>JASVEL010001229.1:0-408935 GCA_032618575.1 Nicotiana noctiflora | reverse complement strand
TAAAAGAGTTTTGCATTGTTCGCGATATTTGTGAATTTTTATATTTTCTCTTATTGTTTGCATATTTGTGTGTCCGTGTTTACTTGTTTAATTAATGAAAAAGTACAAAATATGTCACATTTGCATTTAAGACCCATTACAGTAATCAATTTTATTTTTACAAAAATAGAAAAATCACAAAAAAATATGTACTTTCGTATTTTTATTTAATGTCCAAATTGGGCAATTTTATTTTTTACTGTTAGTTGATTATATGTGATAATTATTATTAGAAGTTAATTAGTACTTTTATAAGTTAATTTAATTCTATAAGTTCATTTAGAATTTTAGGATTTTAGTTTTATTTTAAGAAAGCAAAAGAAAAGAAGCAAAATAGAAAGAAATTGAAGCAAAAAATCGGATTGGGCCATGTGAGAAATTAAAATCGAGCCCAACACAAAAATGCCCAAATTCCAAGTCCCATACCCGGAAATCCAACCCACAACCCGACCCGGTATACCCCTAAACCAAACGACCCCCCCCCTCTCATTTTTCATTCTTCATTTGCCTAAACCCTAAGAGACCCTCCCGGCCGCCACAGTGCAAAAGACCCCTTTTCCCTTCAAATCTTCATCTTCCTCATGTGAACCAACACCCAAAAACCCTAGGCCACCATTAGAGACCAGCCGCTCGACCTTCAACCACCGCCGTCGCTCTTCTTTTTCACGACAATAGCCGCCGACGAAAACCTTCTACCAGAACTAATAGCCCTAACGTCACAAACTCGCCGGAAATCTAGCAGTGACCTTCATCAGAAACACACACACACAGCGGATTTCATGGCTACTCTCAATTTCTGGTCTTAGCTTCGCAGCTCCTGAGAATTTGAAGCGATTGAATCGCTGTTTGCTGCTGCCGAGTCGAGCTCGCTTGGTCGCTGTTGCCGTTCGAGTTCGAGTTCCGTCAAGGTCTTGGCCGTTCATCCCTTCGCGCACAACCGTTCTCCTACTAAATAATTTCTAGCCGCTGGATAACACACAAACGTATTTGGAATCATTTTCGAGTCCCGATTCTGATATGAAGCTTAGCTTCAGTTGAGGTCACGTCTGGACTGTTTTTGAGTTGCCGATGCCCATTCGAGGTTCCATTTGAGGCTTTGTTGGTTGTTGTTGTTTCTCGTCGGATCGTCGGAATCAAGATTAGTGCATTTTTTTGGCTCAGCAGGTTCATTTCCGTATCGCTCTTCCTTATTTGAACTTGTTTGGATAATTTGAACTTTAGAATAGTTGTTTTGCTTAATTTTCTCTCGAGTAAGTTCATATTCTGTGTCGATTGAATGCATCGAGCTTCTCCTGTTGAAATCTTCATGTGAGTTTAAGGTGGTTGAAGATTCGGATTATCATTGTGTTTAGTGCCTCCATATTATTGTTAGTCGTCTGTTTCTAGTTGTTAATGAAAATCAATTAGGATGTTTGGTTTGGATAGTCATGGGAATATACAGTTTTGAAGAATTCAAGTAATCCGAGTCTCGAGTTCAACTTTGACGAATATGTTTTGTTCCTTTCGAGTTTGTTTTAAGGAGATTAGATGGGATTCCTTCAGTATTTGCTTGCTGTTAATTTTGTTTCAAATCGTCTTCAGTCTATTCACTGCTCGTCGTTTGTTTAAAACGATCGCTAGACCACATTATGTTTACGTCAAAGGTAAAGCCTTCGTCTGAGATTTTGGTTCGATGTTGTTGATTTCGTATAAAGTCATTTGAAGTTTGCTTCGCTCTTGGCTTGATTTTTGTGGTGATAGGCAGGATGTTCGCCCATTTGTGTGTATCTGATAATTGGAAAACTAGATAATTAAATTGCTAGAGTTGATATTAATCAATGATTATGTCTTGGGT
The DNA here is from genome assembly GCA_032618575.1 of Nicotiana noctiflora. Lineage (NCBI taxonomy): Eukaryota > Viridiplantae > Streptophyta > Magnoliopsida > Solanales > Solanaceae > Nicotiana > Nicotiana noctiflora. The sequence continues at coordinate 407,062 of JASVEL010001229.1, read as the reverse complement.
ATACCTGTAATGGTTTGGGTCGGTTTGATTCGAATGGTTTCACTTGGGGTATTGTTTGCTTTGCTTTGCTTGGTTGTTCCTCATATGAATTCGGTTTACATTTCGATTCGGTTAATTGTGATTCATACTGTTTCAACTTGTTGATTCATCATACTATGGAATTCCTGCTCATTCATTTGTGTCTAAGTTAACCGGGATTGGTTTCGAATATGGTTATCTTATTCATTTTTGATCTGATGCTGTATGATTCAATTTGAGTTCATGGAATTTATTGGTTCAATTTTATTAGGAGCTTGGTTACAGCTATAGTGATTTGGTGTTTAAATTAGGAATTAATTTTGGTCAGTTGTTAGTGTTGTTACAAATGAAGGTTTGGGGAAAAATAGTAATTTCAGTAATTTTAGGGGTAATATGAAAATTGAAAACTTAAAGAATTATTTATGTTAAAGTATTTTATCCACTAAGCACCAATAATATTAAAATAGGGTATTGTTTAATACTTAGTGAGGAACAAGACATAGTGGCTTTGGAAGATGTTAAAAGAAGTAATTAAATATGTTGCCCATAACTTTTGAATTAATTAAGGAAAAGACAAGTGTTAGTGGGGAACCAAACAATAGGCATGGGAGTTAATATTAATACTATAATACACCCATGACTTTTGATTGAAACAAGAAGGGACAAGCATGTAAGCATGGGGAACCATTTAACTTGAATCAAGAAGTCATTCAGGGGGGGGCTTAAAAATAAAAACTATAAGTATAGGGATATACACAGAGGCTTAGGGACTGGATTTTTGGGAGAGATAATTCCAAAAGACATAGACATTGATACTTAACTTAAAGTTGAAAGGAAAAACAGTGAAAAGGACTTTTGGGAGAACATTCTGAAAGATACAAAATAGATACACACATCCACAACATAGACACCCACGTACACTCATAAAAATAGCCACGAGCATTCACTGTCTGCTCGGCTCTTCTGTTGCCTCTGTTGGTTGTCTAGATTGTTGTTTGTTGTTGGTCTGTTGTTGTGGTGTTTGTTCTGTCCGGCTCCTGCTTGTTTGCTGTGGTATTTTGCTGTTGCTGCTGTGTTTGTTTCGGCTGTTGCACACTGTTGCTGCCATCGTTGCTGCACACTGTTGCTGCGGCTGCTGCACACTGTTGCTGCCATCGGCTGCTGCACATTGTTGCTGATGTCGTTGTTGTGTTTGTTTTCTTGCTGTGTTTATTGCGGCTGCTGCACACTGCTGTTGCTGCCATCGTTGTTGTGTTGTACTGCTGTAGTTGCTACTGCCATACTGATTTTTCTCTCATCTTGCTTCCCTATACCAGGTACCACCTTGATCTCTTATGAACTATGAAGGATCATGCAACTCTGGTTTGAAGAATAAATGACATAGTATTGTCCGAACGTTTGTTTGAATTTATGCTATCTCTATTTTTGGTTTAAGGTTTAAGCAGTCAAACATTTTGAAATTTGTATAAATTGAACTGTTAAAGTTTAAGTTATCTGAATTTGTTTCATCATTTTAGGATTAGGGTAGCTTAATGCTAGCCCATATGTAATTAAATTGGGAATGTGTAAATGGACTGGAATTATCTCGAATTAGTTTAATTGATTAACTGTTAGGCCTCGAACGTATGCGAGTTTCTTTTTTTTTTTTTTTTGAATTTGAGTATTAGTTACAACTAGTCTCGTGATAGGTTAATAGAATAATGGTGATTACGGATCATGAAGTATAGTGTAGTTAACGCATTTCCAGTTAGACGTAAAAAATAGTTTCAAATAGTTTGCAGGTTCAAATAATTCAAATAGAAATCAAAATGTTAGTTCAATGCATATAGTTCTGAATTCCCGAGGTCGCTTGAATAAATAACATCTTCTTAAATAACAACTCGAATAATATTAGTAACTAATGTTAGGGATGAACGTTAGCATGAAGTTCAGAAATGGCTTTTGTATTACACATAGTTGACTTCAACGGTTCGATTTATCTAACATCGGTAGTTTAAGTTAATTAAAGAATGGTTAGTTTGCTCTAATATTTTTATCAAACTCGCATGCTATTTATAATTTTAGTTTTAGCATTATTCGCTCGTAGAATAAGGCATAGAACCATCTCCCTTATGCAAGCTCGAGTGCGACTTCCGTTCGCATTGTTCTAATAGTTAATAAGAGGCCCTGGCTCATAAACATGTAACAAAAATTAGGATCTTTTTCTCGTTTACTTTAGAGACAAAATCACTAGAAAATAATAGTCACCTTTAGGATGGCCTTTAAAAATAAAAATGAGGCACTCCATGCCAACTAAAACTCATAAATTGCGTGGCCCTCTTTAAATGTTCATATTAAAATACTTAGACACCGGGACATGCCGTTTAGCAAATTTTCACGGCCTCCCGCAAAGTTATCAACACGTTAGATGCTTTATGCGCGCTTTTAATAATTTTACCTTCCTAAACTCGAGTGCACATTTATGTGACTCAAACCCAAATCTCAACGGAGTCGAAGTGTGTTGACAACCCCGGGTGCACTGGTGCGACGTGGTTCGAGATGCATTTTCACGACGTTGCAATTCTTTTGTTAAAATAATAATAATAATAATAATCAAAAGCGGTTGAAAGTTAAAATTTGCACAGAGGTTAAAGCACATTATAAAATCAGATAAAGAGGCCAAATACGACGATTGAGCGACCGCGCTAGAACCACGGAACCCGGGAATGCCTAACACCTTCTCCCGGGTTAACAGAATTCCTTATCCGGATTTCTGGTTCGCGGACCGTAATATAGAGTCAAACCTTTCCTCGGTTCGGGATCAAACCGGTGACTTGGGACACCATTATTTTTCCAAGTGGCGACTCCGAATTAATTAAATAAATCCCGTTTCGATTGTCCTTTAATTGGAAAAACTCCCTCGCGCTCTCGCGGGTGCGTAAAAAGGAGGTGTGACAGCTCTGGCGACTCTGCTGGGGACGAGACCTCTGAACTTCGGTTCAGGGTCTAAGAATTCGAGCTCGGTTAAATTGTTGTTTTGTCTATATCTGATTTTACTACATGTTTAATTAACGTGCTACATGTCTACCGCTTTGATACTAGTTGCATCGTATATACAAACTGTTATATGTTTACCGCTTTGATATTACGTGAACTGTATATGAAACTGTGCCGCAAACCCTTCACTTCTCACCCCCGGGGATGTGCTCACTGGTTGAGACTCCTTATTCTGTTAGTGTCATACCCGAAAATAATGAAGAGGCTCGGAAAGTTTCTAAGCCGGTTGGCCTTTTGGTTCCCGGAAAGGAGCTCCTTCCTCAGCCCGAGTTGTCCGCTTGGGTACACAGTCTAGATCATGCACCGAGGTTTTGAACTTAGAATAACATAACCGCATACCGGATCCCTAGTAGGAAACGCTTATTTGCATCACGTTGCATTTGACTTAGGGGACTCAACACAGGGGTTGGGTCCGTCTAGGACAGGCAACCTGAAATGAAAAGACCATCCTGCTATGCCATGTTTGTTTCAAGCATTTATTCAAACTTGCATGCTGACCGGCTTTTAAATACTGAGGAGAAACAAAAAATAAAAGGAAACAGTGTGGGCAAATAGATATTTCCAGAAAAACAAAAACGTGTTTAACCAACAAAATCAATAGTTTGCTAATAAAAGACAACGGAAGGTTGACTTTGCCGACAATGGGTTTCTTAACAAAATGTGTTTTCTTTGTCGGTCAATAAAAGAAAATGTGCTTCTTAACAAAATGTGTTTTCTTTGTCGGTCAATAAAAGACAATAGTTTGTCTTGACGGACCGAACTACGCGAGTTTGATTCTCACCGGATGTGAGATACGTAGGCAACCCCCGTCGGGTCCAACTTGCCATTTTTCAAAAAAAAAAAATATACCAAAATCTGTAAATTTTGAAAAAATCATTGCCAGCCAAAATGATCGTTTTCTTTAAATAAATGTGCAGGATGAGCACGATTCAAAATGAACCCTTTTCACTCATGACTAAAATCCCGGTACAAATACGGCTATGGTGGGATGATCTAGGCCAAGAAGGGCAGGATGAGGTTAAAAAGTATTTGAAAGGTCTCACGGGTCTGCTTGAAATAAAACCTCGTGGGGACATCATAAGAGCCTTAGTCACATATTGGGACTCCGCGCACAATGTCTTTCACTTCTCGGACTTCGAGCTCACCCCAACTGTGGAGGAGATGACCGGATACATTGGAAACACTGATATACCATTGGGGCATCAATATCTAATCGCCCCCAAGGTTGTCGCCATACACCGGTTTTTAGACTCCCTGAAGACAGCCAGAACGGTACGTAACCCGGATCTAGCACAAGGGTTTTGTACTTTAAACTTCATCTATCAAAGGTACGGTCATGTGGGAGGTTTCGACAAGCCAGAAAACAAATTATGCAGCAAGGGTAATCGCCAGAAATGGGAGGAGCACAGGACGAGTTGCTTTCATGATAGCCTTTTTAGGACTCGTGGTATTCCCAAGGAAAGACGGGAACATTGATATAAAGGTAGCCGGAGTCGTCAGTACTTTGCTTGACCAAAGCGAAAGTACTCTTGCTCCTATGATACTATCGGACATATATCGAGCCCTCACAATCTGCAAAGTCGGGGGAGATTTTTTCGAAGGCTGTAATTTACTGCTACAGATGTGGATGATCGAGCACCTGTGTCGCCGCACCCAATTCTTGAGATATGGGTTGGTCGAGAAAACTTGCATAAGCGAATTCTATACAAGGATTGATAGGGCCGTCCTGCTTGAAGGAACATTGGCATGGAGGGCATACTTTCAGGCTCTCAACGCAAGTCAAATACAATGGACGTTGGGTTGGTTGCAGATAGACAGAATCGTGTACATGCCAGCGGCTAGGTCCTCCTTTCTCTTGATGGGACTTAAAAGCATTCAACCTTACGCGCCCCATCGAGTGTTGAGACAGCTCGGGAGGTGCCAGATAGTACCCAAAGAAGAAGATCTGAGTACCCGGGTTATTGAAATTGGTCCCGATGGTCAATTCCCAGAAGCAAGGGTCCGCCAGATCTGGAGCAAATGCCAATATCTAGAAGCAAACACTTGTGTGCATGATCGAGCTAGAGGAGAGGTTGCACCTAGATACCTTACTTGGTACAAAGGAGAAACGTCGGGGGAAAGACCAGCCAAAAGACCTCACCTTAGGGGAATTTGCTGAAGCGTCACAAGAACAATGGGACTGGTTGGCTAAGGAAGAGGTTTACAGAACAAGGATCGGCAAGATAGAGCAACGGGTCCAAGATCTCCAATTTGAAAAAGATATGCAAGCCGCCGCCGACGAAGGAGATAAAAAGAAGTTGGCACAGGAAAATGACTTTTTGAGGGCTCAAATTCAGCAAATGAAAAGGGATGCTGACAGACAATTGAGGAGTCGAGCAGACGAAAAATTGATAAAGGGTTTGAGAAGCCAAGTTGCCGATGTCCAAAGAGAATTGGAAGAATCGAAGGCCCAAACAATGAGGGTCCGTGCTAGCTGGAGAAAGGAGGCACATCAACATGCACTTCACCTGCAACGGATAGAAGAAGATTACACTGAGATCATCACTAGTCTAAGGGAAGCAAATGTTATCCTCGGGGAGCGGGTTTTCAAGCAAGCCCGAGATGCCAGGACGGACCTCGACCGTTGTCACGATCTGATGGCCCGACTACAAGAACAAGTAGATAGGCTCCTAGACCAAGTCACCAACAATGCTCGAAGATTGGGGGCGAAAAACCAGCAGATAGAGCAGCTACTCAGGGAAAGGGACATGATCAAGGATAGAATTGGAGAAATAGGGCACTATGTCACTATGAAGTGTTTAGCTTGCGAACAGATGCCCCGCCCTGCCCTTTTTGCTTCGGTTATGGGCTATGTTCATCGGATCATGAGGGATTTAAGGGGACTGCACAAGGACCTCACACCGAGACCCGCGGCAAGGCCGAATGATGCCTCGCGGGCTCCAGGAATTTTAGAGCATTAGACTTCTGATTTAAAAAATGTATTTCGAAATATCGAGTCAAGTTGGTTGGCATTTTATTTTTCATTTTTCGAGTCAAGCATTCCTCTATTTTGCCGATTATTGTAAGCCATGTTTTGTAACTTTGAGGTTTTATTTGATATAAAAGTTACTGAATTTTGCCACAATCTTGTTACCAGAACTACGCTCGGTCTGATTCACGCGGGGACGTGATACGTAGGCAATCCACATAAGATTCGACCACCACTAAAAAAGAAAGAAAAGGATACGAAGGTTAATATAACAATAAGGCTTTCAAAGATAATTGAAAAAAAGAGAAAAAGAAAAAAAAGAAAAAGAAAAAGAAAAAGAAAAAAGGGCCGGAATGACGCATGTTAAGAGTACATATAGAAAGGGTTATTTGGTTAGGTGCATTGCATCCAACGTGCTATAACATATCTGTCAAACTCGGTAAACTAACAAGTTTGTTGCATTTCCAGAAAAGTTTAGCAGTTGGTTTGACGGAATATACTGGCCAGCCATCATTACCGTACTAGATCCAAAGGACCGATTACAGTAAGCATGTCTAGTTCTGGCAAGAGTCTCGAGGAAGAAAAATCAGAGTTACAAATCATGAAAGAAGAGGTAGACCGGTTAAAACAGCAGATAACGGAGATGCACCTGGCCTGGGCCAGGGAACAGTCTTCACCAAACCGCCCTACTCTCGCCTCGGCTCCGGAACATCCGCCCATCGATCCTTCGACAAGCGCCCCGATCTATCCATACTTTCAGGGGGAAAACCCATATGCCACCCACATTCCACCAGCCAAACCAAATCCTCCTCCAGCCACCCCTGTTTTTGTGGCACCTCCACCTGCTCCTCTGCAAAGGCCGGCCGGCGAGCCGCATGTTCAGATCCACGACAACTCTTACTATCCTCCGGAGCCTACTTTTAGGGCCCCTGAACCACAATCACATACCCCTCACTGGGATAATCCGGCAGAACCGGAAAAGTACTTCCAAAGTTCAGAACATGAGGAAGTTATCAGAAATGTTAAAAGCCCGGAGCAGTCCTTCAGGAACATGCACGGTTTGGGTAATCAGGTCAGTGTCGCTTACAAGGATCTGTGCCCGTTCCCCGACGTCCAATTACCGGCCGGGTTCAAAATGCCCAAGTTTGACCTATACGAGGGGCACGGTGATCCTGTAGCCCACCTCCGAGGGTTTTGTAGTAAAATGCGAGGAGCCGGAGGACGGGACGAGATTCTGATAGCTTACTTCGGTCAGAGTCTGGGAGGATCTGCGCTGGAGTGGTACACTAGACAGGACCCCAGCAGGTGGTTTACGTGGGATGACTTGGCTCAAGCTTTCATCGGGCAGTTCCAGTACAATCTTGAAATAATCCCCGACCGCTTGTCATTGCTAAAATTAGAGAAGAAACCCGCTGAGAGTTTCAGAGAATTTGGTTTCCGCTGGAGGGAACAGGCAGCAAGGGTAGATCCGCCCATGAGAGAGAGCGAGATGGTGGATTACTTCTTGCAAACACTAGAACCAACCTATTTCGGACATCTGGTGACGTCCGTGGGCAAGTCATTCACTGAGGTGATAAAAATGGGGGCTATGATCGAGGAAGGCTTGAAAGCCAACAAGATCATGAGCTACTCAGCATTGAAGGCCACCACTCAGGCTATCCAAAGTGGTACTGGAGGAGTACTGGGGAAAAAGAGGAAAGAGGAAGTCGCGGCAGTCGAGTCCGGGGCATGGTTCAGAAATAGAGGCCCTGCACCCCAATATAGCCCGCCCCAGCCTCACCACCAAAATTACTCCCACAATCCATACAACCACCCGCAACATTACTATCCCGCACCCGATCCCCATTTTACTGTCCACCACGCACAGTCCTATCCTGCACCTCCCGTCCATGCACCGTGGCGTGCACCAAACCCGCAGAACAATTATCCACCCCCAAGAGCTTACAGGAACCCCTCGGGCGCAAGTTTTCGTCCGAACCAGGCATTCAGGGGCGACAGGGCGCCGAGGCCAAAGACTTTCACTCCCTTGGGAGAGTCTTACACCAGTCTGTTCCACCGGTTGAAGCAAGTAGGGTTGCTAAATCCGGTTGAAGCTAAGCTACCAAACCCTCTTCCAAAGAACCTGGACCATTCAGTAAATTGTGCATACTGCTCAGGATGCCCAGGACACGACACGGAAAAATGTTGGAGGTTGAAGACGGCCATCCAGGAGCTCATCGACACTCGCAAGATTGAGGTCCAGACTCCAACAGAGCCCAACATCAACCAAAACCCGCTTCCAACTCATCATGAGACCAACATGATCGAGTTGGTACGGGCAGAAGAAGGAAAGGAGAAAGCCTCTCAGACTGTAATGATGATTAAGTCTAGCGGGGTAGGAATGAGGAAAGGGCCAAGCCTTGATGAGTCACCCAGTTGCAGGAAGGACATACTAGGAGGGTCGGAAGCAGGAAAGGGGAGTGTGAGCGGAGTACCGGTGAGGCCGAGGGAAGCAAAGATAGTTGTACCAGGGGGCAGCAATCAAGCCCATCTTGACAGTAGCAGGCGTTCGAATGGATCCTTTCATCATCCAGCCAGCAACACAGTTGCCAATAACTGATAGCCGGGCTGTTCCATGGAATTATGCTCGGATTACAACGACCTACAAAGGAAAGGAAGTGAAAGAGGAAGTTTGCGAAGCGCAAGGGTTGACCCGCTCGGGGAGATGTTTTGCCCCTGCGGAATTGAGGAAGATCACTCCGGCAACATTGAAAAAGCCGATAACCGATGAAGAGGCAGAAGAATTCCTGAAAAAGATGAAGCTGCATGACTATTCTGTCTTAGAGCAGTTGAAGAAGACTCCAGCGCAAATATCATTGCTATCCTTGCTGATACATTCTGAAGAACATCGGCAAGCTTTGATGAAAGTCCTGAATGAGGCACATGTACCGGATAAAATCTCAGTGGGTCATTTGGAGAAGATCACCAATAGGATCTTCGAAGCGAATCGGATCACCTTCACCGATGATGAATTGCCCGAGGAGGGCACCGAGCACAACAAGGCTTTATATCTTACGGTAAAGTGTGAAGAGGCGGTGGTTACCAAAGTCCTTGTCGATAATGGGTCCAGTGCCAACATTTGTCCTCTCTCTACACTGGACAAATTGAAAGTGGACATCGGCAGGATACGCAAGAACAACATATGTGTTCGAGGGTTCGATGGGGGAGGCAAGGCATCGGTTGGGGACATAGTGTTAATCTTGACGATTGGGCCGGTGGAGTTCACCATGGAATTCCAGGTGCTGGACATGGTGGTGTCATATAACCTCCTGATAGGGCGACCATGGATCCATGCCGCAAGAGCAGTTCCATCCAGCTTACACCAACTCGTCAAGTTTGAGTGGGACCAACAGGAGATCGTCGTCCATGGAGAGAACGATCTCCAACCAGGCACCATCGTCCCCTTCGTCGAGACAGAAGAAGATGTTGGGCCGTGGGTGTACCAGATCTGCGATGTGGTATCCGCCAACCGAGTTCCGGAAGGGGAATGCATTCCCAATGACAGAATAATTACTGCGGACGTCATGGTGGCGCATGAAATGTTGAGACATGGTTTCGTACCCGGCAAAGGTCTAGGTGCATCTCTGCAAGGAATCATACAACCGGTATCTGTGGTCGAAAACGTGGGAACCTTCGGCTTGGGATTCAAGCCAACATCAGAGGACATCCGGCGAGCCAAGAGGAGTAAGCAGAAGACATGGGTGCTCCCGAAGCTTGTTCCACGCCTTTCCCAATCTTTCGTCAGGTCTGGAGTAAGAGGACATCCGACGACAAAGATTCCCGGTCCTACGATTAGGCCAGACGAAGAGTTCTTCAGGAAGTTCGAGGACCTATTCACAGATGTATGTATGCTCGAGGATGGTGAAGGATCCAGCCATGCCGAAATACAGTTTGTGGGACCAAAAGCAAAACTGAATAATTGGAAGGCTACTCCTCTCCCTGTCCGGAAGGAGTCTTGGTAGTTTGTTTTGGATTGTTTTCTTTCGAAATTCCGTGTTGGGGGTTGTCCCCGGAGTGAAATCCAGTTGTTTTTAGTTCATTTTTGATTTAAGTTTGCAGTTTGCAAGTTTGTTTGTACTATTCTCATTAATGAAAATTTGGTTCCCTTCGTGTCTAATTTTGTTTATTTTTCCTTCTTTTTACTTTTCCGAACAGCCTTCTTTCAACTGATCTTAATGATATGGCGTGCTTAAAGATTAATCAACCCAGTCTAGAAAGTCAATCGGGTTTGGAAATAATAACGCATGAAATAAGAAGTGACGAGAGTGAGTCAGAGTACGGCGATGATGAAGCCGTAGAAGAAATCGGTGAAGAATTAAGTCACTTCGAGGAAAAACCCAAACCAAATTTAAATGATACCGAGGCCGTTAATCTGGGGAATGCGGATGACGTCAAAGAAACCCGAATAAGTGTCCATATTGAACCCAATCTGAGAGAAGAGTTGATCAAAACACTCATGGAGTTTAAAGACATTTTCGCATGGTCGTACGACGACATGCCGGGACTCAGCACCGATCTAGTGGTTCATAAATTACCCACTGATCCGGCATATCCTCCCATCAAGCAAAAACTGCGGAAATTCAAGACGGAGATGAGTGTGAAGATCAAGGAGGAAGTAACCAAGCAGTTGCAGGCGAAAGTCATTCGTGTCACTCGATACCCTGAATGGTTGGCTAACGTAGTACCGGTGCCAAAGAAAGACGGAAAGATCAGAGTATGCGTGGACTATCGCAATCTCAACAAGGCAAGTCCTAAGGATAATTTCCCACTTCCCAATATCCATATCCTAATTGATAATTGCGCCGGGCGCGAAATCGGATCCTTTGTGGTCTGCTATGCGAGATATCATCAGATTTTGATGGATGAAGAGGACGCAGAAAAGACGGCTTTTATCACACCGTGGGGAACTTATTGCTACCGAGTGATGCCGTTCGGTTTGAAGAATGCGGGGGCAACATATATGAGGGCGATGACTACGGTATTCCATGACATGATACACAAGGAAATTGAAGTGTACGTGGATGATGTGATCGTAAAATCCAGGCGTCAAGAAGACCATGTTGCCGACCTCGGGAAGTTCTTTCAAAGACTTCGAAGGTACGACATCAAGCTCAATCCGGCCAAATGCGCATTCGGAGTTCCATCAGGAAAGTTGCTAGGATTCATCGTCAGCCGACGGGGCATTGAGTTGGACCCATCCAAAATCAAGTCCATTCAGGAGTTACCCCCGCCGAAGAATAAAACAGAGGTAATGAGTCTGTTGGGAAGGTTGAATTACATCAGTAGGTTTATTGCTCAACTTACAGCAACCTGTGAACCCATATTCCGTCTATTGAAAAAAGACGCGGCGATAGAATGGACGGCAGAATGTCAGGAAGCGTTTGACCGGATCAAAGGGTATCTGTCAAATCCACCCGTACTAGTTCCGCCCGAACCGGGCAGACCCCTGATTCTTTATCTGACGGTTTTGGAGAATTCGTTCGGCTGCGTACTGGGGCAGCATGATCTTACTGGCAGGAAGGAACGGGCCATTTACTACCTCAGTAAGAAATTTACAGTCCACGAGGTCAAGTACACTCATCTAGAAAAGACATGTTGCGCCCTGACTTGGGTAGCCCAAAAGTTGAAACACTATTTGTCTTCTTACACCACTTACCTCATTTCGCGTTTGGATCCGTTGAAGTATATTTTCCAGAAACCTATGCCTACGGGGAGGTTAGCAAAATGGCAAATATTACTTACGGAGTTCGACATCATATACGTGACAAGGACGGCTATGAAAGCTCAAGCCCTGGCCGATCACTTAGCTGAAAATCCCGTTGATGACGAATACGAACCTTTGAGGACGTATTTTCCAGGACGAAGAAGTGTTGCAAATTGAGGGGTTAGAACTAACCAAGGATCCGGGGTGGAAGCTCTTCTTCGACGGAGCGGCGAACGCAAAAGGAGTCGGAGTAGGGGCTGTGCTCATATCTGAAACAGGACATCATTATCCTGTTACTGCTCAACTGCGTTTTCACTGTACCAATAATATGGCTGAGTACGAGGCATGTATCTTGGGGTTGCGATTAGCGGTGGACATGGATGTACGGGACGTCTTGGTCTTGGGGGACTCGGACCTTCTGGTACATCAGATTCAGGGAGAATGGGAAACCAGAGATCTGAAGCTTATCCCGTATCGTCAGTGTTTGCATGATCTGACCAAACGCTTTCGATCAGTAGAATTCAAGCACATCCCAAGGATGCATAATGAGGTTGCCGACGCGTTGGCTACTTTAGCGTCAATGCTACACCACCCAGACAAGGTTCGTGTCGATCCGTTACATATCCATGTCCGGAATCAACATGCTTATTGTAATGTGATAGAGGAAGAGGTGGATGGTGAGCCGTGGTTTCATGATGTCAAGGAATACCTCGGGTTAGGAGTATACCCAGAGCAAGCAACCGGAGATCAAAAGCGAGCTATTCGGCGGTTGGCGAACGGATTTTTCCTTAGTGGAGGGGTGCTGTACAAAAGAACCCCAGACTTGGGATTGTTGAGATGTATAGATGCAAGTCAAGCCACAACGGTGATGACAGATATACACTCGGGAGTTTGTGGACCACACATGAGCGGATACGTATTGGCAAAGAAGATTCTTCGAGCAGGATATTACTGGCTCACGATGGAGCGTGATTGTATAAGTTTCGTGCGAAGATGCCATCAGTGTCAGATACACGGAGATTTGATTCATTCTCCGCCGACTGAATTGCATACAATGTCGGCACCATGGCCGTTTGTTGCATGGGGTATGGATGTTATTGGGCCTATTGAGCCTGCGGCTTCCAATGGTCATAGGTTCATCCTGGTGACGATCGATTATTTTACCAAGTGGGTGGAGGCCAAAACATTCAAATCGGTGACCAAGAAGGCGGTGGTGGATTTCGTACATTCCCACATCATCTGCAGGTTTGGAATTCCAAAGATAATCATCACAGATAACGGTGCCAATCTTAACAGCGGATTGATGAAGGAGGTCTGCCAACAGTTCAAGATCACACACCGAAATTCCACACCGTATCGTCCCAAAGCAAATGGTGCGGTTGAGGCAGCAAACAAGAATATAAAGAAGATATTGAGGAAGATGGTAGAAGGGTCTAGGCAGTGGCATGAAAAGTTACCATTTGCGATGTTGGGTTATCGCACTACCGTCCGAACTTCGGTAGGTGCAACTCCTTACTTGTTAGTATACGGGACTGAAGCAGTAATACCCGCAGAAGTTGAGATCCCATCCCTCCGAATTGTCGCTGAAGCCGAGATTGACGATGATGAATGGGTCAAAACCCGATTAGAGCAATTGAGCTTGATCGACGAAAAGAGATTGACAGCAGTATGTCACGGCCAATTGTATCAAAAGAGAATGGCGAGAGCATATAACAAGAAGGTACGTCCCAGGAAATGTGAAGTGGGACAGCATGTGCTGAGGAGAGTTCTACCACATCAGGCCGAAGCGAAAGGCAAGTTTGCTCCAAATTGGCAAGGACCATTTGTGGTGACTAGAGTATTATCCAACGGCGCTCTATGTCTAACTGATGTTGAGGGAAGATGCACCGATATGGCTATCAATTCTGATGCAGTCAAGAGATATTATGTGTAATTCTTTAATGCATTTGTCAACATTTGTTTTTGTCTGTGTGTATTTGGCATTTTTCGGTGAATGAAATGACAGAGGCAATTTTTCTACTACCCAAACACTTTAACCCTTGTTTTCCCCTTTGAGCCTTAATTATTCTTTCATATACCCTCTTTCGGAATCATCAAGGAAGATGTGTAACAAAATAGAAAAAGAAACAAAAAAAAACACAAGAAAAAGTGAACTACGTTCGACCTGATTCCTCAAGAAGGATACGTAGGCGCCACACGGCTCGGTCATAATAAATTAAAAATCAAAGATCCCCCAAGCAACAAAACTGGGGCAGAAGTCATTGTTTCGTTTGAAAGATAGTGCGGATTCCGAAAGTTGTAATGAGCTAACCGTTGAGGTTGAACCCCTTGTCTTTAGCCTCACGCGCAGAAACCACATTAAGAACCAAAAAGACCTCTCAATCAGTAATTTAGAAATGCCAAGTCGTGCGAATGAAAGCCAAAAGTGACACTCCGACCCTCGATTGAATCCAGGACGCACAAGCCGAAAAGGGATAATGCTTTAGAGGGAATCTCGTGGGTGACTCCCCAGCCTGGAAAGAAAGCTAAGAGAAATAAAATGAGAGAGTCTTAACGGTGAAAACCCTCGCGGGCACTTTAAGGCGAAGAAAGTAGAGAGAAATAAAATGAGAGAGTCTTGGGGTGAAAACCTTTACGGGCACCTTAAGGCGACGGGAGATAGAGAAAAATGAGAGAACCTCACTAGTGAAAACCCTTGGAAGGGCACTGTGAGGTGACAAGGCGAGATGGTTACAAGGTGTCTGCATGAGACAAGGTTTGGACATCCGTTTACCTCTAGCAGAACGCGGCATCAGAAAGTGATTGATATGAATAGACTGGGTAGTTTAATCTCAAAGGCGCGGCATAACCATTGGATCAGTCACACATTCAGATAAGTTTTCCTATTTTTGAGTTCAGAAAAGTTTTCCCTTTTCTTTTGTCATTTGCGGTCAGCATCCTTTTCTTTTCCTTCATTTTTTTCGAAAATTGATTTTTCAAAGCTTACTACCAAGTCTCCCAAAGCAGTATAATGAAAATGAATAGGCGTGGAACGAGGCAATAAGGCAGAAGTCGTTCCGATAGTAAGATTGGGACGACAGGTTGATTGGAAGGTTCACGGGAATTACGGAGTATGATGGACACATGTGGCACGTCCGAAAGATGATCTCACGCAACAGATCACCGGCTAAAAAGAACCGGATCAAACCAAAGATTGGAATAAAAGGAAAGATGAGAAACCATTCGTGGGAGGAGCATCGTCCCCAGCAAGCGTCAATGTCGTCCTTAAAGTTCGAGAGAGGCCGAGCAGCTGAAAGAGAAGAGAATGGCCCCAACAAGAGTGGCACGACCACTCACTGCGTTTTGAAACTAACAATTTTTCTTTGATTTAAAGCGGGAAAATAGGGTTCGTCGGCAGAAAAGCATGCCACGTAGAAGGTCATCAACTGGGGCAGAAAATTTTCTCCTGTTGCGAAAATTTTCTTGAAAGCAAAGACTCAGTGGATAAGGCTAGAAAGCAACACAAGATTTCGGGAAATACCAGCTCCGAGCAGAATAGTTTTGAGAAAAGCCAGACAACACGTTGGGGTAATCTTTGAGCCTGGTATCATCCCCAGCAATTGTTGGAAAATAAAACAATGGCTTCGAGATTCCCCCAGCAGTATTACATCCCATAATTTGCTCGAGGAGGCAAAAACGTGAGTCCCAGAGGAGGTATGGGAAGAAGGAAGAGAATGAGGGGTGAAGGAAACAAAGAATACTTCCTCGGCAGCATCATCCCCAGCAGGCGAGTAAACAGTTCCAAAAATATCCCCAGCAGCCAGAAGAAAAAGTAATACGACCCAGGGGAAGGCAATTCCAAGACAGGATAATTCAGAAGAGAAGGTGGCCCGAGAGGCAATGCAGGAAGAAGGAAATGGTACAAAAGGCAAAGGAAGGTAATCAAGATAGGATGAAATCGGTGAGTAGTAGTTGAAGTCAGGGAGCCCGCCTGGAGAATGGAGTGGCGATTTTATTTTGAAGTAGTAGTTGAAGTCAGGGAGCCCGCCTGGAGAATGGAGTGGCGATTTTATTTTGAAGTAGTAGTTGAAGTCAGGGAGCCCGCCCGGAGAATGGAGTGGCGATTTTATTTTGAAGTAGTAGTTGAAGTCAGGGAGCCCGCCTGGAGAATGGAGTGGCGATTTTATTTTGAAGTAGTAGTTGAAGTCAGGAAGCCCGCCTGGAGAATGGAGTGGCGATTTTATTTCGAAGTAGTAGTTGAAGTCAGGGAGCCCGCCCGGAGAATGGAGTGGCGATTTTATTTGAAAGTAGTAGTTGAAGTCAGGGAGCCCGCCTGGAGAATGGAGTGGCGATTTTATTTTGAAGTAGTAGTTGAAGTCAGGGAGCCCGCCTGGAGAATGGAGTGGCGATTTTATTTTGAAGTAGTAGTTGAAGTCAGGGAGCCCGCCTGGAGAATGGAGTGGCGATTTTATTTGAAAGTAGTAGTTGAAGTCAGGGAGCCCGCCTGGAGAATGGAGTGGCGATTTTATTTGAAAGTAGTAGTTGAAGTCAGGGAGCCCGCCTGGAGAATGGAGTGGCGATTTTATTTGAAAGTAGTAGTTGAAGTCAGGGAGCCCGCCTGGAGAATGGAGTGGCGATTTTATTTGAAAGTAGTAGTTGAAGTCAGGGAGCCCGCCTGGAGAGTGGAGTGACGATTTTATTTGAAAGTAGTAGTTGAAGTCAGGGAGCCCGCCTGGAGAATGGAGTGGCGATTTTATTTGAAAGTAGTAGTTGAAGTCAGGGAGCCCGCCTGGAGAATGGAGTGGCGATTTATTTTGAAGTAGTAGTTGAAGTCAGGGAGCCCGCCTGGAGAATGGAGTGGCGATTTTATTTGAAAGTAGTAGTTGAAGTCAGGGAGCCCGCCTGGAGAATGGAGTGGCGATTTTATTTTGAAGTAGTGGTTGAAGTCAGGGAGCCCGCCTGGAGAATGGAGTGGCGATCCATTTTAATTTGGTTGAGGAAAGCGGTTGAACGTAACAGAAATCTCCGGCATGAATCCAAGTTCGGGAGCAGAGGGAGGCAACAAGGATCAGAAAAGATAGATTCGGATGGCAAAGGAGAATAGTTCAAAGATCATAAAGAAAGAAGCAATGGTCGGGGTTCGGCAATCAAGATAGACCGAAATAACAACTGGCAGAAGAGAAGAAACATCAGAAGGAACGTCAAGTCAGACAGGATGGCAAGGAGCCTGACAAGGCCAAGTTAAAAGAGATAGATAAGAATTTGTAGTACTGTAACTTAGTCTAGCTTCTTATTTTGTTTAGCACGGTGTAATAAGGGGATCGGTTAAGCATTGGCAACAGCAGTAACAGCGGTAACAGCAATAACAACAAGATCGCAACAGTCATGGTAGTCCCAGCTACCAAAATTTCCCGAACTACATTGACCTGATTCCCTTTTAGCCAGGGATATGTAGGAGACCTTCTGAAGCAAAGGTTCGGTCAAGTCTTTTAAAAAAATGCTTCACACGGAGTACTCAAACGGGCAAAAATCGCTCGTATCCGCTCACTTATCTTTGCACGAAAACTCTTCGTGTTTACGCGCAAAGAGAGGCAGCTGTGAGCACGTGATTTTTGCCCTACATGAGAATTATTCCCAAAAATTCAAAATAAAAGAGTTTTGCATTGTTCGCGATATTTGTGAATTTTTATATTTTTTCTTATTGTTTGCATATTTGTGTGTCCGTGTTTACTTGTTTAATTAATGAAAAAGTACAAAATATCTCACATTTGCATTTAAGACCCATTACAGTAATCAATTTTATTTTTACAAAAATAGAAAAATCACAAAAAAATATGTACTTTCGTATTTTTATTTAATGTCCAAATTGGGCAATTTTATTTTTTACTGTTAGTTGATTATATGTGATAATTATTATTAGAAGTTAATTAGTACTTTTATAAGTTAATTTAATTCTATAAGTTCATTTAGAATTTTAGGATTTTAGTTTTATTTTAAGAAAGCAAAAGAAAAGAATCAAAATAGAAAGAAATTGAAGCAAAAAAATCGGATTGGGCCATGTGAGAAATTAAAATCGAGCCCAACACAAAAATGCCCAAATTCCAAGTCCCATACCCGGAAATCCAACCCACAACCCGACCCGGTATACCCCTAAACCAAACGACCCCCCTCTCATTTTTCATTCTTCATTTGCCTAAACCCTAAGAGACCCTCCCGGCCGCCACAGTGCAAAAGACCCCTTTTCCCTTCAAATTTTCATCTTCCTCATGTGAACCAACACCCAAAAACCCTAGGCCACCATTAGAGACCAGCCGCTCGACCTTCAACCACTGCCGTCGCTCTTCTTTTTCATGACAATAGCCGCCGACGAAAACCTTCTACTAGAACTAATAGCCCTAACGTCACAAACTCGCCGGAAATCTAGCAGTGACCTTCATCAGAAACACACACACACAGCGGATTTCATGGCTACTCTCAATTTCTGGTCTTAGCTTCGCAGCTCCTGAGAATTTGAAGCAATTGAATCGCTGTTTGCTGCTGCCGAGTCGAGCTCGCTTGGTCGCTGTTGCCGTTCGAGTTCGAGTTCCGTCAAGGTCTTGGCCGTTCATCCCTTCGCGCACAACCGTTCTCCTACTAAATAATTTCTAGCCGCTGGATAACACACAAACGTATTTGGAATCATTTTCGAGTCCCGATTCTGATATGAAGCTTAGCTTCAGTTGAGGTCACGTCTGGATTGTTTTTGGAGTTGTCGATGCCCATTCGAGGTTCCATTTGAGGCTTTGTTGGTTGCTGTTGTTCCTCGTCGGATCGTCGGAATCAAGATTAGTGCATTTTTTTTGGCTCAGCAGGTTCATTTCCGTATCGCTCTTCCTTATTTGAACTTGTTTGGATAATTTGAACTTTAGAATAGTTGTTTTGCTTAATTTTCTCTCGAGTAAGTTCATATTCTGTGTCGATTGAATGCATCGAGCTTCTCCTGTTGAAATCTTCATGTGAGTTTAAGGTGGTTGAAGATTCGGATTATCATTGTGTTTAGTGCCTCCATATTATTGTTAATCGTCTGTTTCTTGTTGTTAATGAAAATCAATTAGGATGTTTGGTTTGGATAGTCATGGGAATATACAGTTTTGAAGAATTCAAGTAATCCGAGTCTCGAGTTCAACTTTGACGAATATGTTTTGTTCCTTTCGAGTTTGTTTTAAGGAGATTAGATGGGATTCCTTCAGTATTTGCTTGTTGTTAATTTTGTTTCAAATCGTCTTCAGTCTATTCACTGCTCGTCGTTTGTTTAAAACGATCGCTAGACCACATTATGTTTACGTCAAAGGTAAAGCCTTCGTCGGAGATTTTGGTTCGATGTTGTTGATTTCGTATAAAGTCATTTGAAGTTTGCTTCGCTCTTGGCTTGATTTTTGTGGTGATAGGCAGGATGTTCGCCCATTTGTGTGTATCTGATAATTGGAAAACTAGATAATTAAATTGCTAGAGTTGATATTAATCAATGATTATGTCTTGGGTATACCTGTAATGGTTTGGGTCGGTTTGATTCGAATGGTTTCACTTGGGGTATTGTTTGCTTTGCTTTGCTTGGTTGTTCCTCATATGAATTCAGTTTACATTTCGATTCGGTTAATTGTGATTCATACTGTTTCAACTTGTTGATTCATCATACTATGGAATTCCTGCTCATTCATTTGTGTCTAAGTTAACCGGGATTGGTTTCGAATATGGTTATCTTATTCATTTTTGATCTGATGATGTATGATTCAATTTGAGTTCATGGAACTTATTGGTTCAATTTTATTAGGAGCTTGGTTACTGCTATAGTGATTTGGTGTTTAAATTAGGAATTAATTTTGGTCAGTTGTTAGTGTTGTTACAAATGAAGGTTTGGGGAAAAATAGTAATTTCAGTAATTTTAGGGGTAATATGAAAATTGAAAACTTAAAGAATTATTTATGTTAAAGTATTTTATCCACTAAGCACCAATAATATTAAAATAGGGTATTGTTTAATACTTAGTGAGGAACAAGACATAGTGGCTTTGGAAGATGTTAAAAGAAGTAATTAAATATGTTGCCCATAACTTTTGAATTAATTAAGGAAAAGACAAGTGTTAGTGGGGAACCAAACAATAGGCATGAGAGTTAATATTAATACTATAATACACCCATGACTTTTGATTGAAACAAGAAGGGACAAGCATGTAAGCATGGGGAACCATTTAACTTGAATCAAGAAGTCATTCGGGGGGGGGGGCTTAAAAATAAAAACTATAAGTATAGGGATATACACAGAGGCTTAGGGACTGGATTTTTGGGAGAGATAATTCCAAAAGACATAGACATTGATACTTAACTTAAAGTTGAAAGGAAAAACAGTGAAAGGACTTTCGGGAGAGCATTCTGAAAGATACAAATAGATACACACATCCACAACATAGACACCCACGTACACTCATAAAAATAGCCACAAGCATTCACTGTTTGCTTGGCTCTTCTGTTGCCTCTGTTGGTTGTCCAGATTGTTGTTTGTTGTTGGTCTGTTGTTGTGGTGTCTGTTCTGTCCGGTTCCTGCTTGTTTGCTGTGGTATTTTGCTGTTGCTGCTGTGTTTGTTTCGGCTGCTGCACACTGTTGCTGCCATCGTTGCTGCACATTGTTGCTGCCATCGGCTGCTGCACACTGTTGCTGCTGTCGTTGTTGTGTTTGTTTTTCTTGCTGTGTTTGTTGCGGCTGCTGCACACTGCTGTTGCTGCCATCGTTGTTGTGCTGTACTGCTGTAGTTGCTACTGCCATACTGATTTTTCTCTCATCTTGCTTCCCTATACCAGGTACCACCTTGATCTCTTATGAACTATGAAGGATCAGGCAACTCTGGTTTGAAGAATAAATGACATAGTATTGTCCGAACGTTTGTTTGAATTTATGCTATCTCTATTTTTGGTTTAAGGTTTAAGCAGTCAAACATTTTGAAATTTGTATAAATTGAACTGTTAAAGTTTAAGTTATCTGAATTTGTTTCATCATTTTAGGATTAGGGTAGCTTAATGCTAGCCCATATGTAATTAAATTGGGAATGTGTAAATGGACGGGAATTATCTCGAATTAGTTTAATTAATTAACTGTTAGGCCTCGAACGTATGCGAGTTTCTATTTTTTTTTTTTTTTTTGAATTTGAGTATTAGTTACAACTAGTCTCGTGATAGGTTAATAGAATAATGGTGATTACGGATCATGAAGTATAGTGTAGTTAACGCATTTCCAGTTAGACGTAAAAAATAGTTTCAAATAGTTTGCAGGTTCAAATAATTCAAATAGAAATCAAAATGTTAGTTCAATGCATATAGTTCTGAATTCCCGAGGTCGCTTGAATAAATAACATCTTCTTAAATAACAACTCGAATAATATTAGTAACTAATGTTAGGGATGAACGTTAGCATGAAGTTCAGAAATGGCTTTTGTATTACACATAGTTGACTTCAACGGTTCGATTTATCTAACATCGGTAGTTTAAGTTAATTAAAGAATGGTTAGTTTGCTCTAATATTTTTATCAAACTCGCATGCTATTTATAATTTTAGTTTTAGCATTATTCGCTCGTAGAATAAGGCATAGAACCATCTCCCTTATGCAAGCTCGAGTGCGACTTCCGTTCGCATTGTTCTAATAGTTAATAAGAGGCCCTGGCTCATAAACATGTAACAAAAATTAGGATCTTTTTCTCGTTTACTTTAGAGACAAAATCACTAGAAAATAATAGTCACCTTTAGGATGGCCTTTAAAAATAAAAATGAGGCACTCCATGCCAACTAAAACTCATAAATTGCGTGGCCCTCTTTAAATGTTCATATTAAAATACTTAGACATCGGGACATGCCGTTTAGCAAATTTTCACGGCCTCCCGCAAAGTTATCAACACGTTAGATGCTTTATGCGCGCTTTTAATAATTTTACCTTCCTAAACTCGAGTGCACATTTATGTGACTCAAACCCAAATCTCAACGGAGTCGAAGTGTGTTGACAACCCCGGGTGCACTGGTGCGACGTGGTTCGAGATGCATTTTCACGACGTTGCAATTCTTTTGTTAAAATAATAATAATAATAATAATCAAAAGCGGTTGAAAGTTAAAATTTGCACAGAGGTTAAAGCACATTATAAAATCAGATAAAGAGGCCAAATACGACGATTGAGCGACCGCGCTAGAACCACGGAACCCGGGAATGCCTAACACCTTCTCCCGGGTTAACAGAATTCCTTATCCGGATTTCTGGTTCGCGGACCGTAATATAGAGTCAAACCTTTCCTCGGTTCGGGATCAAACCGGTGACTTGGGACACCATTATTTTTCCAAGTGGCGACTCTGAATTAATTAAATAAATCCCGTTTCGATTGTCCTTTAATTGGAAAAACTTTCTCGCGCTCCCGCGGGTGCGGAAAAAGGAGGTGTGACAGTCCCTACCAATAACTCAGGATCTCGGGAATCGAACCTGTAGTCCCTACCAATATCTCAGGATCTCGGGAATCGAACCCGTAGTCCCTACCAATAACTCAGGATCTCGGGAATCGAACCCGTAGTCCCTACCAATAACTCAGGATCTCGGGAATCGAACCCGTAGTCCCTACCAATATCACGGGATCTCGGGAATCGAACCCGTAGTCCCTACCAATAACTCGGGATCTCGGGAATCGAACCCGTAGTCCCTACCAATAACTCGGGATCTCGGGAATCGAACCCGTAGTCCCTACCAATAACTCGGGATCTCGGGAATCGAACCCGTAGTCCCTACTAATAACTCAGAATCTCGAGAATCGAACCCGTAGTCCCTACCAATAACTCAAGATCTCGGAAATCGAACCCGTAGTCCCTACCAATAACTCAGGATCTCGGGAATCGAACCTGTATTCCCTACCAATAACTCAGGAGCTCGGGAATCGAACCCGTAGTCCCTACCAATATCTCAGGATCTCGGGAATCGAACCCGTAGTCCCTACCAATAACTCAGGATCTTGGGAATCGAACCCGTAGTCCCTACCAATAAATCTTAGGATCTCCGGGAATCGAACCCGCAGTCCACATCATTATCACTCCAGGTCTTTGGGAATCGAACCCACAGCCCTGGGATCTCCGGGAATTGAACCCGCAGTCCACAAACACAACAAGTAAAGGAATACACAGAGAGAAATATAATATGCTTAACTATAACTTCACCGATAAACAGCGCCAGCGACTACCAAGAAAACTCAAGTAAGACAATTAGGCAACTAGACAGTTGAATACTACCTAATCATGCTTTTCTAACTGCTGCTACCGGGTAGGAATATCGAATTTAACAGCTAAAAACAGGAATATCACTCATCGAGCATTTTAAGTAAAGTATGTGTTCAACAACCAGCGCATGTACACGCCCGTCACCTCGCGTACAAGGCATTTAAAGTAACACATAATATCCTAGGGGTGAAAGTCCCCCACACGAGGTTAGACAAGCCACTTACCTCAATTCCGGTACAAAACCGCTAAGAAATAACCCTCTTGCCGCGAATGTCGGCCTCCACAAGTGTAGTATCCGATAAAAATCAATAGAATCACATCAAAATAGGCCAATTGGGCATTACCCAATCAAAATAACTCAAAACACACCAAAACCCACAAGTTGCCAAAACCCGACTTTCGGTACGCTTATCGAAAAATCACGAAAATTATATATTCGGGTTCCTTATCTCAATACGAGTCCGTGCATATAAAATTTATCGAAATCGGACTCCGTTTGCCCATTCAAATCAAAGATTTTCTTAAATTTTAGGCCTAGGGCTAAATCCTCCATAAATTACCCCAAATTCCTCCATTTTCATGATATAATTGCAAAATATTATCAATGCTAATCATAAGATGAGTCCATAGATGATTACCTGATGATTTCCATTGAATCTCCCTCAAAAATTGCCCAAATCGCCTCTTAAGCCGAGACCCCAAATGTGAAATGTTTCTGAAATTTTCTAACTTCTGATACAATTAATCATCTGCGATTTTCGCTTCTGCGGACCATTTCCGCCTCTGCGGAACCGCTTCTGCGGCCACGTGGTCGCTTCTGCGAACTCCAGGCCTGGCTGGCCCATTTCGCTTCTGCGAGCCTAGGGTCGTTTCCGCGAGGCCGCTTCTGCGAAATCTATTCCGCTCCTGCGGAACATTCCGCTTCCGCGCCTCGGAGTCCGCTCCTGCGGACTCGCTTAAGCGGTCAATATTCCGCTTCTGCGGAACTCCCCTTCGCGACCCTGGACCGCTTCTGCGATCCTCTTTCCGCATCAGCGATGCCGCCTCTGCGGACCAGGATCCGCTTCAGCGATCACTTCCGCTCCTGCGTTCACTTGTCCGCTCCTGCGGACTCGCTCCTGCGCTCCCATTTCCGTAGGAGCGAAAACAACAGAACTGAACCCAAACATGCAATTTTTCATGTTTTCTCCCGTTTAACCATCCGAAAACACCCCGAGGCCCCCGGGACCCCAACGAAAACCACCAACATATTCCAAAACACGATACGGACTTGTTCCAATCATAAAAACACGTCTAACAACATCAAAACCCATAATTCACATCGAATTCAAGCCTAAATTTCTTAAAACTTTCCGAATTGCACATTCGATCAAAAACCCGACCAAACGACGTCCGAATGACCTGAAAATTTGCGGACATATCCAAAATCACATAACTAAGCTACAGAAATTGTCGGAATTCCATTCCGACCCCCGGATCAAAATCTCACCTATCGTTCGGATTCGCCAAAATTTCAACCTTCGGCATTTCAAGCCTAATTGAGCTAAGGACCTCCAAAATACATTCCGAACGCGCTCCCAACCCCGAAATCACCCAACGGAGCTAATGGAACCATCGGATTTCCGTTCCGAGATCGTCTTAACACCGTTCCGGTTACGGACCATTTTTTATCTTTAAAGCTCTCATTTAGGGACTAAGTGTCCCAAAATACTCCAAGTTTCAGGACCGACTCTCCCGGCAAACCACAATAGTATAAATGTACTTAGGGAAACAGTTTAATTGGGGATTGGGGCGTAATTTTCTAAAACGACCGGCCGGGTCGTTACACCTTTAGATGCCAAGGTTTGTCTCCATACCCCCAACCTCGCGTCAACTCCGCTTCACATTTTGTCAATCAATACTATATTATTGGCAAATAGCATGCACCAAGGCACCTCCCTTTGGATGTGTCGCGGCAGTACATGCATCCATCGCCATGACAAATAAAAACGGGCTAAGAGCCGATTCCTGGTGCAATCCCATCACGACAGGGAAATGCTCTGAGTCACCATCCCAATCCTCTCTCGGTCGTTGCATCATCATACATATCCTTAATCACCCTAATATACGATATCGGAACGCCGCTAATCTCCAAACAACTCCACAGGACCTCTTAGATATAATTAATATCTATAACTCAAAATCTTTTTATTTGGTAGGTATAAAACTAGAATAAGAGTTCGTTTGGCCATAAGAATTTTTTTTTAATGTTTGGCTATAAAATTTTTAATTTTTACTTGAACAAGAATTTGGAAATATTTCAAATTCAAGAAAGCTCCAAAATATTGTTTGTCAAAATTTTCACTCAAATCACTTATAAAATACTAAAAATAACCCAAAATTATATTAATATCCAAACACAACTTAATTATCAAATACCATTTTCGCTCGAAAAAAAAATTAACTTTTTTTTAAATAATTTTTATGTCCAAACGTCCACTAAGTTGATTGAGTTAAGTAAACAAGCAATGTGCACGTACGTCCACATGGCGAATATTTTTTTATTGCATTTATTTCATGCAGATATATCCAAAGCAAGAAAACATGCAAATAAGACTCAACTCTGAATATATAAATACACGTCCATATAATAAAGTCGGTAGTTGTAAACAGATAAACAATCCAATTCTTTCCTTAGAACACAGTCAAATCTACCTTCATCTTACAATCCTTATTCTCCTTAAAACCCTTCAATTATCTTTTCAAATTCTAAGAAAAATTATCTGTAAAACAAAACACACCAAAAATGGAGTCAATTATTTCTGAGTTTGAAGGGATTCTTTTGAAAAATCCAGATCCCTTTAGTTATTTCATGTTAGTTGCATTTGAAGCTTCTGGTCTTATAAGATTTGCTATTTTACTTATGTTATGGCCAGTAATTAGGGTTCTTGAAATTTGTGGGAAAAGGAATAAAGGGTTAAAGTTGATGATATTTGTAGCTACTGCAGGTGTAAAAATATCTGAAATTGAAGCTGTGGCTAGAGCTGTTTTGCCTAAGTTTTATTTTGATGATATTAATATGGATTCTTGGAGTATTTTTAGGTCTTCTGATAAGAGATTTGTGGTTTCAAAAATTCCAAGAATTATGGTTGAGAGATTTGTGAAAGAGCATTTGAAAGCTGATTATGTTATTGGGAGTGAATTAGTTGTTAATAAATCTGGTTTATTAGCTACTGGATTTATTAAGGATGATTTTGACTTGATTAAGGAAAAAGTTGATGAATTATTTGGTGGTGAACAACCTAGCTTAGGCCTTGGAATGCCTCAATCATCTGCTTCTTCATTTCTTTCTCTATGCAAGGTACGTAAAATAAAGTTTTTCTACTGTCAATATATATATATACAATGTAAATCTTTCTTTTTGACTTGTGTCATTTGCTTGAATTCTAAAGCTATTTGATGAAATTTCGGTATATAATTGAACAAGAAGGAACTAGATAGATTTGAAGGTAGCTAAATTCTTTGAAAAACATTTATTTAAAATTTAAAGTTTTTTTAATAGTATTATTGTATCAATATTTATAACTTTTTTTTTTGTGAAAGAATTTTTTTATTTATTCCCACCAGACAAAGTAATTATTTACAAGTGGTATATATATCCCTACCATAATGTATAAGCTATTCAATATATGTAGCTGTATCTTCCTTGAGTATCCTACTAGGTAGGTCTGCCCAGTTGTACACTTCTGGATAGTCATTGCTCTTCCATTTCTTTGTTGGCATTGGTATTTTCTAATTCCATAGAGCTTCATTAATTCCTTGCTCGCCATATTCCATATATATAGTATTAAAAGTTTTTTAATAGTATTGTCAGTATTTATAACTTAAATACTTCTATTTAGCTTTTGTTATTTGTTTGAATTCTAACTTTGCGACCACCAAAAATGAAAGAGCTATTTGATCAAGTTTCGGTATATAATTGTACAACAAGGAACTAAATATATAGATTCTTTTTTAATAACATTGACATGAGATTGTTGAAATAAAAGTTTGTCACAAATGTCAACTGAAACTTCGAAAACAATCAAATCCACCATCTATTTTAGCAGTATTGTTGTTAGTGTTTATAACTGAAATCTTTATATATAGTTTTTATTATTTGTTTGAATTCTAATTTTGGGACCACCGAAAATGATGAGATTTTGTAACATAATAATACACGAAAGAACTAGAGGTATAGATTTTTTTTATAACATTGACATGATATTCTTGAAATAAAATTGTCACAATTGTCTTTGAAACTGCAAAAATAATCAAATCTGCCATGTATTTTAGCAGTATTATTGTCAGTATTTATAACTGAAATTCTTATACTGTGAAACCTTTTTATAACAATCTCATTTTTCAAATATTTTTTATTGTTATAGTGATGTGCTATTATAGAGAATATATATTATAACATAACATTAAAGTTGGTTCTAGAAAAAAAAAAGTTTGGCTTTTATAGTGAATTGTTGCTATATAGGGATGTTGTTATAGATGTCTGACTGTATATAATTTTTGTTATTTGTTTGAATTCTAACTTTGTGACCACTGAAAATAAACGAGCTATTTGATGAGATTTCAGTCACATAATAATACAGGAAGGTACTAGATGTATAGATTTTTTAATGACATTGACATGAAATTCTTGAAATATAATGTTGTTACAAATGCCAATTCAAACTGCAGGAACAATTAAATCCACCATTTATGAGCAGCAAAAATCAAGATCACCAACTTATGATCAAACCATTACCAGTAATTTTCCATGATGGTCGTTTAGTCAAACGTCCAACACCATCTACATCTCTTTTAATCCTTTTATGGCTTCCATTTGGTATAATAATAGCAACAATACGTATTATAGTAGGGTTAATGCTTCCATTATCCCTAGTACCATATCTAGCTCCATTATTCGGTGGCAAAGTCATCGTCAAGGGCAAACCACCACCACCAGCCTCCACCACTAACTCGGGCGTGCTTTTTGTGTGCACTCATCGAACCCTATTGGATCCAGTGGTCCTATCCACTGTCCTGCAACGTAAAATTCCGGCAGTAACGTACTCGATCTCTCGATTATCGGAGATTTTATCGCCGATACCGACCGTCCGGTTGACAAGAATTCGGGAAGTAGATGCACAAAAAATCAAACGACAACTTGAGAAAGGAGATTTGGTTGTTTGCCCCGAAGGAACAACATGTAGGGAACCATTTTTATTAAGGTTTAGTGCACTTTTCGCAGAATTAACCGATCGGATTGTACCAGTGGCTATGAATTATAGAGTAGGGTTTTTTCATGCAACAACAGCTAGGGGATGGAAAGCAATGGATCCAATTTTCTTCTTCATGAACCCTAGGCCAGTGTATGAGGTAATGTTACAATTTTTTTAAAAATTTAACCAATAAATATAATAGTTTTTGAATGAAAAATTGTGTCTTAAGTTGATTTTTATTCACTGTGAATACACCTTTCCTATCTTGTCTTCTTCTAAAACTCTCTCCATCTTATCAAACTTCTAAACTTGAAAACTAGAATTTTTTCTTGCTTATTTTTCCTTTATTTACTTAATGTAGAATGGTATTCAAAAAGCTTGTCATATCTAGTAAAACTATTTTGATATTCAATCCCATAGTAATCTTACGTAGGAAAGGAAACAAATATAAATTGTTTTTAGGAAAGCATTATGTTTCAAGACTTAGCTTTCGTTTGGCCCTAGGTTTTGGCTACTTTTTCTATAAATGTTTTAACACATTATTTATTCATGGAATATGATCAGTTTTATGACGGAACAAAACAATTTCCTTCACAAAATTTTAATTTTTTTCCGTATAAAATGCATGTACAAATATTAGTTCAACTTCCAGAAATTATTTTTTAATATAACTTTATTTTTTTTCAAATTTTAATTAAATATATATCAAAATACTAGCTTAATTTCATTTATCTTCTTCATTTATATTTTTTCTACAGGTAACATTCTTGAATCAGCTACCAGTTGAAGCCACGTGTTCATCTGGGAAAAGTCCACATGATGTTGCAAATTATGTTCAAAGGATATTGGCTGCAACATTAGGGTTTGAGTGTACAAACTTTACAAGAAAAGACAAATATAGGGTTCTTGCTGGAAATGATGGATTAGTGTCAAAAAGTTATGGGACAAATGGGGTTAGAAGTTTAATTAACACGTTTAAGCAAGTGGTGGGCACTTTCAATCCTTTTATTCACTGAAACAAGTAAAAGATTATGAGGTTTTTTTTTTTTTTTTTTTAGAGATACGTTTCTCATATTATATTTGTTTTAATCCTATCATCGTTGTATCAATTACATAAAAAGAAAAAAACCCGAGATAGCATTCTTTGTTTTATATGTTGTTTCATTAAATAAATTGTTAGAGTATTCGGTGATTAAGAAAAAGTTCTTTTTTCTTTTTCTTTTTATACTGTGTCCCCTGGAATAAGATATTTTCTCTTATTTACTGTTCTTTTCAACTATCCATATCTGATTTCTCTATTTATTCTGACTGATTCTCGATAATAATAAAAAATACTATTCAACACAAAATTGTTGTTGTTGACATATAATTTCAAAATAACAGGCTTAATGACAAAAGTCGGAACTCATTAAATTTGAACTCTGAAACATATCTAAGGAAACCTAAGTCCACTCAAGTATCTTGTTAATTAAGACCAATTTACTATTAGATTTTAATTAAGACCAAAAGGGTGAGTTCGATTCTCTTAAGAGCAAGGTGGGAAGTTTTTGGAGAGAATGATGCAAGGGGTCTATTTGGAAACAACATTTCTACCCCAAGATAGGGGTAAAATCTGCGTACACACTACCCTCTCTAGACCCCATTAAGTAGGATTATACTGAATTGTTGTCCAGTATCTTGTTAATTAAGACCAATTAACTATTAGACTTAATGAAACTTTTGTTGTTTTAATAATAAGTATTTATAACAATATTTCCATTTACAATAAGTAGTGATCACAGTATATAATATATATGCCAAATTAGTAGTTTCTGTTATGTTGAAGAAGAGGCAAACACCAAAATAAAGAAGATAAAGAACACCAAATTTTAATGTGGAAAACCTTTCAAATCGAAGGTAAAAATCACGGGATCATAAAAATCCAAAAAGCTCCACTATAATAACAAGAGGGTTACAAAATTTCTCCAAATTAGCTACACAATAAGGGTCAAATACCGAGCAACAATAGCAACAAGAGCAACAACTAATCAATTGAAGAAATAGTATAATAATCCACAAAAATGAAGATGTTGTTTGAGGCTCGAAATCAGATGCTACGAGCCTCTCTAAATCTGATCTCCACTGTTCAAATCCAACACGAAGATGTTACGAACACTTAATCAAAATTTTAGCCCGATCCAACGGTTAACGAATCAAAAATATGATTTGGCATTACTTGGTCGGAATAAAAATTTACAGCAAAACAAATACTTTTCTTCTCTCTTCTCTCTAGATGAAAGCTCTCTCTAAACCATTCTTATGTACTTAAGTCTTTCAAAGACTTTTATCAATGAGCACAGAATAATTCTGTAAGATTGTCCTATTTATAGATCATGAGTGGTGCTTTCTCTTAAAGCCAAAACCCACTCAAAATAGGAATAAATACCGAATCCAATTTCGAATAGGAATGGAAACCAAAAGAGAATCAAATTAGGCCATTGGGCTTTTGGCTGCACAACATGGGCATGAGCCTAACAAACCCCCCCTCTAGTCAAGGCGCCAAATGTGTTTTCAAGTATAGGAACTATTAACAGGCTTCATGTGTGCCAATTTTATGCAAAATTCATGTTTATCTGCAGCCACCACCTTTGTCAGCATATCCGAAGGATTTTCATCAGTGTGTATCTTCTCAACCTCAAATATTTCTCTTCCATGGTCATTCTTATCCAATGATACTTTCTATTTATATGTTTGGTCTTAGAATAAAAAGTGGAGTGGTTGGTGAGACAGATAGCACTATGATTATCACAAAATAAGATGTACCTTGGCTGCTCAAAGCCAAGATCATTAATAAATTCATTCATCCATAATAGTTTTTTGTCACCTTCTGTGACAGCAATATATTCGTCTTTTGTGGTGGATAGAGCTATGCACTTTTGTAGTCCAGATTTTCAAGAAACAACTCCCCTTGCAAAAGTGATCAAATAACCGGAAGTCGATCATGAATTATCAAGATTGCCTCCTAAATTAGAGTATGTGTAACAAACAAGTTCATGTTTTCCATTGCCAAAGCATAGCTTCAAATCTGCAGTACCTTTCAAATACATTAATATCCATTTTACTATATCCCAATGTTCTTTTACAGGATTGGAAAGGAATATGTTAACAGTATCAATGACATGTGCAATATCTAGTTTAGTGCAAACCATATTATACATCAAGCTACCAACGACAGAAGAGTAAGGAATACAAAACATATTTTTTTTCTCTTCATTAGTAGATGGACTCTGACTAGTACTCAATTTGAAGTGTTTAGCAAAAGATGTACAAACTACTTTTGCATTTGTCATATTAAGCCTTTTGAGTATCTTCTCAATGTATTGCTTTTGGGATAGAAATAACTCCTTTCTGTTTCTATGTCGGTGGATTTGAATGCCCAAGATTTCTTTGTTGGCCCCAAGTCCTTCATCACAAACGATAAGCATGTCATCCACATAAAGCAATAAAATTATAAAATCATCATCAGAGAACTTTTGGAAGAATACACAATGGTTTGAAGAAGTTTTCGTGTACCCTTATTCTTCTATGATTGATTCAAACTTCAAATACCATTGCCTTGGAGCTTGTTTTAATCCATACACGCTTTTTGTTAATTTGCAGACATAATTTTCTTTTTCTTTAGTTACAAAACCCTCAGGTTTCTCCATATAAATCTCTTCGTCTAAATCACCATGAAGAACAACAATCTTGAAATCCATCTACTCAACCTCTAAATCTAGACTTGCGGGTAAGCCTAGAACCACATGAATAGAAGACATCTTCACAACAGGGGAGTAAATTTCATCAAAGTCAACTCCCTTCTTCTGGCCAAAACCTTTAACAACTAACCTCTCCTTGTATCAAGGCACAAAGGTATGGTTATCTTGCTTTATTCTAAATATACATTTGTTAGATAAAGCTCTCTTACCTTTCGATAATTTCACTAACTCATATGTGTCATTATCATGGAGTGACTTCATCTCATCTTCCATCGCTTCGATGCAATGAACTTTATGATTATCTTTTATGGATTCATTATAATTTTCAGGTTCTCCTATGCCAGTCAAAAGTACATACTCATCAGGAGGATAGCGCATGAATCTTTGCTTCTCCCTTGTAGATCTTCTAAGAGAGGTTTCAGGAGCATTTGAAGTAGTTACCTGTGCAAATATTGGTTGTTTAACAACCACAAATTCATCAACTGGAGCATCGATAACATATATACCATGATGATCATTTTGATCTTGATCACTAACTCCATCATTTCTTAGGTTCCTTTATGTGCAATAGGTGCCTTAGCAATTGAAATTGGATCAATATCAACTAAGCTCTCATTACTCTGAGAATCTATCTTCTCAGCTTTGTCAATACCTTCAATATTTTAGTCTTTAAAGAATAATGCATCACGAATTCTAATAAGTTTATTGTCAACTTGATCATAAAAACGATACCCAAACTCATCTTGACCATAACCGATAAAGATGCACTGCTTAGTTTTGATATCCAATTTCGATCTCTCATCTTTAGGAATATGCACACAAGCTTTACACCCAAAAACTCTCAGGTGATCACAAGAAACTTCTTTGGCAAACCAAACTTTGTCTGGGATATTACCATCCAAAGCAACAACAAGAGACAAATTGATAACATAGGCAACAATGTTAAGTGCTTCCGTCAAAAATATATTTGGAAGTTTAGCCTCTGAAAGTAAGCATTTAACTCTCTCAACTAAAGTTATATTCATACTCTCTGCCAAACCATTCAATTGAGGCATCTTGGGCGGAGTTTTCTGATGACGAACTATTTGTTCCTTGCAATAGTTATTAAAGGGACCATAATATTCACCATCATTGTCAGTGCGAATACATTTTAATTTCTTACCCGTCTGTCTCTCAGCTAAGGCCTGAAATTCCTTAAACATGCCAATTGCTTGATCTTTAGATTTCAAAGTACACAACCTGAGTTTACGAGAATGATCATCAATGAAGGTAACAAAGAGCGCACCACCTTTTCACTTTACTTTAAAAGGACCACACAAATCAGAGTGTTCTAGCTCCAATAAACCAGGGTTTCTTGAGGGAGTGTGACTATGAAAGGAAACTCTTTTCTGTTTGCTAGCTAAATAATGGATACACCTTTTCAGCTTTGCTTGTTTCAATCCAGAAAGCAAACTTTTCTTAGCCAAACATATAATTCCCCTATCGCTCATATGACTCAATCTTCTGTGCCACAATTCTGATAAAGTATTTACTTCCACCATATTTATTGAGTCATTAAGAGTAGAGCCCTGTGTCACATATAAATAACCAGACTTGACTCCGTGAAACACTACTAACGAGCACTTAATGAGCTTCCATTGGCCATTAAATAGGGCATTATGGTAACCTTCATCGTCTAATATTCCGCAGAGATCAAATTGAAAGGAAAGTCTGGAGCATGCTTAACATCTTGAAGAAATAACATTGAACCATTATTAGTTTTCAAACAAACAATGCCAACACCAAACACCTTAATTATTTCACTGGCATTGCCTATCTTTAACACTCCAGAATCAATAGCAGTATAAGATGAGAAAAAGTCTTTTCTTGGCGTGACATGTGAGGTAGCTCTAGAATCTACTATCCAGCTAGTCTTATAGGATACCAAATTGATGATGTTTTCATCATAAGCAAAAAGAAGTTCATCTCGAACAATAGCAGTAACATTATTCTTGTTATTTCAACTTTCTTTCCTTCTCTAGTGTCTTGATTCAACTTGTGGTAAAATCTTTTGATATGTCATTTCTTGCCACAGTGATTGCATGTAATATTATAGTATTTGGACCTTGACTAACTTCTACTTTTACCTCTATTCCTTGAGCCTCTTGTTCTATCTCTCCCTCGATCTTCTGTAACCAAGATATCTACTTGTAAGGACGAACCCTGAGATTTTTTCCTTACTTCCTCGTTTAACACACTACTCTTGGCATATTCCATGGTCAACTTACCTCCAGGGGCTGAATTTGTCAAAGAAACACGAAGAGTTTCCCGAGAGTATAGAAGAGTAGTAAGAAGCCAAAGTCCTGATATCTCATTATCAAAATTAACTCTCGTTCCAGATAGCTGATCAAGGACGCCCTGAAAATCATTTATATGATCAAGAATAAGGCTGCATTCCTTGTATTTAAAGGTTATCAATTACTTTAGCAGAAGCGATTTGTTATTCCCAATTATTGAAGCATGAAGAGTCTCTAGCTTTTCCCACAATGATCTTGCATGTATCTCATTCACAATATGGTTGTCAACACTATCTTCAACCCATTATCGTATATATCCACATACTTATTGGTTCTCGAAATCTCAATCTTCATCGAATATACGCTTAGGTTTATGGGCTAAAAGATGGGTAGATACATCTCTGTCACGAACAACAAGTCATTCATCTTGCTTATCCAAACATTATAATTTCTCCCGTTTAAACATACCATCTTGCTCATATTCACCTCCATTCCGTAAAATCCCGGATAAATAACATGGCTCTAATACCACTGTTATGTTGAAGAAGAGGCAAACGCAAAAATAAAGAAGATGAAAAACACTAAATTTTTGACGTGGAAAACCCTTCAAATCGAAGCTAAAAACCACGGGATCACAAAGATCCAAAAAGCTCTACTATAACAATAAGAGGGTTACGAAAATTCTCCAATTGGTTACACAACAAGGGCCAAACACAGAGCAACAATAGCAACAAGAGCAACAACTAATCAATTGAACAAAGAGTATAATCCACAAAAATGAAGCTGTTGTTTGAGTCTAGAAATCAGATGCTACGAGCTCTAAATCAGATCTCCACCGTTCAAATCCAAGATCAAGATATTACGATCACTTAGTCAAAATTTCACCCCGATCCAACGGTTAACAAATTGAAAACATGATTTGAAGTTGGCTGGTCGGAATAAAAATCTGCAACAAAACAAATACTTTTCTTCTCTCTTCTCTCTTGATGAAAGCTCTCTCAAACCACTCTTATGTGCTTAAGTCTTTCAAAGACTTGTATCAATGAGCACGGAATAATTCTCCAAGGTTGTTTTGTTTATAGATCATGAGTGGTGCTTTCTCTTAAAGCCAAAACCCACTCAAAATAGGGATAAACACAGAATCTAATTCCGAATAGAAATGGAAACCAAAAAAGAATGGCGAAATACATAAATGGCCCATTCAAGTTGTCCTCAACGACCAACTGAACACCTTAACTGAGCCTATTTTCAATTAGACA
The DNA here is from genome assembly GCA_032618575.1 of Nicotiana noctiflora. Lineage (NCBI taxonomy): Eukaryota > Viridiplantae > Streptophyta > Magnoliopsida > Solanales > Solanaceae > Nicotiana > Nicotiana noctiflora. The sequence goes on along the minus strand of JASVEL010001229.1, from coordinate 371,537 downwards.
CTTCAAGTATTAATTAAGTAGATCAAGTAAACACCCGACCATGTCAGCCTCCATTGTGTGAAATCCACTCTCCGGGACGCGCGTGAAACCCTTAAAAATATGTTTTTCCTTTTTAAAAAACACTTAATTTTACTTTATATGGTCCCCACTTACCATCTTCTTTCTTTTGCCCACTTCAATTCATTTCACAGACTTTCTTCTTCAAAATTTTGCATATTCAATGGACAGACTAGACAATTTCCATGGCAGCCCAAATAGCAAGCTAATATAGGAAAATTGGTACCTCATTTTGTATTTATTTCTCCTTTCGATCTCAAACTACCACTACCATCTCCGCCGTTGGAAGCATGAGGGAAGTGTCCTCTCATTTTCTTCAAACCCAAGAAAAATAAAGAGAGAGAGAGTATAAAGAAAAATATCAATAGTATAAAGTAAAAAAGGAAAAAGATGTGATATAAGTAGAAGGCCAATGTGGTCCTATATACGTTCCTTGGAACAAAATTTCACCATTTTAAAATCTTATGAACACATCGATTCCTTCTGTTACATCACTGAATGAGTTCAAAAAAAAAGGAAAAGCTTACACTATAGTATTGAAGTCATTCATTGTGGATTTACCAGAAGGAAATACTGGGGAAGACACAAAAATGTTTATAAATATAGTGGTGAAATTGAACTTGCAGAAACTTGGGGTGGTGGCAATGGCGACGCTGCATGGGATCGAATGAGGGCAGTGGACGGTGGTGGGCGGCGGTGATTAAAGCAATCTTCAGAGAAAGTCGTTTTCTTCAATCTTCGGAGAAAGTCTTTTTCTTTCTTTAAATATATTTTTTTTGTTAATTACATGTGTCAAATTCTTATGGCAAAATTACACGTGTCATGTTTTTGATTGGTTCATTTGCCATGTCATCCGGAAGTGTATCTCACGCATATGGGTTGTTGTACTCACGTGTTTACTTGACCTACTTAATAGCCACTTGAAGTGTGTAACTGAAAATAATCTCAGTTGAGGTGTTCAACTGACCGTTGTGGACAACTTGGAGGGGCAATTTATGTATTTCGCCAAAAAGAATAGGATTAGGCTATTAAGTTTTTGGCAGAACAACATGGGCATGAGCCCGACAGTATCCCTATGAAAACACACACTTAAACTTCTTCAAAAGATTTAATTAAACAAGTCTAAATATGGTGAAGTCGTACTATGGCCCCCGAATGATTTACTACTATAGTTGGCAATTACTTGTAAAGTTATATCTGATATCTCATTGATAAACAATTTAAAGAAAATATGATTTTCATCTTTAACTTACAAGCAATCACAAGTCCATAACATTGGTCGGCAGTCAAATTCTGTGAAACACTCTGCAAATTTTTATTGAATTGTAGGTTTCGTGAGATCAAGAAATCGACTCCTACGTCTTTGACAATATATATATTGTATTATTGTTGATGATTGCATTTTTTGTCGAATTCTCCAGATATTGTTATAATATCATTGTCGTCGCTAAAGAATACTTTGATTACCGACACAATTAACACCTAAACATGAAAAATGAACAATTAAGATGGACAAAACGTTTAACAGAAGTAACTCGGATTCAAGCTCTGAGAATGAAAAAAATCTTGATAAAATGTGATTTTCCTTTCAATTGATTATACTCAGAAATAAATGCGCATTAATCTGGGTCACTTGTTTCTGCCACTTGTTTCTTTCTTTCTTAAGCGCGCAGATGGTCTCCTAGAAATAGCATCTATGTCCCTCAGGGTAGGGGTACGTTCTGCATACATATTATCCTCTCCAAACCTCACTCGTGGAAATATAAACGTTGTTGTGTTGTTTGTTGTATGGATGTATAAGACAGCGGAAAAAAAAAACAAAAAATATGGTGTATTGAAGATGTGAATGTTCCAATTTAATTAAACTAGGCCGCGATAACTCGTGCCAACACATGCCCAATATTTGCTAGTGCTATGAGTATAATTGGATATAAACAGAAAAAAATACATGTATTTCATCTTTTATATTAGTTGAATAGATTAACTTCGGCGATTGAGATTGGAATAACTGTTGCCTATTATTTACATGCACGGAACAAAAGTTATAGATTTTTCATTCAGTATAGCTTTCAGAAAACACAATAGTTCCAAATTTAGCATGCTTTAGCTTCAAAAAGGTTCCTGCATGGGGAAAAAAGTTGTATGAATACACAATACTCCTCGTAGCTACATATGAATAGAAATTAGCTGTTTGAATAGTCTGAAAATGATGGTAGGAAGAAAAATTTATACTTCAAAACACTATCATATACGTACGAAAGAGTAGAGAATACACACCGGTTTATATGCTAAACTTTTTGAAGTTAATAATTTCTATTTTCAAACCCTGTACTATTGTTAGAGCCTTAGAGGGTGGATCTTCTCTGCCAGTGAAGGTAATCTATGGAAAATACTTATTCATATCGGGTGTTTATACAAAACTATATTAACTCGCCATGGTTAATTAATTTAATTAGATAAAAATGCATGTAATTTATCATAATTAAATAATTAAAGTTCATATACAAGACACATGACAAATATCTGTTAATTTGGTGTAAATACCCGATGCGGGTAAGTTTTTTCCGTAATCTAATTAAATCTCACAACTTCAAGCTAGGAAATTAAAATGAAAAAGTAGTTGTTCACATGCTTGCATAAAATTTTAAAATCGTAGGAAGATTTAATGTAATGCTGAACACCAATTCAATCTCTCTTACTTATCCTCTATCCAGTATACCTTTATCATCTATTATGTACAAATAGACCATGCTATAACACTACATCCAAAAACTTCATTCCTTATAATTGATTAGACAAAAAAAAATGAATTATCTTATTAAACATAATACAGGGTAAGTTGTCTCGACGTTAATAAATTACATTTTTTTGAATGATGTTCTACTGATGACTAACTCATCCAGAGTACGTGGCTATTCATGTTTAGGTTAGAAGACACGTGTTATTGATCTTCAACAGATAAGTAACTAACTGTTAGAAAAGAGAACAATATAGAAGAGGAGGTTATATTCTAAGTGAAGAAGAAGAGTAAGGGAAGAACACTTTGTATTTTGGGAGAGGAGTTGTTTTCATTCAACTTAATGCAAATGGCACTACAAGAGGGCTTATTTATAGGTGCTAATGAAGCACCCTAGAACCATTCTAGATAAATCTTATCACCTAGAATACAAAAGATTATTCTAGAGTTCTACAAGATAGGATTTATCTCCTAGGAATTACAAAGAGAATTCTAGACATTGCACATGCTAGATTATCCAAGACAATTCTAGAACAAGTACCATCTAGATAATTCTAAATTATTATTATCATTGTTGTTATTATTATTAACACTCCCCCTTAATTTTGAATTATCTTCTGCACCCCAAGACTTGATCTCAATCTTCGAAAGTCTTCAAACTTGAGCGGCTTTGTGAAGATATCGGCAACTTGATCATGAGTCTTTACATATATGAGCTCCACTTCTTTATTGGCAATCCTCTCCCGGATAAAGTGATACCTTGTATCAATATGCTTGCTTCGTTCATGGTACACCGGATTCTTAGCAAGTTCTTGAGCGGATTTGTTGTCAATATAAATCTTCGTGGCTTCATCTTGTGGCAAATTGAGCTCCTTCAATAATCTCCTTAGCCAAATACCATGACATGTACATGATGTTGCTGCCACATATTCAGCTTCACAAGTTGACAGGGTAACAATATCATGTTTCTTAGAGCTCCAACAAATAGCACATTTACCCAAGAAGAACAAAAATCCGGTTGTGCTTTTTCTATCGTCAACATCTCCAGCAAAGTCGCTATCACAAAATCCCACAAGCTTGAAGTTACTAGAAGATGAATAAAATAACCCAAAATCAATCGTACCTTTTAGATAACGAAGTATTCTTCTAGCAGCCTTTAAGTGGGAAGAAGTAGGAGCTTCCATGAAGCGACGTACAACTCCAACCGCATATAGTATATCTGGCCTTGTACATGTCAAGTACCTTAGACTTCCCACAAGACTCTTGAAAAGAGTATGATTCACCTTTTCTCCATCATCTAACTTTGACAACTTTAATCCACTCTCCATTGGTGTATTCACGGGATTGCAATCAAGCATGTTAAACTTCTTCAATACCTCCTTTGCATAGCTTTCTTGAGAGATAAATATGCCTTCCTCCATTTGCTTCACTTCTAAACCCAAGTAGTATGACATGAGACCTATGTCCGTCATCTCGAACTCATGGGACATTGCCTTCTTAAAATCTTCTAACAAACTTGGGTTATTTCCTGTGAAAATAAGGTCATCAACATAAAGACAAACAAGCAATATATCTCCATTAGAATATTTGATATAAAGAGAATATTCACTAGGGAAATGAACAAATCCATTTTCTTGAAAATATTTGTCAATGCGGCTGTTCCATGCCCGTGGTGCCTGCTTCAATCCATATAATGCTCTTTTCAACCTCAAAACTTTATCTTCATGACCTTTGACGATGAAGCCCAGTGGTTGCTCAATGTAGACTTCTTCTTCAAGATAGCCGTTCAAGAAAGCCGACTTGACATCCAACTGATAGATCTTCCAGTTCATTTGTGCCGCCAAAGAAATAAGCAAGCGAATCGTCTCCATGCGGGCAACGGGTGCATAGACTTCCTCATAGTCCACTCCATGCCTTTGCTTGTAGCCTTTAGCCACAAGTCTTGCTTTGTATCTCTCGACCTCTCCTTGTGCATTTTTCTTTGCCTTGTAGACCCATTTCACTCCAATTGCTTGATTATCTCCCATGTGTTGTTCTTCTCTATTGCCTTGATCTCCTCTTCCATAGCTTGTCTCCACCGTTTGTCCCTGGCAGCTTCTTCAAAGTTCACTGGTTCACTTTCAACAAAGAGACAAACTAAATTACTATAATCAAAGTTAGTAATTTTTTCAGTATTCTCAAGAAGATCCACCAAAGTTCTTGTTTTCTCTGGCCTTTCTCCATTTGAGCTTTCTGTAGATGAAGGAGATGAAACATTAGTTGGAGAAGGCGGTGGAGTTGGATCTTGCACAGGTGCAGAATGCTCTTGTTCTTCTTCATCTTCAAAATATGGAAGAAAATCATATGTCCTTTCTTCTTGAGCTTCCCAATTCCAAGTTGTTTCTTCATCAAATTCAATATCGCGGCTCACCACCACTTTGCCATTCGTTGGGTTGTACAACTTGTACCCTTTTGAGCTTGTGTCATAGCCAATGAACACATGCTTGACACTTCGATCATCAAGTTTGGCTCTCCCTTGTTGTGGCACATGAGCATAGGCTATGCTCCCAAAAATTCTCAAGTGCTTGACACTTGGCTTTCTTCCACTCCATGCTTCTTGAGGAGTTTGATCTTTCACATTCTTCGTTGGAGACCTATTACTCAAATAAACAGCACAAGAAACAGCCTCGGCCTAAAATTCCTTGGGCATATTTTTAGCTTTCAACATACATCTAGCCATGTTAAGAATGGTTCTATTTTTCCTTTCTGCAACTCCATTTTGTTGCGGTGAATAAGGTACCGTTTAGAGGGCGACGAATTCCATGAGATTCACAAAATTCATTAAATTCTCTCGAAGTAAATTCGCCTCCTCTATCGGACCTTAAGGCTTTAATTTCAAAGCCAATCTCCTTTTCCACCATTGCTTTAAAAATTTTAAATGCACCAAATACTTCTGATTTTTGCTTCAAAAAATAAACCCAGGTCTTTCTACTAAAGTCATCAATAAAGAGTAAGAAATATTTACTCTTACCAAAAGAAGGTGGAGTGATTGGTCCACACACATCCGTATGAAAAAGTTGGAGTGGCTTGGTTGCTCTTGATGTGGCCTCCTTTGGAAAACTCCTCCTTGCATGTTTTCCAGAAGACAAGCTTCACATAACTGATTGGGATGATTTATTAAAGGCATCCCGTGCACCATATTCTTTTCTCCCATTGATTTAAGTGACTCAAAATTCAAGTGCCCAAATCTCATGTGCCAACACCATGATTCTTCTTTCACATTTGCATTCAAACACTTTGCTTCAATTATTTTAAGATTCAAAGAAAACAATCTATTTTTGGACATATGAACTTTAGCAATTAGAGTGCCACTTGAATCTCTAAGCCAAAGATTTATATCTTTCATATGAATGTCATACCCCTTTCAAGAAATTGTCCCAAATCAAAATATTATTTTTCAACTTTGGCACATAGTAAACATCTTTGATTAATTTGTGACTACCATCTTTAGAGGAGATAAGAATCGTACCTATTCCTTCAATTTGGATCTTTGAAGTATCTCCAAATGATACATTGCCTTTCACCCTTTTGTTGAGCTCCACGAACTTGTCTTTGTATCCGCACATGTGGTTGCTCGCTCCATTGTCCAAATACCATGAGCTACAATCATCCTTGTCTTCTTCCTTGAGTGCTAACAATAATGTTGACTCTTCATCTTCCTTCTTGTCTTCAATAAGGTTGGCCTTCTCTTCAACATTGGTACGACACTCCCAAGAATAATGGCCAAATTTATGACAATTATAGCACTCAACTTCAGATTTATCATACCTCTTTTGATTTGTTTCTTGATGGTAGCCACGTATTCTTCCTCCACCTCGACCACGACCTTTATATGTTTGGTTGTTTCTCTCTTCAATGTTGAAATTCCTTTCATAACTTCTTCCTCTTCCACGACCGCCACCGCGTCCTCTTCCTCATCCACGTCCTCGATAGCTCTTTGCGCCTCCATCGTCCTTCAATGATGCCTTGGTTTTAAGGAGTTTCTTTAGCGGCTCTTCTTGCCTCCTCTTGATCTTTTCTTCGTGGGCTTGCAAAGAACCTTCTAGTTTCTCCACCGTCATAGAGTTTAAATCTTTAGACTCCTCAATAGCACATACCACAAAATCAAATTTAGGTGTTAGGGAGCGAAGGATCTTTTCTACCACACGAACATCTTCAATTTTCTCTCCGTACCTTTTCAATTGGTTCACAACAGCCCGCACTCTTGAACAATAATCCGAAATAGATTCGGAATTCCTTCATTTTTAAAGCTTCAAAATCAGCCCTTAGAGATTGAAGCTTCACCTTCTTCACTTTGCCAACTCCTTGGAGAGATGTTTGTAAAATCTCCCAAGCTTCTTTTGAGGTGGTTGCATCGGCCACCTTCTCAAACATGGTATCATCCAAACATTGATGGATAAGAGAGAGGGCTTGTTGATCCTTCTTCCTTAATTTTGCCAAAGAATCCTTCTCATTTTGAGGCAAAGTTTCCTCATTGTCGGGTTCTTCAAACCCTTCTTCTATAATCTTCCATACATCTTGAGAGCCAAGTATGGCTTTCATCCTTATACACCATTTTTGGTAGTTCTCTTTTGTAAGACGAGGAAATTGGAAAGCAAGTAGGCCGTTGCCATTATTTGCCATGGCTATGATACCACTATGTTAGAAAAGAGAACAATATAGAAGAAGAGGTTATATTCTAAGTGAAGAAGAAGAGTAAGGGAAGAACACTTTGTATTTTGGGAGAGGAGTTGTTTTCATTCAACTTAATGCAAATGGCACTACAAGAGGGCTTATTTATAGGTGCTAATGGAGCACCCTAGAACCATTCTAGATAAATCTTATCACCTAGAATACAAAAGATTATTCTAGAGTTCTACAAGATAGGATTTATCTCCTAGGAATTACAAAGAGAATTCTAGACATTGCACATGCTAGATTATCCAAGACAATTCTAGAACAAGTACCATCTAGATAATTCTAAATTATTATTATCATTGTTGTTATTATTATTAACACTAACGATTAACTGACTATAATACCATAAAAAGAAGTCTAATGAAATGACAATCTCTATTATAATCGAAATCATATGTAAGGATTACAATTTGAACTAAGTTGCATTTTGACTATGCTCTACAAGCAATCACACAAAAACGCGTGCTACCTCAAATAGAGAAAAAGATTGAAGGCTTAAAGTTGGTCAATAAAATTACAAACCCGAACATACATAGACTGTTACCCAAAAAAATAGAAGTTCACAGAGATAAGAACCTATAAAATCAAAAACCAAGTATCAAATTAGTCCCAATTTTTACAAATTAGTCCCAACTTTTACTTCTAATATTTTATTAAAGAGTCAGCGACTGTGTAACGACCCGGCCGGTCGTTTTTGGATATTTTGCTCTGATCCCCTATTAACTTCTTTTCCTAAGTTAATTTCTGCTATTTTGGTTTTCCGGGATGTTCGATGTTAGGATTCAGAGTGTTTTGGGATACTTAGTCCCTAAAGGAGAGCTTAAGAGTTAAAAAAATGGTCCGTATTCGGAATAGTGTGAAAATGTCCTCGAAATGGAAATATGATGGTTCTGTTATGTGATTTCAGGGTTGGGAGCGTGTTCGAAATATATTTTGGAGGTTTGTAGCTCATTTAGGCTTGAAATGCCGAAGTTTGAATTTTTAAAGTTTCCGGTCCGATAGTGAGTTTTGATCCGAGGGTTGGATTTGAATTCCAGAAGTTACAGTAGCTCCGTCATATCATTTGGGATGTGTGTGCAAAATTTCAGGTCATTCGGGCGAGGATAGATTAAGTTTTGATCGAATGTGTGTTTTGAAAATTTTAGAAGAACTTAGGCTTGAATTCGATGTAACTTGATGGTTTTGGCGTTGTTTGAGGCGTTTTGATGATTGAAACAAGTTTGAATGATATTTTAGGAGGTGTTGGTATTTTTGGTTGAGGTCTCGGGGGCCTCGGGTGTGTTTCGGATGTCCAACGGGTCATTTCTGGAACTTGTTGAATTGTTGAACCGCTGGTATCTGATATCCTTCAATGCGACCGCAACCTTTCATTCGCGATCGCATAGACTAATTTTGGAGGGGGGGAAACTTCCTTCATCGCAATCGCATGTACTAATCTGCGATCGCGAAGCCCTTAGTTTTTCTCTTACGCGAACGCATTGACTGTGTCACGATCGCGAAGGGCTAATTCCTCCTCTTCCGGGATCGCATGGCCTCCGGTCGCGATCACATAGGCCAACTTCAAGGCCCTTCATTTTTCTTCTTCGCGATACCATATCCCTCCCCACGATCGTAGTGAACAACTGGCCTGGGCAGTACTTAATATTTCAAAAATGAGGTTTTGCCATTTTTATCAAAACTCAAGATTTCGAGCTCGGATTTGGGAGCAATTTCAAGGGTTATTCAAAGAAAATCACTGGGTAACGATTTTCTTCCATCCTATGACTAAAACTCACTAATCTAATCATGAATCCACCCTTTAATTTCGGATTTTTGAATGAAAATTAGGGAAAACTTCTTAGACCTAGCTATGGGGTTTTGAGGGGGCATTTGACTCCGATTTGGGAGATTTTTATATGGTTAGACTCGTAAGAGTACATGGGTTCTAAAAACATAAAAATTATTTGATTTCGAGATGTGGGCTGGAGGGACATTTTGGTTATTTTACCTATTTTTGCGCCCTAGCTTTAAATTTAATAGTGGAATCAATCGTTTACAATATTATTTATGATGTGTAATTGAATTGAATAGATATAGGCCATTTGGAGTCAGATACACATGGCAAGGGCGCAGTTTCTAGTGATATTGAGTCGGTTCGAGGTAAGTAGCTTGTCTGACCCCTTAGAATTTATTTCTTGATATTTGAGTGTCTTGTACGTGAGGTGACGAGCGCGTTCTTGAGCCAATTGATGAAAAATCCGATTTTACTTAAGTTGTTGATATTTAGCTCTCTTTATACTTGTTTTATCCTACATAGGAATTTATACTTGTGCTAGATTAGGAAAGCATGTTTAGCTGACTTAACTGCCTAATTGCTTAAGTTGTTTTGACTGTACTACGTGAAGCATGCTAGGCTAGATCTATCTGTTGCTCTGTCTTTCGTACTTTATTCTTTAGTTTGTTTCTGGCTGTGATTGCGCATTTACATTGAGACTATGGATGTGGGATTCCGGTAGCTCCCCCTTGTTTGTTTACTTTGGGACGACGGGTTCGATTCCCGGGAGATCCCCCTGTATATTTATTTTGGGACTACGGGATGTTATCTCGGGAGATCCCCCTGCACATTGATGATTGGACTATGGGATGATATCCTGGGAGATCCTTTAGTATTGGTACATGAGTTGAACTATGGGACGGTATCTTGGGAGATCCACTGGACAGTTGAGGAAAAGACTACGGGATGGTATCCTGGGAGACCCTCATTGGTATCTTTGACATTGAGTTGTGTTTACTCTGTTATTTATTTTATCTTCGTAGTTATTATTGTTTCTTTGATTTGCCTTATTACACCGCTGTATTTATTATTTCTATCAGATTTTACATACTGTTAATTATTGCTATTGTTATATTTTTACCTCAGTAGGGCCATGACCTTTCCTCGTCACTACCTAACCGAGGTTAGGCTTGGTACTTACTGAGTACCGTTATGGTGTACTCATGCCCTTCTTGCACATGTTTTTCATGTGCAGATCATCCAGGTACCTTTACTCAGGCGCTCTATCAGTGAGGTAGGAGGATTTCGGAGACTTCAAGGTAGATCTGCTGCGTCCGCAGACCGACGAGTCTCCCTCTTACTCTACCTTTAGTACTTAGATTTCTCTCTTTCGGTTGTTAGACATTCTAGGTTTTGTAGCCATACTATATACTTCTGTATCGTGTGTTGCCCGTGAGTTTTTGAGTTTTGGAAATTATTTTGAATTTGTGTTATCCGTAATTATTATGTTTACGTAATAATATGCTTACCTGGTCATAGGGGCCAGGTGCCGTCATGGCATGTTCACGGTTGGTGAACTAGGATCGTGACAGACTGTGATTGAACAACAGAAAATTTTATACCATACATTTCGCAAACAAACTGCTCGAGGAAAGGGTTAACCAGGTCTTTCAGCTTGAGCTCCCTCCTCAACACACAAATCACAAAAGTCAATCAATTTATGAATTTACTATCATTGTGACATCAAAATATAATCACGACCAAATAATTAAAAGACCAAAATACAGAAACCATATAGAAGAACAGACAACGTAATAAGAAGACCAAACCGAAGCACAGAAAATAAAATCATAGTACAAAGAAATTATTAAAAATATAGAGATAATTTGGATCTCCTAATTTAGCCAAAGCTTAAGTAACGACTTCAATAACATCAATAGCTAAGGATAGCATCATATGTTAACATAGGAAAGTCGAACAACACATAAACAAAAGATACCAATTTTGAGCTTTGAAAAGCCCAGTCGCCACCCACTGAATACACAAACTGAAAGAGACTCATCCGATCTAACAGTACTTCTGCATATAACTCCATTTCAAGCATTTGAACAAATAATAACATGCACACGAAGAGCCCGCAAAGACAACATGAAGAAATCTCAAAAAGAACATATTTGGATGCAACAATTATCAAAAAATATATATACAACATTAAATTAAAAGGACCCAAAAATGTACAAACCCACAGCGAATCAAAATATTAGAATTGCATGCCGCTATCATTGCTACTTTATGGCACAGTGTTGAGGTGCTGGGCTTCGTGAGTACATCAATTTAAAGAGAAATTGAATGCCAGTAACAGAGAAGAAATAGAAGACTAAATACAGAACAAACAAAGGATAAAACAGGCAGAAAAATCCAGATCAACAAACAATGTAAACTAAGAACATGCAGAAGCATATAACAGAGATAACACTAACTGAACACGGCGATACCCAGTGGAGAAGATAATTAAACAGAGAAATCTTGAGGGAAGGACAAAGCTCGAAAAACAAACTGGGTGAAGATGAAAAGATCAAATATGTAATGTAGTCGGTGGCTATTATTCTGTGAAAGACACGTAAGATTTTATAGATAAAATGTTAAAACTACCGTCAACCACATTAGTCGGTGATGGCATCTCTCGTGAAAATAAGGCTAGCCAACTAACCCAATTCACCTCCCTTTAAGAATTTATTTAAAAGAATATATATAAATAGAAAATATAACTTAATGGTATTAAAAACCGTTAAACTCCAACCGAACACAACCCGATCGGGGTTTCACAAGTCACGAGCATCTGCAGAAGATTGAAACACAACTACATGGCCAATAATAATATACAAAGTTAATTTTGGAATCAAAGGACAAAGTCTGGTGCCGCGAACGTCGGCGGTCACATACCTCAGCTATAATAGTATACCTTCAATCAGCTAATGACCCGTTACCAGTGAATAATACCTACAATTGTACGCGAGGTGCAGGGAGTAAAGTGAGTACTCCAACTTAGTGAGTAATAAGAGTAAATAATAATTGAGCGGCCAGAATCACGTAAGACCACTCCATCATGCTATATAGGTCAGTACAGCCCTTTGAGAAAAAATAGTAAAACCGTGGAAAATCCTTTAGAAAATATTTGGCTCGATTAAAAATCTCTTTTGAAAATTTCCTTTTCCAAAAGTCAAGCAAATGAATGCGTAATCAGATAGTGCAAGTCCGCACAAAAGTCACCCCCTCGGGCACAACACTCCATTAACAAATAACACCATGGTATCAGGTAAACAATGCAAGAAGTAACGAGGATGCCAATGATATGAGAGTGTTAAATGTCATGACATGTAGTACAAACAGGAACCAATGCATGAATGTAATGCAATGTACATGATGCAGCGCGCAGCCCAATCCATTTGGGTACTCGCACTCACTATGGGGCTTCAGACTTCGGAGGGGCTCCTACAGCCCAAGCGCAATATCAATATCACACCGCTGCGACGTGCAGCCCAATCCATCCTCAGTTCAGAAATGCACATATAACACTGCTGCGGTGCGCAACCCAATCCATGCTCAGTCTAGAAATGCACATAAGGCACTTGGGCAATATCAAAATTATAGTTCTTAGTTCAAAACGTCAATAATATGTTGTTTAAGTTTTCAAATCTTAGAAAAATGGCAGAGTTTGCGAAATAGCATTTAAAACCTTGGACTGGGATCAAAATAATATGCAAGTAATGCAAAACTGTGATGTCAATCCCGGAAGGATTCAAATAATCGGTACAAAGCCCACAACATGGCAATTAGCCCAAATCGTGATAGCATCAAGTAACTTTCAGACAATTACGCAGTAAGATCAACAACCGAGACGGACCAAGTCACAATTCCCAACAGTGCTCTACCCCACACTTATACCCAGTGTGCAAATCACCTTAATACAGTAATATGATATGCATTCTGGGTTTCAAACCCTCAAGATATCATTTACAAGTATTATTCACCTCGAACCGGTGAAATCTCAAGTCCGTGATGCCTTTTCCCCTCAAATCGGCCTCCACATGCATCGAATCTAATCAAAATATGAGCGAATACATCACAATATATCAATGAATCAATACCCAATCAAAAATAGTCAAAAAATAGCAACAATCTCGAAACTAGCAAAACCGAGCCCTGGTCCCACTTCCCAAAAAATTACAAAACTTACATTACCGGATTCCTCGTCTTGCCACGAGTCCGCACATATCAAATTTACCAAAATCGGAGTTCAAATGCCCTTTCAAATCATAAATTTTTATTTTAAAAACTAAGCCCTTGTTCTTCAATTTTTCACCCAATTTTTCAAGAATTAAAGGCTGATTCTTCAATAAAATTGCGTTTCTAGGTCACTAAACTTGCCTCCAATCAATTTCTGTCAAAATCCCCTTCAATTTCTACCCAAAAGCTCTTAAGGTGGTCAACAATGGAGGAAATTATGAATGGGGTCGCGGGTAAAATAATATAAAAAGCCCTCTGGACGCCTAGATTTTACCATACGTGAATGTTGTCAACACCCCCACGTTCGCGAAGAACAAATCCCATTGACCATAATTTCCCTCTAAGCGAATGCGACATCAGGTCCGCGAATGCGATTCCAGCTCGTCCTCTTACGTGAACGCGAACGCGATGCTTCGGATACTTTCCTTACGAGAACGCGCCCTACCAAACGCGAACGCGATGAACAAATTAGGCAAGGCCCCAGGCCCCTTCTACGCGAATGCGAAGTACCCCTCGCGAATGCGATGGTCTGCAAAACTCTCCATCGCGAACGCATCCCAATACTGGCGAACGCGAAGGCCTACAACAGCTGGGCAAAAATCTGCAATTTCTTCCAAGTTCCAAACTTCCGTTAGGCCATCTGAAAATACCCCGAGGCCTCCGGGACCTAAACCAAAAGCACCAACATATCCCAAAATACCATATGAACTTGTTCCAATTATTAAAACATATCAAACAACACTAAAATCATCAATTCACATCGGATTCAAGCCTAAGTTTCTTCAAAACTTACGAAACACGCATTCAATCAAAGACCTAACCAAACGGCGTCCGAATGACCTGAAATTTTGTACACACGTCACAAATCACATATCAAAGCTACATAAACTCTTGGAATTCAATTCCGATCCTCGAATCAAAATCTCACCTATCAACCGGAATTCGCCAAAATACTAACTTCGCCAATTCAAGCCTAATTCTACACCACATCTCCAAAATCAATTTCGATCGCATTCCTAAGTTACAAATCACCTCCCGAAGCTAATCGAATCACTGAAAATCACATCCGAGCCCTATAACTCATGAATCAACATCTGATCGACTTTCCCAACTTAAACCTTCCTTGTAGAGACTAAGTGTCTCATTTCTTATCAAACCAATCTGAATCAACTCTAACACACCACATACCGATAACGAAACATGAAGGAGCATAAAATAGGGAAACGGAGCAGTGACACATGAGACGGCGGGTCGGGTCGTCAGATCCTCCCCAAATTAAACCAACACTCGTCCTCGAGCGTACCCAGAGTTGTACTAGAAGACAACCAATAGTTGAATGACTCTACCAAGCATATACCCTTGGTGATCTCACGTCACCCTATCTCACATAGGTCCGATAATACAATACAACTGAAATTTCACAGTCCATCTAGACCATAAATCGTAGAACTATATTGCATACCCAGAATAAACCCGAGCCAGTTGTAATAACCCACACCTGCAACCTCAGGTGAAAACATACAATATACCATACAATCCAACACTCGAAACAATAGTCTCTATTCACGGCAGTTGCCCACAATACCCAAATACTGATAGAAACCTCTTATTAGCTAAAGTATTATTCCAATACTTTCATGTACTGCCAACGATAAATAAAACATGCGATAAACCGTAACCATTCCTCAGATCACCCATACACGAAGCCACTTCCTTCTTGACAAATACCACAGCAAATTTCTGGGCTGAACCTCGATATTATCCTTCTAACAAGTTGAGATCAAATCTGTTCGTATTCATTAATGACCCCCAACGATCTCCTCGGGTCCAACACACCACTCTTGTGATATGACACCTCAACATCGGCCTAAGCCACAACTTGCATAATACACGCACTAAGAGGAGATGGTCTGAACACACTCAAATCATGAAAATGACTCAAACA
The DNA here is from genome assembly GCA_032618575.1 of Nicotiana noctiflora. Taxonomy (NCBI): domain Eukaryota; kingdom Viridiplantae; phylum Streptophyta; class Magnoliopsida; order Solanales; family Solanaceae; genus Nicotiana; species Nicotiana noctiflora. The sequence goes on along the minus strand of JASVEL010001229.1, from coordinate 356,042 downwards.
AAAGAGTTTTACCTCAAGCTCATCAATACCATTACAACACAAGGCTGAGACCACGTCTCACGTCATAGAATAGAACATATGAATCTACCCCGAAAGGTCATAAATCCACACAACCTCGCTACAATGCACGATCCTATCCAAACAACGATACATATGAAGCACATCACTGCACTGTGATAAAAAAGTTGACAGCCACACACAATTTGATGTCTGAAACCAAAGCAATTCATTACATCTATGGTGAAACAAATAACATATGTCACGCAACCTGATAGGCCATAACCAATACTCCATTTACTGAGCAATACTCAATTTCTCTTCCCGCTCGACTTCCACTATGAATCCTCAATAGAACTGCACCACGTGTGCCCATAACCAACAAATTATAACGCCTCACAGCACAAAAAAAGCAACTCATAGATCCCCCCAGATCACTAACAAGTTGAATAACGATCGAATCAACATGTCCCTTAATAATATAACTCGTGACTAACCAAGCTAGCTCAAGTTAAATACGTAGCCACATCAGCCTTCCAACGAACTCAATACTAAGAAGCCTGACACTATTCCTTCCACTACTATAACTCCTGCCGGAGCCGTACTATACGATGCCCGGTACTAAATAAATACCGGAATCCATAATCTCACCCGGTGACATGCCTGGCCACAAGAAACGCATCTGAAAAGGTCCCTCAATACCGGAACTAAGTCAATGATAGGAACCTCTGCACTGATATCCATCACGAAGGCCCAATCAAGAAAAAACAATCCTTCCTAATCGTCTGCTGGTCCTTGGAATACGAACCACTCTGCTAGAACATAATCTGATGCATCTCGCCATGCAACCTGTGGCATTTTCCGACATAGCCCATAGCACGATAGTCTAGAATAACCCAACACTAAGACAACCAGTCTACAGCCCAATATCATATCCACAATCTAATATACCAAACAAAGAAAGATCCACTCGGGTCTCCTAATCCCAATAGTTGCTAAACGATGTCAATAGACACGATCCACAACCACCACATAGTCTATACCTAAGAACCCCCAGTCTCCAACTCCATATAGCACATGAATCACTGTACCTAATCCCAAATTCCGCTGTATGAATACATATCACACATCAAGTACCCATTCATTCCATGGAGATATTCTAAAATTTTCCTGTGCTATCAATAAACTCAAATATTAACAGTCAATCCAACAAGAAAATGCCGCAATACCACCAAAGTATTATCAGTTTACATCACCTTCCCCTTTTACTGAACATATATCCCCGTCAAATCACTAGAATAGCAGTACCACTTTCCTTAATCATCTGAGGATCGATTCTTAAATCACCTGCAGCTGCCCGTGCTACTTAAAAATTTAATGACTTTCCATTTCGAACTGAACTAAACCTTACACACACAAATCCCAATCCTCCACAATATATCACATATACCATACTACACCACGATAACTTGAGAACTCCTTCTCCCTTTTCCTAACCACAAGCCAAACTGCCAGGACTAAATCCTTCTATCCAAACCAGGCTAAGCAAGTTGTCCGAACTCAAAAGCTCTGCCACGCAATACCCGTAAGGGCTCATTACCTCGATCACATACAAAGAATTAAATCATACCCTTACAATACCGATTCTATCTATTATCAAGTTATTCTGTCCATCAAGTTTCCCTTCTAATTCTTCATCAACTTGATAGTCTTCCCTGCTGTAGCACTACAATACCTTAACCAAGGTTTACCATGTGAGACTCGAACATAAGACCACACTGTCTAAGACCCATAAGACACTGAATATTCTCTCAATGTTTCCCAAAAATACCACGTTCCAGAATACTTTACTCGAAGAACTTCTTGCGAATCTAAATTCGTTACCATTACTTTCCAGATACTGATACATAGAATCCTATAATTAACACAAAATATCACAAGTATTGATCCTTTTCCAATGGAAACACAGTCTCTAGCCACATACACCACCTTAAGGCACCTGATTATTACATGCAAAATCTTGAACATAATAAAACCATTCTCGACAGTCATTCGCTCTTATACAACTGTAAATTACCTCACTTAAGGGACAGAACCACTCGTGCCTTATTAGCTCTCTGACACCACATAACATGATCTCATACCAATACAAACAACCATCTTCCTTCTCTATACACTGAGCATGCTTTGTCAACCACAAATCAAGACATCCTAGTATTTTCTCACATCTACGAAAGCACCATATAACCTTTGTCAAAAAAGTTCTTCACTCATGCTATCCTCGGCTCAATTTCTGCAACCAGGACTGATCCGCCAGCATACCTCAAAATGGAACCAACATAGCATATAACTGTGCGATCAGCTAATCAACAACAACCTCCCCAACTTGGCTCGAATCCATTTATCAAGACACATTCAACAACCCATAATACTCTTACTCTAATGATGCCACAATATTATAGTGAGATTAAACTCAAATCATCTACTAGTTTATGAAAACACAGATCATCTGGTACTGAAATCCTCTACAAGCCTCGCATTCATCCCCACCTCAGCTGAGTTCACTCTCTTAAGCGACCCAAATTTCCAAATTATAACATGTACCTTTCAATTACACATGGGACCTTCTAACATACATATAAGAATCATACTACTCAAGAACACTCCGCAGGAGATAACCCACCTGTTTCGCCTCAATTTAGTACTTTAGCATACCTCCTACCGTCATACACATAATATAGCCAATTTAGTCTTCTGAGTCTAAACTTATACCGCCACAAATATTGCACTTTACTTTCCAACTAGGAGATATGAAAATATTCTTCACCCGCCCATAACTCGGGGCTACACAACAGATTCGAATAGGAAACGAACACTTAATAGTTCATCTATTATCCAGTAAACTCCCTCGTCACTACCAAGATCATATAGATACATCTCACATTACTATCATACACATCACATGGATGTCCAACCGCCATTCCGGCTAGTAAGGACAATACTGAACATGTAAGTTCAAAACACATGCTCACACAATCAATACCTCAGTGCTCAAGCCATAGGCAAAGATCCGGACTCAAGTCCTCCAGACTGGCCCAACATACTCGCAAGGATTAGCTCTATCCCCTCGATCAGGGCATCACAAGCATCAAGGAACATATACTACTGAGCGCTCATGTGCACATACAGACGTGTGAAAGGAATTTCAAGTGTTATATCTCAAGATGAATCAAGTACGCATGATAAGAATTCCAAGAATGGAAAGTTTTCCTAAAGGTTTTGCAGCCTCTCGATAAGAAATACAGGCTTCCCCGTACCGCTCTGCGAGACTCTACTAAACATGCTCATGACTCGTGAGACCTAGTAACCGGCTCTGATACCAACTTGTCATGACCCAAACCCGCACTGGTCGTGATGGCGTCTCTCGTGAAGATAAGTCCAGCCAACTAACCCAATTCACCTCCCTTTTAGAATTTATTTACATAAATGAATAGAAAATATAACTTAATGGCATTAAAAATCGTTAAATTCCAACCCGACCGGGGTGTTACAAATCATGAGCATCTACAGAAGACTGAAAAACAACTACAAGGCCAATAATAATATACAAAGTAAAATTTTGGAATCAAAGGACAAAGTCCGGTGCCGCGAACACTGGCGGTCACCTTGCTCAGCTACAATAGTATACCTTCAATCAGCTAATGACCCGTTACCGGTGAACAATACCTGCAACTGCACGCGAGGTGCATGGAGTAAAGTGAGTAATGCAAATCAGTGAGTAATAAAAGTAAATAATACTTGAGCGGCCAGAATCACGTAAGAGCACTCCATCATGCTATATAGGTCAGTACAACCCTTTGAGAAAAAATAGTAAAACTGTGGAAAATCCTTTAGAAAATATATGGCTCATTAAAAATCTCTTTTGAAAATATCCTTTTCCAACAGTCAAGCAAATAAATACGTAATCAGATAGTGCAAGTCCGCACAAAAGTCAACCCCTCGGGCACAACACTCTATTAACAAATAACACCAGGGTATCTGGTAAACAGTGCAAGAAGTAGCATGGATGCCAATGATATGAGAGTGCTGAATGTCATGACGCGTAGTACAAACATGAACCAATGCATGAATGCAATGTAATGCACATGACCGTTGCGGTGCGCAGCCTGATCCGTTTGGGTACCCGCGCTTACTGCAGGGGTTCAGACTCCGGAGGGGCTCCTACAACCCAAGCGTAATATCAATATCACACTGTTGTGGTGTGCAGCCCGATCTATCCTCAGTCCAGAAATGCATATATAACACTACTGCGATGTGCAGCCCGATCCATGCTCAGTCTAGAAATGCACATAAGCCACTTAGGCAATATTAAAATAGCAGTTCTCAGTTCAAAACATTAATAATATTTGTTTAAGTTTTCAAATCTTAAAAAATGGCTGAATTTGCGAAATAGCATTTAAAACCTTGGACTGAGACCAAAATAATATGCAAGTACTCAAAACAGTGATGGCAATCCTTGAAGGATTCAAATAATCGGCACGAAGCCCACAATATGGCAATCAGCCCAAATCATGATAGCATCAAGTAAGTTTTAGACAATTACACAGTAAGATCAACAACTAGGACGGACCAAGTTATAATCCCCAACGGTGCTCTACCCCACACTCATACCCGGCATACAGGTCACCTTAATACAGCACTATGATGTACAATGCCGGGGTTTCAAACCCTCAGGATATCATTTACAAGTATTACTCACCTTGAACCAATAAAATCTCAAGCCCGCGACACCTTTGCCCCTCAAATAAGACTTCACGCGCGTCGATCTAACTAAAATCAGAGCGAATACATCACAATATTTCAATGAGACAATACACAATCGAAAATAGTCGAAAATAGCAACTATCTTGAAACTAGCAAAACCTGAGCCTCGGGACCACCTCTCGATAAATTACTATACTCACGTTAACGGATTCCTCGTCTCGTCACGAGTCCATACATATCAAATTTACCAAAATCAGTGTTCAAATGCCATTTTCAAATCCCAAATTTTTATTTCAAAAACCAAGCCTTAGTTCTTCAATTTTTCACCCAATTTCCAAGAATTAAAGGTTGATTCTTCAATAAAATAGCATTTCTAGGTCACAAGACTTACCTCCAATCAACTCCCGTCAAAATCCCCTTCAATTTCTACCAAAAATCTCTTAAGGTGATCAACAATGGAGGAAATTATGAATGGGGTCGCGGATAAAATAATATAAAAAGCCCTCTGGACGCCCAGATTTTACCAGACCGCGTTCGCGAAGAACAAATCCCGTTGACCATAATTTTCCTCCATGCGAATGCAAGACGCGATGGTCCAGCTCGTCCTCTTATGCGAACGCCACCAACCAAACGCGAACACGATGCTTTATATACTTTCCTTACGCGAACGCGCCCTACCAAACGCGAACGCGATGAACAAATTAGACAGAGCCCCAGGCCCCGTCTACACGAACGCAAAGAAGCCCTCGCGAACGTGATGTTCTGCAAAACTCTCCATCGCGAACGCGTCCCAATACTTGCGAACGCGAAGGCCTGCAATAGCTGGGCAAAAAATCTGCAATTTTTTCCAAGTTCCAAACTTCCGTTAGCGCATCCGAAAATACCCTGAGGCCCACGGAATCTCAACCAAAAGCACCAACATATTCCAATACAATATATGAACTTGTTCCAATCATCAAAACACATCAAACAATACTAAAATCATTAATTCACACCGGATTCAAGCCTAAGTTTCTTCAAAACTTTCGAAACACGCATTCAATCAAAGACCCAACCAAACAGCGTCCGAATGACCTAAAATTTTGCACAGACATCACAAATCACATATCAAAGCTAGAGAAACTCTCGAAATTCTATTTCGACTCTCAGATCAAAATCTCACCTATCAACCGTAATTCGCCAAAATACTAACTTAGCCAATTCAAGTCTAATTCTACATCGGAGTTCCAAAATCAATTCCGATTGCACTCCTAAGTTAGAAATTACCTCCCGAAGCTAACCGAATCACCGGAAATTATATCCGAGCCCTATAACTCATAAGTCAATATTTGGTTGACTTTTCCAACTTAAAGTCTTTCTTAAAGAGACTATGTGTCTCGTTTCTTATCAAACCAATCTGAATCAACTCTAACATACCACATACCGATAACGAAATATGAAGGAGCATAAAGTGGGAGAAACGGAGCAGTGACACATGAGACGACGGGTCGTGTCATCACACCATGCCAAAACCACTGACGATATCAACCACGTCGAACAGAATCTAGCAAAATATATATAACTCTTTTAGACAACTATGATATACTATCTACTTAATTCGCCTCCCATATGTAGTTATAAGTAGAACAAATGAGCTGGAGTTTCAGCTACTTATACACTTTTGAAGTGTATATGAAGAAAGTCTATCTGGTAGACTTTATGTAACTAATTAAATTTGCTTCAAGTTCTGGACATATCGGCACTGTTAGTTTTAACGAAAATTATTATATGGAATGACTTTGGAGTTAATTCATCAGAAAGAATGGTCTGTATTAGGTTAAACTTGTTGTGTTGTCACTTCCTGAATATAGAGGATCTAAGCACTCTTTTCGCTAAAGCATTACTTATTTTTTCCTATTGTTTTTATTATTTTATAGTTATAAGCATTACTTATAAAATTTTCCAAACAAAAAGGAAGGAAAAACAGATAGAAAATAATAAAATTTATATTAAGTAATAAGAAAAGCACCTGCACAAGTTGAAGAGATGAGGAAGACGAAGATATTTGAAGCTCTACAAATTGTGATGCACACAAATCGAATAAAACCCACCTCTGTGATAACGTAAACGCTGCACGTAGTAGTTGGGTAGATATAGAAAAGCCACGTATACAGATCAACTCAAAAGTCTTTATTCCAAAATTGAAGAAACTGAAGAAGCATTAGTTGGAAACAGATGCGAAGGAGGGCGCCGGAATATTTCTTGCAGAAGTTCAGAATCGTCAACTGATTTCTATAGTTTAACAAATAGAATTTATTTTCTTGATTTCAATCCAGCTCCGGAAAAATATTCCAATTTCATCCAAACTTTAACTCGAAAATCTGTAATTAATTCACCCTGTTCTATCGAATTTGAAACAATAAAGAAAGAGAAAGAGATAGAAATTAATAAAATTCATATTAAGTAATAAGAAAAGCACCTGCATAAGATGAAGAGATGACAAAGACGAAGATATCTGAAGCCTTGTAGATTGTGATGTACACAAATCGAATAAAATTCACTTGTGTGATAATGTAGCATATTATTACAGTATTATAACAATATATTATACATTATAATAGTATATTATTGCAGTATAACTATATACTCTTATAGTATATTGCATATTGTAGCGTTATACTATTAGATAACCGTGTTCTTCTTCGATTATTACAATATATCAATGCGGTGTATTTTATACGGTATTGTTAAAGTTTTATTAAAGGATTATCAGGCCAGGTAAAATTATATTCGATATCTTTTATTTCTCTCATAACTTTTTATATTCCAAAAATTATATCCTACTATTTTTATATATAGATGCGAAGTAAAGATCTATATATATTGTTATATGAAAGTTCCCACCATGGCCACAAAGCAAACTTAAAATAGGATTTTAGTAGTTAGACGAAGAAATAGTGAGGGAATGATGTTAAGATTACCTACCCGAAGAGTTATGGAGGAATGAGCGCTTGAATTTCATCTATGGAGGGTTTAAGAGGAGAGTTCGTGTGAAAAGTGTGGAAAAATCCCGCAATCATTCTATTTTTAAGCTTTTAAAATTACTAGAGGAAATAACATTACGCGTTCGCGACACATAGGTCGCTTTTGCGAAAGAAGACTGGGCGGGTAGGCATCGCGTTCGCGAAGAGGCCCAATACCTTTGGCCTATGCGTTCGCGATTGGCCTCACGCGAACGCGAAGAGGAGTGAACCCAAAACTATGCGAACACGATTAAAGGATGCGAACGCGAAGAAGGCTGGGGGCCAGGGCTACGTGAACGCGTGGGTTTGTCCGCGATCGTGTAGGAGGAAAAGTCCAAAGCTATGCTAACGCGGGAGGCTAGTGCGAATGCAAAGAAGGAAGTTTCTGTGCAAAAATTGCAGAATTTTTGATGTGTTTTCAAGTGCAAAACTACTTTGAACCACCCCCGAATCACTCCCGAGCCCTCAGGGCTCCCAACCAAACACACACACTAACTCAATATCATCCTATGCACTTGCACGAGTGATCAAATCGCTAAAATAATATCAAAATCAAAGAATCAAACCCCAAAACTCATAATTTTTATTTCAAACTTCATAAACTTCCAACCTTAGCGATTTAGGTCTGAAACACGTCAAACGACGTCCGATTTCGACCAAATTTCACATAAAGCGCTTAACGCATATTTAAGATCTGTACCAGGCGTCGGAACCAAGATACGAGCCTAATACATATATTTTCTATTTCCTTAATAATTTTAGAAAATAATTTAACAGAAAAATTTTTTTACTGGGGTTCTAGACCTCGAATTTCGACTCAGGACACATGCCCGAGTCCCATATTTTTCTACAGACCTCCCAGGACCGTCACATCATGAGTTCGGATCCGTTTACCCATTATATTGACAAAGGGTGTGTTTGGTATGAAGGAAAATATTTTCTGGAAAATGTTTTCCCATTTTCCCATGTTTGGTTGGCTTAAATGTTTTGGAAAATATTTTCCTTATCAATTCATTTTCCTCCAATTGGAGGAAAATGTTTTCCTTATCAAAAGAAGGGAAAACATTTTCCAAAGTTCCTTCTCAACCATTCTCACCCTCACCAACCCACCCCACCCCTCTCCAAAAACCAGTTTTTTTTAGAAAAATTTCAGTTTTTCCGTTACCATCCACCCTACTATCCCGCCACCCCACCCCGCAAAAAAAATTTCTTTTACCTTAATTTTTTTTTCTATAATTTTAAATTTCTGTTTTCTTATTTTTTTGCACCACCCACCCTAAGGTCATTCTAACAAAAATTAAGGGCATTTAGGTCATTTCATTTGCAAAATTTTATACGCGTCCTTTTTTCGTTAAACTAATGATACGTGTAGCTTTCATATTCTTATATGAGTCCACGTGTCATCTTCTCTTTAACATAACATCCTAATTCTAGACATGTAGTGAGAAAAAGCAGTACAACAAAGCACCCAAAAACCGAGAAAGGTTATTGCCCTGTTTAAGCTTTTCCTTAAGTTTCTTCTTCTTTCTAGCCATTAGGTGATGAAATTTTGATAATATGTGTTGGTTTCACACACATACGAAAATTAAAACATGTATTGCAATTAGGGCAAAGTAATTACAACAATCCTTCGTCAATTTCACAGCACCATCAAAATAGCGCAAAATAAGAAGAAAAGCAAAAGATATCTATCAAAATCTCATCACCATATAAAAAAACAGAACAAAGCCCAAAACACAAAGAATAAAACAGCAAAAAACCAACACATATTATCAAAATTTCATCACCTAATGGCTAGAAAGAAGAAGAAACTTAAGGAAATGCTTAAACAGGGCAATAACCTTTCTCGGTTTTTGGGTGCTTTGTTGTACTGCTTTTTCTCACTACATGTCTAGAATTAGGATGTTATGTTAAAGAGAAGATGACATGTGGACTCATATAAGAATATGAAAGCTACACGTATCATTAGTTTAACGAAAAAAGGACGCGTATAAAATTTTGCAAATGAAATGACCTAAATGCCCTTAATTTTTGTTAGAATGACCTTAAGCAGAGGCGTCGAAAATCTTTCTCTTCTAAAGAAGAGAAAAATTAGACACTTTAATTTAAGGTCAACATTATCAGTCATGAGTCTATCCAAATTGATTATCATTTATCATATTTTAGTAACTGCGGGTCAAACCAAACTTTCACGGATAACCCATTAGCAACATGGCACCTCATCTTTTTCTGTGTACGTTCACAATCCCATAATTATACTACTCGTGTTGCCTAAGGCAAAGAGTACACCTTGCATGCATGAATGAACAACTTAGGAATATGTACATAAACGTTGTCTGATGTACTAAACTTTCGCTATCACTACTAGAAATTCAGAAAAATCGTCCAACAAAATCGACTAAAGTAGATTGGTAATGAACAATAACCGTTTAAAATGCGACCATTAACATGTGGTTGGTGTTTTGAAGGTTGAAAGAGTATACTGACCAAAGTTGGTCGGAAGGGTCTACCATTAGAATATTGGTACATTTTTATTTTAAGGCTGTCTTTTATTTTATGTATACTCTTTAATCATATTTTCGCATGAAAATAACTAACCATTGTCGCTCGACTTTATTAAAAAATAAAATACTTTTTTAAAATGACCGGCCGAATTAACCGACCGATTACGGTCAATTTTTTAAATATTAATTTTAATTTAATTTAAATGAAAAACCAACCTAAGTTGGTGGATTTCTTGAAAAATAAATTTTACGGGACTCAATAATATTTTTCCGCCAAAAAAAACTTCTCAATATATTAGACATGAATACCGAGAAGAAGAAAGCAGTAGTGAAGAAGAAAGAAGTGAAAAGCCTATATGAAGTTATTCAAAAATGAACAACAACAATAACAACAACCCAGTATAATCCCACTTAGTGAGGTCTGGGGAGGATAGTGTGTACGCATACCTTACCCCTACCCTGGGGTAGAGAGGCTGTTTCCAAATAGACCCCCGACATCCTTCCCTCCAAGGACTTCCCACCTTGCTCTTACGGAGAGTCGAACTCACAACCTCTTGGTTGGAAATGGGGATTGCTTACCATCAAAGCAACCCCTTTTGTCTAAAAGGATACACTAAGAGGAAACATATTCTCCTAAAGCATAACTTCTCTAATTAGTAATCATACAACATGATTTCTGGACATATTGATTAGCTCTAACCTTAAAGTATTGCACGCTGAACAAGAGTCCTCTCATGTAAAGTCTATATAGGTCCTAATGTCATGATTTACCATATAAACGACAACTAAATTTAATTCTTAAGGCATGGCTTCTATTCAAGTATTATCAGTAGAGGCTTTGAAAGTACAAGACAACAACTAGTATCACGATTCAATGATAAATTTTGAAGAGATAGATCTGAACATAACAGATCTTAGTACATGGTAACATCATTAATACTATTTTACTAGCACGCTTCAATATGACTAAAATAGAGAAAAGCTAAGACCTGATTTTCTAGGCAAACATACTATTTTAAATGAATGAGATAAATCAAAACATGGTCGGAGTTTACCTTTTGTGGGGCAGGAACTGGGTCGAGTCAAGGTCTACTATCTCCGGGCTCTAACTCGCAAACTCAAGATCATCAAATTTCAAACTGAGTACGTTGCCGCCTCTTAGTACGATTAAACGAGGCCGATAAAGGCTGACCAAAACCAACCCTTAAGGCGTGACCCCAATGAGTAAGAAATCAGAGAAAGAGAAATATCAGTTAAATATTTAGAAAGAAAAAAAAAGGCACATGTTACCTGTGGGTGACCAAATAAGACATCCGCTGAAATTTTTGCATTATGATATATGTAGGCTGACTTTATAATTCTTCTACATAAGTTGAACATCAGAAATCAATTTGGGCCTACTCTAATTTTGGGGTTAGTAACGGGCTTCTTAAATCCATTCCTCAACCCGAAAAAAGGAGGAAGAAGAAGGGGGTTTTGGCCTGTGTTGTTTTGTGTTGTTATAGGATGTTAAATAGAGGTAAAAAAAAAGAGGAAAAAACATAAGTAGACAATAAATAAGAATTTTTTTTCAAATACCAACACTAATAGGTATTTTACAAAAGAGGCAGCTAAATAAATACATTCTTAGCAGGAAGATAAAAATTATATGGAACAAGAATCATGTTCCAAATAAAATTAGAGCATTCAATTCCTTAAAAAAGTCCAAAGCGGTTATCTCTTCTCTTTTAATGGACACGACTTTCTAAATTAACGTCCAATATTAATGAAGAGAACTCTTGAATTTCATATTAGTAATTAGCCATGCGCTTTCTATTGCTACGTGCATAATGATATTAAAGCACTATATTTAATTTTTGGAAAACATATATTACACTTTTTTTACGAAATTTTTTATGTGTCTTGTTGCAAATTAACACGTCCATGCATGTTTATGTCAAACAATGCCGAATTATATATTATATATATATATATATATATATATATATATATATATATATATATATATATATATATATATATATATATATATATATATATATATAATATAATTGGTATAAAGTTTTATTTTTAATTGTATGTTAACATAACTTTTTACGCAGTATAATGGTGGTATTAAATAGTTTATAAATTACAATGATATTTTTAGTGTATTAATATACATACTATAGTGAATATTCAGTCATTGTATGTATATATATTGTGTTTTAATGTAATAGTAGTGGATAATTAAATATATACATAGAAGAAGAATATACATGGTATTGTAAAAGTGTACACATATTTGTTTAGAGAGAAACTATGAACATAAGAACAATATTTAATATATGTATATACTAGGTATAATATATATGACATAGAATAAGAATATAGATGGTATTGTAAAAGTATATACATATATGTATACAATACATGTATAAGTAGCATAATGATAGTATTTAATATATGTATATACTAGGTATAATATATATGATATATTTTATTTATACTATAAAAGGATATATTTAGAGTACTGAAAATATTCGGAGAACATTTGAATGCTTGATTTTAAAAAACTAGAATATAAAAAGACAGAAATATTTGATTGTTAAATTAAGCATCTATAAAATTTAGAATGGAAAATAGGAGGAGAGAGAACATAAAAAGATAAATAATGTCACGACCCCAATTCTGTGTTGTTCATTAATTGTGCACATATTTTTTTACACAGTTCTACTATTGTAAAAAAATGTGCTATATATGGAATAAATAACAAATAGTATTATTTTCTTAAATATTTTTTAAGAGAAGCTCAATAATGTATTTTTGTAAGTTCTTGATAAATGATGATCGTTGATTCTATTTAGCTAACTCAATAAAAGACAAAAAATAGTCGATAGAAGTCTTTAGTCATCTCAATCAATATATTTGACAATACAATTTAACTTTGAAGATAGGAATTTAAAAAAAAAAAAAATCTAATGCTATATATTCTTATATTCGTTTTAGAAGACACGAACAAGGTCACCTAACTTACAGAAGACGTCCTCTTTTGTTTATTTCGCAAGTAAAATGCGTGTTATTGTATTTTCTTTAATCAATAAGAAATACTTTTAGAATTGTTTCTAATAAATTACCAAAGAATAACTCATTACTGGAAAAATAGAATCCAACTATTGTTTTAATACTATCCTAAGGAATTACAATATAGAATTCATGTTAAAATTAAAATTAGAATCTATTCTTTCAACAAATTCTTATGAATGTAATGTTTTTGTATTTGTGTGTCTTTAATCAGATTGAAACTTTTTAAAAGTAAGTCCGATTTTATTTAAAAAGAAAATTTATATTCTCATATTTTTATGAGAAAAAATTACAAAAATATTTTTCCTGTATATTTCCTTAAATTTTTGTCAATGTTTTATTTTGTTATATTTATATTTTAATTCCATAAAACATGCTCATAAAAGTCCAAATAATAAAAACTAAAACTGAATTTCATAATTTCTTTGTACAACGTATGTGTACGTTGTATAAAACATACTTTTTAAATTTGAAAAGAATTATTTATACGCTATATATAATTATATTATATAGAGAGTTTAAACAAAAAGATAATTTATATAGGTAACATACAATTAAATTAAAGTCCTAAAATTTAGAACATCTTACCTATCTCAAATAAGGAATGATTTAATAGTCAAAATTTTAGTCAATTTTAAAGTTCTAAATTTTAGGAAACAAATTAAATGATTGTTTTATCCAATGCGAAATCTTTTTTTAAAGGTAAAAAAGGCGAACGATATTTCGCTAAGAGACTTCTTACTTTTACTATAGTATAGATTAATCCTCGCAATAATTTTTCTTTTTAGAAAATTGATGAAATGAATAAATAAAACTTTGACAAATGACTAATTGATTTTCAATCTTTTCGACCACTAGACCACCTCATTATGCTCGTAACTCTGATATTATAAACCTTAATAAATGCAAACCAGAATTTTTAATGTATTTCTTAGTTCAACCAGTGTTGCATAAAATTAATTAAAAAAGGAAAATTCTCTTAAATATATACTATTATATTATATGGATACCTCTTTTTTTTATTTTTGTCTGCACTAATGTAATTAAAGCTCTTTTTTGTGTTCATGCCCCACAGTTCAATAAATGTGTTATAAAGTGAAGTTTGGTCGTTAAAGCTCAACATTGGCTTGGCCCGTTTAACTTTTATATGAATTTCTTGTATTTTCGTACTTTCTGGTCAAAGACATAAAGGTATATCCATCTTTTAAAAAGAGAATAAGAAAAAAGAAACAACAATTATCTTCAAATATGACAACAATGACCAGTTGTAACGCACGAACAATTTGTTCCTTACAACACTGACCACTTTTGACTATGCTTTTTATTTTTTTTAGTTTATGGTATTTTTGAAATTTATTAATCCGACTAATTTAATTGTGGGTTGAGTAGATTTACTGAGGAGGGTAAAGCAATCTTTAGACAAATGATTTTGTATTTTTATAATACGAACTCGTATATTTAATTAAGAATGAAAAAATTACAATAACTTCACAATATATATTCTTAATAGTTAAGCATTGCTTATTTGCTGGTACACAGACGGTGAGTCGTTTGGTTATTGACTAGATTTATGTATGCATTAGTAATGTTGAAATTACTGAATTAGTTATACAGAGTTTTGTATTGGTGGAAAATAAATATTACACTTTGAATGTTAGTAAAGTAACGAAGCATGACGCATGGAACAATAGCATAGGGACAAGTGGCATTTTCAATTAACAGCACTAAGAATACAAGGAAGATATGGGAGGAACACCCATGAGACAGTACAGAACAAGGATCGGGCATGACAACTATCAAAGAAGAGGCGAAAATGGAATGAATAAAGGTCAAAAAGAGAAAAAGATACACAAACTATAAGTAAATAAGCAAGGGGAATCAAAGCCATTATAAGGCTTTTATATAAATATGTTAGTTATGGTTACCTATGATAACGGAAAATCAATACAATTAATGCTCATAATGAATTCGAATTAAGTGTGGAAAATGTTATGATTGTTAAGGATAAAGAATTTTATTTGTAAAGACAAGTTCCGAGTACTACTAAAATACATTCTAAAATTCTCTGCTTTATCAAAGTTTTCAACCTTGATTTTAGGGATTGGCTGTCGATTTATTTCTTATTTGTCTTTGTTAATTTTCTCTATAATTTTTACTATTTCCAAATAAATTATTATAAAAGTGAAATAAAACTTAGTTATCAATAACCTATTTTCTTCTAAATATAGGCTTGTTCTCTCTCTCTCTCTCTCTCTCTCTCTCTCTCTCTCTCTCTCTCTCTCTCTCTCTCTCTCTCTCTCTATATATATATATATATATATATATATATATATATATATATATATATATATATATATATATATATATTTTTTTTTTTTTTTTTTTTTTTTTTTGCTAAACTCCATAATAATTTTGGAGGACCACTTCAAGAAATAAACACCCTATATATAAAGTACGAACAATAAAATAGCTAATTTTGCTCTTGAATTATTCGAAATAAGATAGCTTTACTCTTCATTCGATTTTTGGCTAATTAATATGTATATGTGGTTCGTTATAGTTATATATATATATATATATATATATATATGTGAATGTTCATTTAGTACTCCGTTGTAAATAAGATTTCTGAAGAAACTTATCATTTCGGTACTCCGTTATGGATAAATATTACTTCCGGCAGAAGATTATCTATATTAGGTACAGTAGCAGCTTACAAGAAGCTTACACAACAGCTTGTAGTAGCATCTTACACAGCAAGCTTGCAGTAGCAATTTACAAGTATCTTACACAACAGCTTGCAGTAGCAATTTCATTTAGTACTCCGTTGTAAATAGGCTTTCTGAAGAAGCTTATCATTTCGGTACTCCGTTATGGATAAATATTACTTCAGGCAGAAGATTATCTATATTAGGTACAGTAGCAGCTTACAAGAAGCTTACATAACAGCTTGCAGTAGCATCTTACACAGAAAGCTTGCAGTAGCAATTTACAAGTATCTTACACAACAGCTTGCAGTAGCAACTTACACATTAGCTTGTAGTAGCAACTTACACATCAACTTCTTTTCTTCTACAAATAGAGGAGATTTTAGTTCATTACGTACATAAATTTTGAAGTTGAATAATAGATTTCTCTCTCTCTCTCTCTCTGTCTCTCTCTTTCTCTCCATTTGTCTTCGGTTTCTTTACTTTAAGGTCTTTAATTTATGACACGTTATCAGCACGAGACTCTGCCATTTTGAGCACTTACTTCAAATTTAATTTCTATTTCCAAATTCGACACGGAAATGAGTATAACTCCCTCATACAATGTCCAAATTCGACAATTCTTTTTCCTATGGCTTCGTAATTATGATAAGGATCTAATGGTATAATAAAAGCTTAATTTGGAGCTCATTTATTAATGTGGTACCCTTTATGTCCAAAGAAATAATGTTAAAACATCAAATAAGAGCGAGATACAACCCGAAACATACCCGAGGCTCCCGAGACCCGAACCAATCAATCAACCAGTCCCAAAATACATTACGGACTTGATCAAGGCCTTAAATCATATCAAACAGTGCCAAAACCACGAATCGACCTCCAATCTAAGCTTTATGAACTTTAGAATTTCAAACTTCTGCTTTTGATGTTTAAACCTATCAAATCACGTTCGATTGACTTCAAATTTTTCACACAAGTCATATTCGACATTACGGACTTACTCCAACTTTCAGAATCGGAATCCGACCCCGATATCAAAAAGTCAAACTCTCGGTCAAACTTCTCATCTTTAGCCAAATGGCTCCAAAATGATCTACGGACCTCCGAATTCACTTCCGATCGCGCTCCCAACTCCAGAATCACCATACGGAGCTACTCCCAATATCAGAATTCCAAACGGACATCGATAACACCAAAATGCACTTCAAACCAAACTTATGAAATTTCTTCTAAAATGCTAACTTCCACAATAGGTGCCAAAACGCTCCCGGTTGTCCAAAACCTGAACCGGGCATACGCCCAAGTCCAAAATTATCATACAAACCTGTTGGAACCTTCAAATTCGATTTCGAGGTCGTTCGCTCCAAATTTCAATCCTAGTTCGTTCTTTCTACTTTAAGCTTCCGAATGAGAATTCTCTTCCCAAATCAACTCTGAACTCCTCAAAATTCAATTTCGATCACGCATACAAGTCATAACACCTGAAATGAAGCTGTTCATGGCCCCCGACTGCTGAACGGAATGCTAGTACTCAAAACGACCGGTCGAGTCATTACAGAAGGAGACACACAAAAGTTATGGGCAAATAATAAGGGAGGTGTACCTCTTTCATTTTGGAGTGGGATGACGTATCGCTATAGAGTGTCTGTATGCCTTAGTGGTAGATGGAAGGATCTGGTATATGGTTGGTGCCAGTATTTGTTGGAGCGTGGGAGTTGTTCTTGTTGTCCTTCATTGTATCGATCCCTCCTTATTTCTGAGTGTATCATTTTTAGCCGCTGGGTCAGCACATTAAGATCATCCTCCTCCGCTCGACCTCAGCGCAATAGGTGTTATGGATTTCCTCCCATGTGGTAGGGAGTGTCACACCTCCTTTTGGCGCGCCCGCTACCCGGGGGTAGAAGCGCAAGGGAGGTTTTCCAATTTAAGTGACAATATTCGAAACGGGATTATTCTATTTAATTCATAGTCGCCACTTGGAATAAATTAAGGTGTCCCAAGTCACCGATTTATTTGAATCCCGAATCGAGGAAATTTACGACTTTCCAAATGAAGTCTGCGAACCAGAAATTCTAAGTAAGGAATTCTGTTGACCCGAGGGAAGGTGTTAGGGACCCCCAGATCCCGTGGTTCTAGCACGGTCGCTTCAATTATTATAAATGGCTAAAAATATCTGATTTTTATACATGCTATCCTATATGCTTTTAATAGACTGAAAACGCTTTTATTAAACTATACATTCAAAACTTTAAAAAAGAGGTTAATTCTAAGTAAGGCGAAAAATATTAACTTTGATGATGCTTTGGTTGGTGTACATGTTGATTGAAGTTATTTCTCGATTAAATCATGCAAAATCGTCGATGCGTGAGACGATTCCGTTTTTAGCTAAGATTCGCTACTAAGTAATCGGGAATGTATTTAATTCGAATAAGACTTTTAACAAGGATATGAGCACATATTTCTTAATTCTAATATCTCACTTATCAATTATATCGAAAACGTCTGTTTTCCCGTGACTGGCTAAAATCGAATAATTGACTAGTGAAAGTTGCCAACTAAATAAATCAAACTAATTACCGAATTTCAAAGCCGATTCTAATGACTTATTGCTAAGATATATACTCGAAAATCAACTTATTTTATCTAAACCATATTTAATGCCGACTCGAACAAGATTCGAACTTTATACTAGTTTCAACAAAAGGTTCATATATTAACGAGAAGTGTTGAATTAATCTAAGACAAACCTTGACTTAAACATAAAATAGTTCAGTTATACAAATACACTCTTATACTAACAAATATGTATAAAAAACTTCATCTAATTCTAAAAAAATGAATAGGCGGTGATCCACATGCTTGGTTTAGATACATATGCTTGAAACCAACAGACATTCTTATTTCAGATTTTTCCATTAAAAGCTTATACCAACAGAGAATTTTGTAGCCGTGTACCTGTATAATGGAAATAGAAGGAGAAGGAAAAGTAATCAGCAACAGCAAGTAAACAAGCAGCAGTTGGCAGCAGCAACAAACACCAGCAGTAACAACTTGAAACCCTAGTACAACTCAAAACCCAAACTTTAGACAGAAACAGAATTTAGCCGCAACCCAAAACCAATTTGTAAACCAACAGAAGACACAAATGATCTCCACAGAACTTTCAAATAGCTTGAACACTCAAAATCCGAAATAGAACAAAAGAACAGAGAATCACTCGAATGTTCTGATTTCTTTTAAAATGTAACTGTGTTCTCCTCAAAGCTGAAAAATGATATCAAAACACTCCTCTTTAGAACTTTTCAAATCTGTATGTGTTCTCCTTTTTTACTCTTCTCCCCGACTCTTATCTATGTTTTTCTCTCTATTTTTTTTAGTTAGAATTCTCTCTTGTTCTCAATGTCTGTCCCTGTTACAGCATTGCTCCCTCTCTTTATAGCCTAAGAAGAAACAGGCATCCCCCCTTAAACTAAAGTAAAACCCATCTCTAATCTCCCTGTCAGTACCACTAAGTCCTGTCTAAGTATGGGTTATTGGTATAAAAATTCTAAATACAGGGAGCTAATGGGATACCCTGCTGTACAGCAGGTTCCACTAGGTTGTACCATGTGCATTGCATCATAACTGTTAGCTTTCTGATTTTCTTAAATAAACTAACAGCTATACCCAATTCCACTCAGATTTAAAGTCACAGATAAGTTGAAATCTTTAATCTAACAGTGGTTCAAGGCTTAAATAGGCAAATTCTAATTCACTGCCACATTGTTCTAAACACATTCTCATACGACTAATCGAGGATACCTTAAAACAATCCATTATCAGCTATAACAAACAACCATAAACAGACAGGACACCAAATGACTTTGGCGGCTTCAGGAAAAACAATGGATCAAAGTGAATTAACATGTTTCAACGATGTTAATCGAATTGAAATCATGGTTTAACGCAATACAATTGACAAACGTAAAAAGGAATTGACCAAATAAAAGGCCATTTGGAGACGGGCAGAATAGATTTGAAAGATGAAAGAAAATAAGAAACTCCAGAGAGACAAATTATACATGTAGCGAAATATTACTAAAAACATAACTAGAACAAAAAATAAAAGGAAAATTACCTCGGGGACCAAAATAAACCAGGTTCGAACTTAGTTTGGAACTATTGAGGCCAAACGGGCTTTAATCGAGATGTTATCGATTGAGAACACCTAGACTAAAGTCCCTTGGACCTCAATTGATGACTAAATTGGCTCGAATTGGGCATCTAAAAAATTAGGGTTCTTGGGTCTTCGGATTTGGGGCTTGAGTAGTTCGGGTTTGACTCGAACCAGGCTAAGGTTGGTAAGGGTATGAAGGAGGTCTAGGGATGCTATGGTGTGATTTTGGAATGATTTGGCATAGGTTTGGTTTTAGCTCGAATCTTCAAATGAAGATTCGAGAAGACAGGGAATGATTCGAGTGAAATGGTTTGTGGATTTGGACTCAGGATGTTCGGAAGGTCATTTGGTGTTAAGATGGAGAAGTTTGGCCTACCGGAACCGCCGTGAGGAGATTTTCGGTAGGCGGAGTGCGGCGGGGGACGGTGGGGCTCGGCCGTCTCTATGAGAGACGATGAAATGGGGGTCTGGCTTAAGGGGGGGCTGGGTAGGTTTTTGGACTTATATACCAACATGGGAAATAAATCCTAGCCGTTTGATCTGATGAGATCAACGGCTTAGATCATTTCACTTATATAAACGATACCGTTTGGTCATTATTGAAGCCGGGTTGTCTGTGGTTGGATTGGGTCGGGCTACGTAACGGGTTGGGGGATGGGATCTCCTCCATTGGATCGAAGATGGTTCGACGGACACGATTGAACGCCCTGAAACGATGTCGTTTGGACGCTTATGGAACATACTGGTCCGTTTGATCTTGCAGGATCAACGACCTAGATTTGTTCTAGCTCAACGGTGTCGTTTAGGCATCTAAAATCGTTGGTCCATTTGGACAGGGCATAGACAGCCTTTTTGGGCTGTGATTTATATGCAAAACATCCCTTTTTCCTTCTTTCCTTCACTAAACCAACATTTGAATCAAAGCCACTTTAAACAAATTCAAAGACATAAAATCACACGACTATTGATTCCTACACAAACCATTAACGCGAATTAACATTTAACTAAAATCGCCTAAAGCAAAGAACAATGATGCGCATTTTTGTAGTTTTTTTTCTCTTTTTAACCGCTTTATGATTAATAAACTCTTATAAACTCAAAATTGATTACTACACGCCTACGATACATATTTTGTATTTTTTGATTGATGTAACAAGTAAAACACACACGCAGACAATTGCTAACGCCAAAGAAAAAACAACACAAAATCCGCAAAAATCAAAACGCAAGACTATTTTAGTTTTTCTGGGAGTAATTGTCATGAGGGCAAAAATCACGTGCTCACAGCTGCCCCTCTTTGTGTGGAAACGCGAAGAGTTTTCATGCAAAGAATAATGAGCAAGTACGAGCGATTTTTGTCCGTTCGAGCACTCCGTGTGAAGCATTTCAAAAAGATCTTGACCGAACCTTTGCTTCGAGAGGCCTCCTACGTATCCTGGGCTAAACAGGAATCAAGTCAATGTAGTTCGGGAAGTTTTGGTAGCTGGGACTACCGTGGACTGGCACTTTGCTGTCACTGTTGCCATCGTTGCCGCTGTTGCTTCTTACTGCTCAGTGACCTCCTTATTACACCCAAAAGAGAAATTAAAGCTGAACTAGCTATGCTATCAAACTATGAGCTACAAGTTTCCTATCTATGATTCTCTTGAAAACTTGATCTTGAGTCTTAGCTGATTTGCTGTAGACCTCGAGCTGAATCTTGATGCTCAACAAGCTGTATGTGCTTGTTTATTTCTGTAACATTGAGTGAAACGGAGTCGGTGGAGCTTGTTAATTCAATCAGCTTCTAAGCAATCCGCGCCTTTGTTTACTCCAACGTTTGAAACCCTTTTCTTTTAGTTCTTTTCTTCTTTTCTTCACTCTGGATTGATGTCCCATTTGTAAGTTATCTCGATCCTTGCGTCCCGTGGTCAAACCTATTTAGACAACAAAACAAACAAACAAACGAAATTTTTCTGCCCCAGTTTTGCTAGGAAAATTTCGTGAGTTAGTTGTGACACAGAAAGTGATTAAAAGACTCTTGTATTGGGTAAGAAAATCATGGTTTCACAAATAAACGTTCCACGACTTTCTGGCCGGGATTTTGTAGAAGAGTTTCACGGCTTTCTGGCCGGAATTCAAACAATGTCTAACGGTTGTTTGGCTGCCAGACCCTCGGTTTTTTTGGCCGGGGTTAAAACAAATGGTTCCACAGTTTTCTGACTGGGAGATCCTCGGTTTTCTGACCGGGGATAAAAGTTTCACGGCTTTCTGGCCGGAATTCAAACAATGTCTAACGGTTTTTTGGCCGTCGGACCCTCGGTTTTTTGGCCGGGGTTAAAGTAAATGGCTCCGCAGTTTTCTGACTGGGAGATCCTCGGTTTTCTGACCGGGGATAAAAGTTTCACGGCTTTCTGGCCGGAATTCAAACAATATCTAACGGTTTTTTGGCCGTCAGATTCTCGGTTTTTGGCCGGGGTTAAAGTAAATAGCTCCGCAGTTTTTGACTGGGGAGATCCTCGGTTTTCTGACCGGGGATAAAAGTTTCAACGGCTTTCTGGCCGGAATTCAAACAATGTCTAACAGATTTTTGGCCGTCAGACCCTCGGTTTTTTCGCCGGGGTTAAAGTAAATGGCTCCGCAATTTTCTGACTGGGAGATCCTCGATTTTCTGACCGGGGATAAAAGTTTCACGGCTTTCTGGCCGGAATTCAAATAATGTCTAACGGTTTTTGGCCGCCAGACCCTCGGTTTTTTGGCCGGGGTTAAAGTAAATGGCTCCGCAGTTTTCTGACTGGGAGATCCTCGGTTTTTTGACCGGGGATAAAAGTTTCACGGCCTACTGGCCGAAATTCAAACATTGTCTAACGGTTTTTTGGCCGTTAGACCCTCGATTTTTTGGCCGGGGTTAAAGTAAATGGCTCCGCAGTTTTCTGACTGGGAGGTCCTCGGTTTTCTGACCGGAGATAAAAGTTTCATGGCCTTCTGGCAGGAATTCAAACAATGTCTAACGGTTTTTTGGCCGTCAGACCCTCGGTTTTTTGGCCGGGGTTAAAGTAAATGGCTCCGCAGTTTTTCTGACTGGGAGATCCTCGATTTTTTGACCGGAGATAAAAGTTTCACGGCCTTCTGGCCGGAATTCAAACAATGTCTAACAGTTTTTTGGCCGTCAGACCCTCGGTTTTTTGGCCGGGGTTAAAGTAAATGGCTCCGCGGTTTTCTGACTGGGAGATCCTCGATTTTCTGACCGGGGATAAAAGTTTCACGGCCTTCTGGCCGGAATTCAAACAATGTCTAACAGTTTTTTGGCCGTCAGACCCTCGGTTTCTTGGCCGGGGTTAAAGTAAATGGCTCCGTAGTTTTCTGACTGGGAGATCCTCGGTTTTCTGACCGTGGATAAAAGTTTCACGGCCTTCTGGCCAGAATTCAAACAATGTCTAACGGTTTTTTGGCCGTCGGACCCTCGGTTTTTTGGTCGGGGTTAAAGTAAATGGCTCCGCAGTTTTCTGACTGGGAGATCCTCGGTTTTTGACCGAGGATAAAAGTTTCACGGCTTTCTGGCAGGAATTCAAACAATGTCTAACGGTTTTTTGGCCGTCAGACCCTCGGTTTTTTGGTCGGGGTTAAAGTAAATGGCTCCGCAGTTTTCTAACTGGGAGATCCTCGGTTTTCTGACCGGGGATAAAAGTTTCACGGCTTTTTGGCCGGAAAGACCCTCGGTTTTTCTGATCGGGGTCCAAACAGATATTGGACTGATATGATTTGATTCTCTTTTTTGGAGTTTTCATTTTTTTTTCTTTTATTCTTCCTTTTGGGCCTTCTTTTAGGCTTTCTTTTTAACCATCAACAAATGCATAAGATTAAGCTCTAAAAAGAAACTTCCCTTTTTATGTGTTTTCCTTGTTCTAAAGCCATTTCAATGCTTGCGTACTTCACTTCTTTGAGTTGTACCTTCTTCTTGCATAATTAAACAGACCTGCTTTCAACAAAGAACATTTTATCAGTTGAAAAAGTAGTTGACTTTGTGGCCTTGATTATCTTCATTGCTTGATCGTTTCCCCATTTCCATTGAGAAGTTTGCTACCAATTGTCTTTGGGGTGACTTCCTTTCAAACTGACCGGGTTCATTCCCGGAATTCCACGAGGATTTTCCGTGTGGGTTCTATCCTTCTGCCTTATTCCGTCTCTTCTAAGACCTTAGCCTTTGATTTCCATTTCCTTTCTAAACTCCATTTCTTTGGAAACAATCGATCATTACGATCCAATCGGGGATTGTATCAATACACCACTGAGGCTGTTTTTCTTTTCTTCTTTACCAGGCGGAGTCCTGTAAAACCGGTCCTGTCGCCTTCCTTTGTAATAGTTTCAGAATTAAAATTAAACCGAAAGGGATTCAAAGAAAAATGAACAAAGAATGGAAAAACGTATCGAAGATAGAGGAGTCCCTTTCGGGGAAAAAGAAGGACTTATCTGAGGTATATGCTGACTTTAACCAACATGACATGCTTCTCGGACTAGATGCTTGATCGTCACAAACTCCCATTTTATTATGAACCAGAACGGGTCTATATTTCCGAGCTAAGGAGCCGTGCCAGGATCTCTTGTGGTGAAAACAACCTTTTCGGTTGATAGCACCCTTTTGCGGGTTTTCGCCAATCGACCTCTCTCATTTCTCTTCTTACCATCGCCAAATAGCACTCTTTGCGAGTTTTTACCAACAGGCTCTCTCATTTTGTATTTCTCTACTTCCATCGTCTTATGGTGCCCGAAGGTTTTCACCAATAAGACTCTCTCATTTTATTTCTTTTCATTCCAGGAACTTCGGACCGCAACAATGATGTTTTCACAGCTTCCAATCGATCTTGAAGGACTTGTACTTGGTTTGGGTAACAAGAATTGTGGACAAAATTACAACTTTGGAATCATCTTGACGAATCTTAAACCGAATCAACAATATCATCTGCCCCAGTTTCATTTTTTTGGGAAAATTGGGATTTTTGGTTTGGTGTGACTGAACCTTAGGGAGAGGTTGCCTATGTATCCTTTCGGAATCAAGTCAGAACGTAGTTTAGAAACTTTGTTTTGTTTTGTTTTGTTTGGTTTTTTTTTTTTTTTTTTGATTTGGTTTGGATTCCAAAGAGGGTAGCCAAAGAAAGGTAACCGGCTCAAAGGGTTTACAAAAGGGTTGGTAGTGTTTGGGTAGCGGGAATAAAAGCCTTCAATCATTTCGCCTTGTGAGGACAATCATTGAAGCAAATTCAGACATAATACCTTTTCACAGCATCTGCATTCACAGCTGTTTCAGGATCTTTTCCTTCCATGTCTCCCAAATATAACGCTCCTCTCGGCAGTATCTTCCTGATGATGTATGGTCCCTTCCAATTAGGAGCGAATTTTCCTTTCGCTTCTTGGTGATGTGGAAGAATGCGTCTTAAAACCAACCGACCTACTTCGAAATTTCTTGGTCGTACTTTCTTGTTGTAAGCACGAGCCATTCTTTGTTGGTACAGTTGTCCGTGACAGACCGCAACCATTCGCTTTTCATCGATCAAAGTTAATTGCTCCAATCGAGTCTTAACCCACTCGCTATCTTCAATCTCTGCTTCAACAATCGTACGAAGTGAAGGAATTTCTACCTCTGCCGGTATCACGACCTCGGTTCCATAGACTAGCAGGTATGGAGTTGCTCCTACCGATGTGCGTACTGTAGTACGGTATCCCAGTAAGGCGAACGGTAATTGTTCATGCCATTGTCTAGAACTTTGGATTGTCTTTCTCAAAATCTTCTTAATGTTTTTGTTCGCTGCTTCCACGGCACCATTGGCTTTGGGTCGATAAGGGTTGGAGTTCCTATGCGTTATTTTGAATTGCTCGCATATTTCTTCCATCAAACGACTATTCAAATTCGCAGCATTGTCTGTGATGATAGTTGCATGTATACCAAAACAACAGATAAGATTTGAGTGTACAAAATCCACCACAGCTTTCTTAGTGACCGATTTGAGAGTGACGGCTTCGACCCATTTTGTGAAGTAATCGATGGCCACCAGTATGAATTGGTGCCCATTCGAAGCTTTCGGCTCAATCGGGCCGATGACATCCATTCCCCAAGCGACAAACGGCCACGGCGCTGACATAGGATGCAGCTCAGTTGGAGGTGCATGAATCAGATCTCCATGTACCTGACATTGATGACATTTTCGGACAAAACCGAAACAATCTTTCTCCATGGTCATCCAATAATAACCTGCTCGAAGGATTTTCTTGGCTAAAACATACCCATTCATATGAGGCCCGCATACTCCTACGTGTACTTCGCGCATGATTCTTCCTGCTTCTTCAGCATCAACACACCTTAAGAGGTTAAGATATGGGGTTCTTTTATACATGACCTCGCCGCTCAAAAAGAAACCACCTGCGTGTCGCCTAATGGTCCTCTTTTGATCTCCAGTAGCATGTTCGGGGTATTCTTGCATTTTCAAAAATCTCCTGATATCGTAGTACCATGCTTGATGCTTGGACCCTCTTCGATTGCATTGCAATAACTGTGGCTTTCCCTGATTTGGATTTCCAAGGGATTGACATGGGCGTTGCCTGGATAAGGTAGCATTGAAGCTAAAGTGGCAAGTGCGTCAGCTAGTTCATTGTGACATCGTGGGATATACCTGAACTCTATCGATGCAAATCGCTTGCCAAGAATATTCACGTGTTGTCGGTAAGGGAGGAGTTTAACGTCCCGAGTTTCCCATTCACCTTGAGATTGTTTGATAATTAGATCCGAATATCTCATGATCAACAAATCTTCGACACCCTGATCAATTGCCATGTTCATGCCCATAATACAAGCTTCATACTCAGCCGTATTGTTCGTGCAAAAGAAACGGAGCCTAGCCGTGGCTGGGTAATGCTGACCAGCATGAGAGATCAAGATTGCCCCAATCCCTACACCTTTAGCGTTTACCGCCCCATCGAAAAACATTTTCCAAGCATGGCTGTCCTCCGAAACAACTTCTGCCGTATTTACCTCTTCATCAGGAAAGTAGGTATTTAATGGTTGATACTCTTCGTCGATCGGATTCTCAGCCAAATGGTTTGCCAATGCTTGAGCCTTCATTGCTTTGTGAGTGACATAGACTATGTCGAACTCAGTGAGCAGGATCTGCCATTTTGCCAATCTTCCGGTGGGCATCGATTTTTGGAATATATACTTCAAAGGATCCAACCGAGTAATGAGGTGAGTCGTATGGGCTTGGAGGTAGTGTCTCAATTTCCGAGCGACCCAAGTTAAAGCACAACACGTTCTTTCCAGCAAAGTGTACTTGACCTCATAACTAGTGAATTTCTTGCTTAGGTAGTAGATTGCTTGCTCTTTCTTCTCTATCGCATCACGTTGTCCGAGGACACAACCAAAAGAGTTTTCCAGGACTGTTAAATACAAGAAAAGAGGTCTCCCTGGTTCTGGCGGGACTAAGACTGGAGGGTTTGACAAATATTCTTTGATTTTGTCAAAAGCTTCTTGACATTCAGTTGTCCATTTGATTGCAGCGTCTTTCTTCAACAACTTGAATATGGTTTCACATGTGGAAGTCAACTGAGCGATGAACCTAATGATGTAGTTCAGTCGGCCTAGAAGACTCATTACATCTTTCTTTGTTCTGGGAGGAGGTAAATCCCGGATGGATTTTATCTTTGTGGGATCTAATTCAATACCTCTTCTACTGATTATGAAGCCCAAAAGTTTACCTTACGGGACTCCAAAAGCGCATTTAGCTGGATTCAACTTCAAATCGTACTTCCTCAGCCTCTCAAAGAATTTCCTCAAGTCTCGCACATGATCGCCCTGGGTTCTGGATTTGATGATCACATCGTCCACGTACACCTCTATTTCCTGATGCATCATGTCATGGAATATGGCAGTCATAGCTCTCATGTATGTTGCTCCAGTGTTTTTCAAACCGAATGGCATGGCTCGGTAACAATAAGTCCCCCAAGGTGTGGTAAAAGCAGTCTTCTCGGCGTCTTCTTCATCCATCAACACTTGATGATATCCCGCATAACAATCCACAAACGATTGTATCTCATGTTTGGCACAGTTATCAACAAGGATGTGAATGTTCGGTAAAGGGAAGTTATCTTTAGGACTTACTTTATTCAAATCTCGGTAGTCAACGCATACTCGAGTTTTTCCGTCCTTCTTTGGAACGGGCACAACATTAGCCAACCACGTGGTGTATTGTACCACTCGAATTACCCGTGTTTTCAACTGCTTAGTGATTTCCTCTTTGATTTTATCACTGATGTCAGTCTTGAACTTTCTTTGCTTCTGTTGCACTGGGCGACAGGCAAGGTAGATTGGTAATTTGTGCACCACTAGATCAGCTCCTAATCCTGGCATGTCGTAAGACCAAGCAAACACGTCTTTAAATTCAAACAAGGGTTGGATTATTGCGTCTCGTGTTTTCTCATATGTGTGGATGCTTATCTTGGTCTCTCGGACCTCTTCAACAGTTCCCAAATTAACCGGTTCGGTGTCATTGAAGTTTGGCTTAGGTTTATTCTCAAAATGTTCCAATTCTCGATTTATTTCCCTAAAAGCCTCTTCTTCATCGTATTCCGGTTCTTGGTTCATTATTTCCGGATTAGGTGGCGTGTTCGGATTTGAGCATGAGTTCCGCAAGCATGTCATGTTATTTAAAGCCGCATTATTAGGACTGAAAAGGAAGAATAAATAACAAAATTAGAAAGAGTGCAAAATGATGAAATATTTATTTCATTTTCTTGGAATTTTCTGAAGACAAACAAAATTACATTGAGAAAACCAAAAATACAAGAAAACAAAGAAGAACATGCAAGCTACGTCCTGAAGTAACTTGTGATGAAGGAAAAATGACAGGACAAATCTACCAGAACTCCCGCCTGATTGGGAAGGGTGTGGCTTTCCAATTTTGCAATTTAGCTTCAGGGCCCACATACAGCACCTCAGCGGTGCTTGTTCCTTCTCCCGATTGAACCATATTAACATCATAGAGCATTTGCTTCATAGCCCCACATATTTCTTCAATTTCCTCCGATGTGAAGACCTTGTCTTCTTCTTCTTCACTATACCTTGGTCGAACAAAAGTTTGGTACAGATGTGGCAATGGTTGTGGCAGAACCCATCCTTTCTCCTTTCTCTTGTTAGCCCATCTCTCATCTTCAGGGGTTGGGCGAAAGCCTACTCCGAAGAACTTTTCAGCTGTGGGTAAAGTTATCAGCTTCGACACTCCTTGTAGGGACTTTCCCAAACCTTTTCCTGGCTGGAAGCCGTGTTTAATCATTTCTTTTGCCACCATGATGGAGGCATTAGACAAAAAGGGTTGGGGGAGAGTGTTCCCTTCTTCGTGTTGATCTGCCAACACAATCTCGAAAGCTTGATAGACAATGTGTTCGCTTCCTGCTTCTGCTTCTAAGCAGGGGATGGATGGATCTCGATAAATTGATTGCTCGTCCTCCCCATGGACCACGATCTCTTGTCCCTTGTGTTCAAATTTTAACATCTGATGGAGGGTAGAGGGCACAACTCCAGCCGCATGAATCCATGGTCTCCTAGAAGAAAGTTGTAGGAAGTGTACATATCCAAAACTTGAAATGTCACTTCGAAGTCCACCGGGCCGATGGTCATAATTACATCAATCTCTCCGACGGTATCTCTTTTCACACCATCAAAGGCTCGCACACATATGTTGTTGGGCCGAATCCTCTCAGCTCCGATTCCTATGCGGCCTAGAGTGGAAAGTGGGCATATGTCTACTCCTGAGCCCCCATCAACCATAACCCTCTTCATATAGTAGCCTTCGCATTTGACAGTCAAATGCAAAGCTTTGTTGTGGGCGGCACCTTCCAAAGGCAAATCAGCTTTACTGAAAGAAATTTGATTGATTGCGAAGAACCTCTCTGTCATTCTTTCAAGTTGTTCGGATGAAGTCTTAATAGGCACATATGCCTCATTCAAGGCTTTTAACAAAACCTTCTGATGTTCAGTATACTTCATTAAGAGGGACAACATCGATACCAGCTCTGGGCATTTGCGCAGTTGGTCTATCACCTCATAGTCAGGCATTTGCATCTTTTGAAAAAAGACCTCTGCCTCTTCAGCACTTACAGGTTTCTTTGATGGGAAACGCCTTTGTGTGGCATTATTTACCTCCTGCGTGTTTAAGTACTTTTGCCCCTGGATGCTCTCAGATGAATTTCCTGCAACCTCTTTCCCTTTGCGCGTAACGAGTGTTCGTTGGTAGCTCCAGGGTACTGCGGACGGATCTGTCATTAGTTTTTGTTGCACGCATGCAATAACCACGAGTTCATCTGGTTTTCGGGCCACATAGGTTCCCTTTGGTACATACATTGTTGTTTCCCTCTTTAAGCGGAACTTCGTGGGGGCACCTATTGACAATGGTTTTTCCACTCGACCTCGCGGGAGGTAAAGGACTCCACTCTTCTGAGATGATGCTTTCAATTCAATCGTCTTTTCAGATCTAGTCTAAAGAATTTCAACCCTTTTCCCCATTTTCTCTTGTTTCGGGGTAATCTCGGGCCGCTTCTCTATGTTGGCGATGGCGATTATTGCTTTTAAGGCTGGGTCAAATTCCTTGTCATCACAAATCATCCCAATCACTGGCCCATTGTTGTGGGCTGATAATGGGTTGTTTGTCACATTTGGGTTGTCTTCATCTGTGAAGACAATCCTCCCTTGATTGATCAATTCTTGCACTGCCTTCTTCAATGTCCAACAATTATCGGTACTGTGTCCTTCAACACCTGAATGAAAGGCACAGTATATTACCCTCTAGTAGACAGGAGAGTCTGGATTCTGCCTGTTCTGTGGAACGGGCTGCAGTAGGTTCTCTTGCCTGAGTTTTGGAAAAAGAGTGGAATACGGCTCCCCAATCGGTGTAAAGCTCATTTTGGGTTGCTCACGGTGGCGGGTGTTATTTGGCCGGGGGTTGTACTAATTTGGGTAAGGAGGTTGGTTTCTCTGGAATGGAGGTGGATTTCTGTTGGTTGGTGGCTGCGGCCGTGCCAAAGGTTGAATGTTCATAACTGCGTAGGGTGGAGGCGGAGGAGGATAGGCCATGCTGTGGTGTGGATAGTAATGCTGGGGGGCCCTGTCGGAGAATACTTGCCTTGAGGTTCGATATCTTCTGTCTTCTACTGCCGCCATGGCAGTTTCCTCCTTCTTTTTGCTTCGGGGCATCCCTCCAGACCCGCCTTGAATGGCTTGGGAAGTTGCCCGAATGGCCGCTTGACTCAAAATTCGCCCTGTTTTCAAGCCGTTTTCTACCATTTCTCCGATCTTGATTGCTTCGGCGAAAGGTTTTCCCATTGCCGACATCATATTTTGAAAGTAGTCTGGCTCTTGAGCTTGGAGAAAAGTCGTGACCATTTCAATTTCGTCCATAGGGGGTTTCACCCTGGATGCTTGCTCTCGCCATTTGATAGCATATTCTCTGAAGATTTCTGAGGGCTTCTTCTTTAAGTTCGATAAGGAATTCTTGTCTGGCGCAATATCGATGTTGTATTGGAATTGTTTCACAAAATCTCTGGCCAAATCATCCCAGATGTTCCATCGAGATATGTCTTGATCCATATACCATTCCGATGCTATTCCGACCAAACTTTCCCCGAAGTACGCCATCAACAATTCTTCCCTGCCGCCGGCACCTCGCAATTGATTGCAGTATTTCTTCATATGAGCAATGGGGTCGCCATGCCCATCATACTTTTCGAACTTCGGTGTTTTAAAACCTGATGGCAAGTGGATGTGCGGGAACATGCATAGATCGGCGTAAGATACACTTTTCTGCCCACTTAGACCTTGCATGTTCTTCAGGCTTTGTTCCAAACTCCTCATTCTTTTTGCCATCCCATCCTGCCCGGGAGCCTTTGGATTTTGGCTTGGTAGGAACTCATATCGAGGTGGCTGAGGATATATATTGGCTGCAACCTGGGTATGGTCCCGTGTAAGCGGTGGTGCTGGGAATGTAAAGGACGCGGAATCAAAGAAAGGAGTATGTGCGGTGGGATGCGTCGTGACTGGAACTGGCAATTCAACCGACATTCTTGCGGATGTATCTAATGGTGTCACCCGAGTATGGGAGGTGGAGGGTGATTCAGAGAGGGTTGTGGCATTAGAATACCCAAACAGAGTAGGCGGGTAGTTGATGGGGGTATTGGAAATCCCACTTGATCCGAGAAGAATTTCAGGGAACCCAGGGATCAGACTTGGGGGCTCTTTCCCGTTGTTCCAATCGTCCAACATCTCGAGCATGCGGCAGCGCAAAATTCTATTCTCCTCCAAAGCTGCTGACTCAGTAGCCGGGATGGCTGTCAAAGAGCTTTCCTCCGAAACGGGAATGGTTTCTAAGGGCATTTCTGAAGACATGTTGGCATCTCTTTTTGATCTAGTAAAATAGGGATGAGTACTTTCAGGCTGCCGAACTTTTCCTTTGAACTTTGTGAAGTACGAATGTGATGCCAGATTACCACAAAATCAACCACTCTTTACTAAAACCTGGAGTTTGGCAAACAAACGGTTAGTCTGAAACAACATAACAGATAAGTAATCTCACGTTGGGTGTGATGCACTTATATAGATGATGGTGTTGCTACATGTATTCGATTGCGATGCGTCATTCCGGTTTGTATTTTCCTTTGCTTTCATCCTTTATCAATCTTCTTTTCTTTTAACTTTTCCCCCTTTTTTATTATTTTTTTTTAGTGATGGTCGAATCTTATGTGGATTGCCTACGTATCATGTCCCGCATGAATTAGACCGGGCGTAGTTCGGAAACAATAGACATAAGATATGAATGAAATGTTCATGAATTTTATTTCAACAAACTTCAAGCTTGAAACACTTGCAAAATGACAACAATGGAGGAAAACTTTTAAAAGGACAAATAGACTCTAAAATAACAGACTCTTCTAAGTATGTTCGAACGCCTCGAATCTTTGCGCCCGGGGGGCGTTGTTTGGCCTTGCTGCAGTTCTTGGTGTAAGATCTTTCTGTATAATCCCCAATTCTGCCATGACTTGGTGGACACATTCCATGATTGAAGAGAAAAGGGTAGGCCGAGGTACTAGTTCGCAGGTCAAACCCCTCATAGTGATGTAGTGTCCGATTTCATTGATCCTGGTCCTGATCATGTCTTTTTCTCTGAGCAGCTGCCCTATGTGTCGGTTCTTTGCCCCTAATACTTGAGCGTTGCCGGAGACATGGTCCAAGAGCCTATCTATTTGTCTTTCCATCCGTGCCATCAAGTTGTGGCAACGGTCTCTATATTCTTTGGCATCCCGGACTTGCCTGAGAGTTCGCTCTCTAAGAGCGGCATTTGCTTTTCTTAAATAAACATTGATTGCATCATAATCTTTCTCTACTTGTTGTAGACGGAGTGCTTCTTGGTGGGCTGCTCTCTTCCATTTTGTCCGGACTGCAACCAAAGCCGTTTTTGCCTTCTCCAAGTCTTCTTGGTGTTCAAAGGCTTTCCTTTCCAAATCGTTTATCAGCATCTCATCATTCCGACTGCTTCTTGACCTTTCTACGGTCAATTGCATCTCTTGAATTTGAGTTCGAAGTGCTTCTCTTTCCTGCTCCCAAATGGCCCTTTCCCGATCGAAATCAGCCTGTTGTTTGTCCATGGCCGCTTCCAAAATTCCTTTGTCTTCTTTTAAAGTATTGATGCAAGATTGGAAATCTTGTGCTGTCTCATGCTTAGCCTCCCTAACTCTGGCTTCTACCTCTTTCTCCCAATCGACGACATATTTTACTGACCTTTCTGACCTTTGCTCTGGTATTGTTTGGTTGTGGAACCATTCAAGATATGCGAGGCTCACTTCTCCCCGTTCTCGATCGGCAACCATTTCGTTGACGTCGGAGAGTCGACTACTGAACCATACCTTTTGTGCATAAGTCTCCCGTGGGGACTCCTCCGTCGCGAATTCCCATATAAACGATCGCATATCCTCAATTGGGGGCCTTTTCTGTTCTCTACCCAACTGTCGCATGACACGTAGCGGGGCATATGGTTGGAAACCCCTGAAACCCATTAGTATGTAGAATGGGCGATATGTCAACATATGCATGATTTTGGCGGAAGGGAACCAATAATAATTCCAGGTAAGTCGATCTGCTCTCAAAGAGTTGAGAAGTTCTTGCCAAGTCCTCAAATCTTCTGGAAGGTTACAACGGGCGGCTCTGTTTGTATGACAACGAATATAATTTAGCCAATCCGCGTTGAAGTCTATCACAATTGGGTGATGATAGAGATGCTCTACAAACCACATTTGTAATAAGATATTGCAACCTTCGAAATAATCATGTCCTTCTTGGCACCGAGTTAAACCCCAGAAGATGTCTCCTAGAATCATAGGAAGAACAGTGTGTTCCTCGTTACTCTGTAGATATGAGCCCACCGCAGCCAAACGGATTTTGATGCGTCCGCCACGTTCGGGAAAGACCATGGTTCCCAAAAAAGCGATCATAAAGGCATAGATTATTAGTACCCCTTTCGTATTATCTGTTGTCACACCTCTTTTTACGCACCCGCAAGGATGCAAAGAGTTTTTCCAATTGAAGGACAATCGAGACGGGATTTATTTTAATTACTTCAGAGTCGCCACTTGGGAGATTTTATGGTGTCCCGAGTCACCGGTTAAATCCCGAATCGAGGAAAAGAATGACTCTATTTAACAGTCCGCGAACCGGAAATCCGGATAAGGAATTCTATTAACCCGGGAGAAGGTATTAGGCATTCCCGAATTCCGTGGTTCTAGCACGGTCGCTCAACTGTCGTGTTTGGCTTATCTATCTGCTTTTTACAATTATGTACTTAGTGCAAGTTAATACCCCTTTTACCACTTTTATTATTGGTTGTGATTTACGAAAGAAAAAGTTGCTTAAAAATATGCTTTCGAATCACGTCACATGAAATGCACCCGGATCCTCAACATATTCTTATTCAACATTTCGGGGTTTGGATTTGGGGTCACATGAAATGCACACCCGTATTTAAAAAGGTAAAAACTAAAGTATGTGCCCGGATCGACTACTTATTTACATTGTTGAGAAAGGCGTGATATTCGTTAAGAAAACGACGCATCTCGAAACCTAAGTATTTATATGTACATTTATGACGGCTATGTGATTAGTGTAACTATTGGGCGAGGCGTACCTTTGATTCAAATCTAAAGCGAACTACATCTCACCGTATCTTACTTAAGAGTTGATTCCAAATTACTTAAAACTTGCTACGAACCCCATCGCATGAAATGCGCCTGTGGTTCATGTCATGCTTTATTTACTCTTGCCCGAAATTGGGGTCGGGTCACATGAAATGCACCCCCGACTCTTTTAATCTAATTACGTCATTCCGTTGAGTAACAACTCCCTAGCTAATCTTGCTTGTAACATAGGGTCTATCATTTAACAGGTTTGGAGATTACACACATGAGTAGGGAAGATTGAATAGAGATACGAAGACTAATTCAGGTTTACATGCTTATCTAACGACAATGTATCTTTGGCCTAGCTACGCTTTTCCATAACCAAGACTAACAATACAAGCTTAATTGGAGACTAACAGAATGTAATTGAACATAAGACGACTACATGTTTCAATAGACTTTATGCATAAGCTTCAAACTTCATTCTTGTCGAACCAAGGAACTACAATAAAAGAGGTGTGTACCTGGAATGCGGAAGAACAAGGAAGAGTGAGCGACGGCAAAGCGGCAACAGCAACAAGAAACAGTAACAGGAGCAGCAATAATCAAAGACCAACAACAACCAACAGTAAACCAATAGCAACAACAACCAGTGAACCAGCTACAACCCAACAGCCAACAGGAGTCGAACTTTATCAATCACTGAATCAAAGCAAACAATAAACAACCGGGCAGCACTCAACTAAATACACCAGTAGCAAACTATAAACCAGCCTCAACCATACTGAACCAACAACATCAATGACCAAGCAGTAACAACCAACAGACCAGCCAGCAACCAACAAGACCAAGAGCAGCAACAATAGACCAAAACAACTCAAGAGCTACCCAATTCAGATGTAACAGCAACGACCAAGACAGGCAGCAACAACTACCAAAGCAAATCAAGAGCAACAAACTACTGACCAACAGCCTCAATTGAATACCACAGCAACAACAATAAGGTCTAACAGCAAGATTTTGAACCAAGCAGTAACAACACACAGCCAGGCAGTAACAAATGAACAAGAGCAGCAACACAAACGACCAACAACCACCAAATGAACACTGCCACCAACAGCAATACACAACCACAACACACGAAAGCCTAATAACTCAGCCACTGCATCAAAACTCACAAAAAAACAGTGACCCCGGAACTAATGAAACAGTTTCTCTGTATCTTTATATCTATTTTTTCTCTTCAGGTCTACTGTTTTTTGCTTCTCCAGGTACTGTTTTTGCTCTCCCAGATGCTCTCAAAAATGTCTGTATCAATCCCTATCAATGTCTATTTTGATGCTATATTTATAGCTCAAAGCCCCTCCAGAACACCTGCCCCTAAGGTTACTATCACCCTGCCCACTCCCAACTCTGCCAGACCCATCAAATTCCCTGCATTCCCCACTACCTACTGTCCAAAGTATGGACTCAGCATTAAACAATGCTGGTGGCAGTGAGCCTCAGTGGGATGCCCTGCTGTGCTCAGTTCCACTAGCCCTTGTATGGGTGTGTGATTTAAACAATTAACCTATTAACTACAACCCACTAACCTGAATCAAACAGTAACCGACCCCTACTCTAGTGAATTGTATCAGGCAGATTCAAGGGATCAATGAACTAATCAAAAATATGAATTAATTGCTTGACGACCTTAATCACATTGAACCTATGATTCATTTTAACAACTAAAAACAGAGGGAATTGGCCAAATAAAAGGCCTCAAATGAGAAGAACAGACCAACGGGTATGAGAAATTAAAAGCATGAGAAGTTGAATTGAAACAACGAATAAAACAAACACACATATTCACCAAATCGAACTAAATTGACCAAAGAAGAAACGAATACCTCGTAAGAAAACTGCCGACCAAACTTCGAACCAAAATTCGGAATTATTGAAGCCAAACGGG
This sequence comes from Nicotiana noctiflora, assembly GCA_032618575.1. Taxonomy (NCBI): domain Eukaryota; kingdom Viridiplantae; phylum Streptophyta; class Magnoliopsida; order Solanales; family Solanaceae; genus Nicotiana; species Nicotiana noctiflora. The sequence goes on along the minus strand of JASVEL010001229.1, from coordinate 318,717 downwards.
CTTTAATCGAGATGTTCTCGATTGAGAACACCTAGACTAAAGTCCCTTGGACTTCAATTGTGGCTAAGCCGGCTCGAATTGGGTTTCTTCAAAATTAGGGTTCTTGGGCTCGGATTTTGGGGCTTTTGCATTTTTGGTTAGATTCGAAGCAAACCAATGTCATTGGGAGTGTGGGGGAGGTGTGAGGAGACCGTGGTGTGAATTTGGGGTGATTTGGCATAGATTCGAGTTTGACTCGAATCTTCAAATGAAGATTCGAGGAGCTCCGGCATGATTCGAGGTTAGTGGAGGCTGGGTTCGTGATGGGGGAGGTGAGGGGAAGGTTTTGGCGTTGGTTTGGTGGTGATTGGCCTACCGGAACCGCCGTGAGGCGATTTCCGGCAGGCGGCGCAAGGTGGCGGACGGCGGCGTTACGCCTGGTCTCTAAGGACCTTTGGGAGACGAAGGGAGAGGGGGGTCTGGCTTGGGGGGGGGCGGGGTATGGAAATGGGTTTATATACGTTTTGAGTAGTTAAATCCCGATCGTTGGATCAAACTTGATCAACGATCAGGATCTTCTCACTTAAACCAAACGGTGTCGTTTGGTCAAGTCATAGGCTGAATGCATATTAGAATTAAAGGATTAATCTGGGCCGTTGGATAATAAAATCCAACGGTCCAGATCAAGTGTTACATAGGCTGAGGCTGGACGGATATTTGGGCCAGATCAGAGGCAATTCATTTGGGCCTGGCTTTTAGACTAAATTTGGCCCAGCTCGGATCTTCATGAGGTATTATGTGCATATGTGTATATATATATATATATATATATGTATATATACATATATATATATATATATATACACGCATATGTATATATATCAACCTATAACACCGCTGTTCTTACTACAACTAACGCACACAATTACATATCACCCAAAAATGTAAATCACATGACTTCGATATCAAACACTGAAAATGCAAAGCCTAGCATATATTTTTGTATTTTTTAATTTAAATAAATAAACGTGCACACAAAAGATAAAATTAACACAAAATCACACAAATCGTGCCCAACACGAAACTATTTTTATTTTGAATTTTCTGGGAGTACTTCTCGAGTAAGGCAAAAATCACGTGCTCACAGCTGCCCCTCTTTGCGCGTAAACACGCCGAGTTTTCGTGCAAAGATAAATGAGCGGATATAAGCGATTTTTGCCTATCCGAACACTCCGTATGAAGCATTTTGGAAAAGTTTTGACCGAACCTTGCTTCAAAGGTCTCCTACATATCCCCGGCTAAAAGGGAATCAGGTCAATGTAGTTCGGGAAGTTCTGGTAGCTGGGACTACCATGCCTGTTGCGATCTCGCTGTTACTGCTGTTGCCGCTGTTACTGCTGTTACCACTGCTTAACCGATTTCCTTGTTACACCGCGCTAAGCAACAAAAACAAGAAGCTAGACTAGGTTACAGTACTACAAATTCTTATCTATCCTTTTTAACTTGATCTTGTCGCGCTCCTTGCCATCTTGTCTGACTTGGCGTTCCTTCTGATGCTTCGTCTCTTCTTACGAACTTGGATTCATGCTGGAGATTCCTGTTACATTCTACCGCTACCAAATTAAACAGATCGCCACTCCATTCTCCAGGCGGGCTCCCTGACTTCAACTACAACTTCAAAGTTAAATCGCCACTCTATTCTCCAGGCGGGCTTCCTGATTTCAACTACAACTTCGAAATTAAGTCGCCACTCCATTCTCCAAGCGGGCTCCCCGACTTCAACTACTACTTCAAAATAAAATCGCCACTCCATTCTACAGGCGGGCTCCCCGACTTCAATTACAACTTCAAAATTAAATCGCCACTCCATTCTCCGGGCGGGCTCCCCGACTTCAACTATTTCAAAATTAAATCGCCACTCCATTCTCCGGGCGGGCTCCCCGACTTCAACTACAACTTCCAAATTAAATCGCCACTCCATTCTCCGGGCGGGCTCCCGACTTCAACTATAACTTCAAAATTAAATCGCCACTCCATTCTCCGGGCGGGCTCCCCGACTTCAACTACTACTTCAAAATTAAATCGCCACTCCATTCTCCGGGCGGGCTCCCTGACTTCAACTACAACTTCAACATTAAATCGCCACTCCATTCTCCAGGCGGGCTTCCTGACTTCAACTACTACTTCAAAATTAAATCGCCACTCCATTCTCCGGGCGGGCTTCCTGACTTCAACTACTACTTCAAAATTAAATCGCCACTCCATTCTCCAGGCGGGCTCCCTGACTTCAACTACAACTTCAAAATTAAATCGCCACTCCATTCTCCGGGCGGGCTCCCTGACTTCAACTACAACTTCAAAATTAAATCGCCACTCCATTCTCCGGGCGGGCTTCCTGACTTCAATTACGACTTCAAAATTAAATCGCCACTCCATTCTCCAGGCGGGCTCCCTGACTTCAACTACAACTTCAAAATTAAATCGCCACTCCATTCTCCAGGCGGGCTCCCTGACTTCAACTACTACTTCAACTGATTTCATCCTATCTTGATTACCTTCCTTTGCCTCTTGTACCCTATCCTTGTTCCTGCATTACCTCTCGGACCACCTTCTCTTCCGAATTATCCTGTCTTGGAATTGCTTTCCCTTAGGTCGTGTTACTTTTCTTCTGGCTGCTGGGGATATTTTTGGAACTGTTTACTCGCCTGCTGGTGGTGATGCTGCTGAGGAAGTATTCTTTGTTTCCTTCACCCCTCATTCTCTTCCTTCTTCCCCTACCTCTTCCGGGACTCACGCTTTTGTTTCCTTGATCAAATTATAGGATGTAATACTGCTGGGGGAATCTCGAAGCCATTTTTCTTTTTCCAATAACTGCTGGAGATGATACCCGGCTCAAAGATCACCCCATCTTGTGTTGCTTTCTACACTTATCCTCTGAGTCTTGCTCTCCAGAAAATTTTCGCAACAGGAGAAAATTTTCTGCCCCAGTGTGATAAACTTCTGGACGGTATGCTTTTCTGCCGTCGGACCCTCTTTTCCTGCTTTAAATCAAAGAAAAATTGTTAGTTTCAAAACGCCGCGAGTGGTCGTGCCACTCTTGCTGAGGCCATTCTCTTTCCGCTGCTTGGCCTCTCTCGAACTTTGAGGACGATGTTGACGCTTGCTTGGGAAGATGTTTTTTTTTTTCCACGAACGACCTCTCATCTTTCCTTTTATTCCACTCTTTGGTTTGGTCCGACTCTTTTTAAGCCGGTGATCTGTTGCGTGAAATCATCTTTCGGACATGCCACATGTGTCCATCATACTCCATAATTCTTGCGAACCTTCCACTCGGCCTGTCATCCCAATCTCACTATCGTAACGACTTCCGTCTCATTGCCTTGTTCCAATGCCTATTCACTTTCAATATACTGCTTTGGGAGACTTGGTAGTAAGCTTTGAAAAATCAATTTTCGAAAATGAAAGAAAAGAAAAGAATACTGACCGCAAATGACAAAAAGAAGAGAAAAACTTTTCTGAACTCAAAAAATAGGGAAACTTATCTGAATGTGTGCCTGATCCAATGTTATGCCGCGCCTTTGAGATTAAACTACCCAGTCTATTCATGTCAATCACTTTCTGATACCGCGTCCTGCTAGGGGTAAACGGATGTCCCAACCTTGTCTCATGCAGACATTTTGTAACCATCTCATCCTGTCACCTCACGGTGCCCTTCAAAGGGTTTTCACTAATGAGATTCTCTCATTTCTCTCTATCTCCCGTCGCCTTAAGGTGCCCGTAAAGGTTTTCACCGTAAGACTCTCTCATTTTACTTCTCTCAACTTCCTTCGCCTTAAGGTGCCCGCGAGGGTTTTCACCGTTAAGACTCTCTCATTTATGCTTTCTTTCCCTGCGGCGGGGCATCACCCCTGAGCTTCTCTCTAGAGCGTTATCCCCTTTCGGCTTGTGCATCCTGAATTCAATCGAGGGTCGGGATGTCACTCTTGGCTTTCATTCACATGACTTGGCACTTCTCAAATACCGATCGAGAGGTCTTTCTGGTTCTTGATATGGTTTCTGCGCGTGAGGCCGAAGAAAGGGGTTTAGCCTCAACGGTTAGCTTGTTACAACTTTCGGAATCCACACTATCTTTCCAACGAAAACAATAACTTCTGCCCCAGTTTTGTTGCTTGGGGGATTTTTTGATTTTTGTTTTATTATGACCGAGCCGTGTGGCGCCTACGTATCCTTCTTGAGGAATCAGGTCGAACGTAGTTCACTTTTTCTTGTATTACTTTTTGTTTCTTTTCTATTCTGTTACACATCTTCCTCGATGATTCCGAAAGAGGGTATATGAGAGAACAATTAAGGCTCAAATGGGGAAACAAAGGTTAAAGTGTTTGGGTAGTAGAAAAATTGCCTCTGTCATTTCATTCTCCGAAAAAATGCCAAATACACACAAACGAAACCAAGCGTTGACAAATGCGTTAAAGAATTACACATAATATCTCTTAACTGCATCAGAATTGATAGCCATATCGGTGCATCTTCCCTCGACATCAGTCAGACATAGAGCGCCGTTGGATAATACTCTAGTCACCACAAAAGGTCCCTGCCAATTTGGAGCGAACTTGCCTTTCGCCTCGGCCTGGTGTGGTAGAACTCTCTTCAGCACATGCTGTCCCACTTCAAATTTCCTGGGACGCACCTTCTTGTTATATGCTCTCGCCATTCTCTTTTGATACAATTGGCCGTGACATACTGCCGTCAATCTCTTTTCATCGATCAAGCTCAATTGCTCTAATCGGGTTTTGACCCACTCGTCGTCATCAATCTCAGCTTCAGCGACAATTCGGAGGGATGGAATCTCAACTTCCGCGGGTATTACTGCTTCAGTCCCGTATACCAACAAGTAAGGAGTTGCACCTACCGAAGTCCGGACGGTAGTGCGATAACCCAACAGCGCAAATGGTAACTTTTCATGCCACTGCCTAGACCCTTCTATCATCTTCCTCAATATCTTCTTTATGTTCTTGTTTGCCGCCTCGACCGCACCGTTTGCTTTTGGGCGATACGGTGTGGAATTTCGGTGTGTAATCTTGAACTGTTGACATACCTCTTTCATCAATCCACTGTTAAGATTTGCACCGTTATCCGTGATGATCATCTTCGGGATTCCGAACCTACAAATGATGTGGGAGTGTACGAAGTCCACCATTGCCTTCTTGGTCACTGATTTGAATGTTTTGGCCTCCACCCACTTGGTAAAATAATCAATCGTTACCGGAATGAACCTGTGACCATTGGAAGCCGCAGGCTCAATAGGTCCAATAACATCCATACCCCATGCGACAAACGGCCATGGTGCCGACATTGTATGCAATTCAGTCGGCGGAGAATGAATCAAATCTCCGTGTATCTGACACCGATGGCATCTTCGCACGAAACTTATACAATCCCGCTCCATAGTGAGCCAATAATATCCTGCTCGAAGAATCTTCTTTGCCAATACGTATCCGCTCATGTGTGGTCCGCAAACTCCCGAGTGTATATCCGTCATCACTGTTGTGGCTTGACTTGCATCTATGCATCTCAACAATCCCAAATCTGGGGTTCTTTTGTACAGCACCCCTCCACTAAGGAAAAATCCGTTCGCCAACCGCCGAATAGCTCGCTTTTGGTCTCCAGTTGCTTGCTCTGGGTATACTCCTAACCTGAGGTATTCCTTGACATCATGAAACCACGGCTCACCATCCACCTCCTCCTCTATCACGTTACAATAAGCATGTTGATCCCGGATCTGGATATGTAATGGATCGACACGAACCTTATCCGGGTGATGTAGCATCGACGCTAAGGTAGCCAACGCGTCGGCAACCTCATTATGCATCCTTGGGATGTGCCTGAATTCTACCGATCGAAAGCGTTTGGTCAAATCATGCAAACACCGACGATATGGGATAAGCTTTAAATCTCTGGTTTCCCATTCTCCCTGAATCTGATGTACCAGAAGGTCCGAGTCCCCCAAGACCAAGACGTCCCGTACATCCATGTCCACCGCTAATCGCAACCCCAAGATACATGCCTCGTACTCAGCCATATTGTTGGTGCAATGGAAACGCAGTTGAGCAGTAACAGGATAATGATGTCCTGTTTCAGATATAAGCACAGCCCCTACTCCGACTCCTTTTGCGTTCGCCGCTCCGTCGAAGAAGAGCTTCCACCCCGGATCCTTGGTTAGTTCTAACCCTTCAATTTGCAATACTTCTTCGTCTGGAAAATACGTCCTCAAAGGTTCGTATTTGTCATCAACAGGATTTTCAGCTAAGTGATCGGCCAGGGCTTGAGCTTTCATAGCCGTCCTTGTCACGTATATGATGTCGAATTCCGTAAGTAATATTTGCCACTTTGCTAACCTCCCTGTAGGCATGGGCTTCTGGAAAATATACTTCAACGGATCCAACCGCGAAATGAGGTACGTGGTGTAAGAAGACAAGTAATGTTTCAGCTTTTGGGCTACCCAAGTCAGGGCGCAACATGTCTTTTCCAGATGAGTGTACTTGACCTCGTGGACTGTGAACTTCTTACTGAGGTAGTAAATGGCCCGTTCCTTCCTGCCAGTAAGATCATGCTGCCCCAGTACGCAGCCAAACGAATTCTCCAAGACCGTCAGATAAAGAATCAGGGGTCTACCTGGCTCAGGCGGAACTAGTACGGGTGGATTTGACAGATACCCTTTGATCCGGTCAAACGCTTCCTGACATTCTGCCGTCCATTCTATCGCGGCGTCTTTCTTCAATAGGCGGAATATGGGTTCACGAGTTGCCGTAAGCTGGGCAATAAACCTACTGATGTAATTCAACCTTCCCAACAGACTCATTACCTCTGTTTTATTCTTCGGCGGGGGTAACTCCCGAATGGACTTGATTTTGGATGGGTCCAACTCAATGCCCCGTCGGCTGACGATGAATCCTAGCAGCTTTCCTGATGGAACTCCGAATGCGCATTTGGCCGGATTAAGCTTGATGTCGTATCTTCGAAGTCTTTGAAAGAACTTCCTGAGGTCGGCAACATGGTCTTCTTGACGCCTAGACTTTATGATCACATCATCCACGTACACCTCAATTTCCTTGTGTATCATGTCATGGAATACCGTAGTCATCGCCCTCATATATGTTGCTCCTGCATTCTTCAAACCAAACGGCATCACTCGGTAGCAATAAGTTCCCCACGGTGTGATAAAAGCCGTCTTTTCTGCGTCCTCTTCATCCATCAAAATCTGATGATATCCCGCATAACAATCCACAAAGGATCCAATTTCGCGTCCGGCGCAATTATCAATCAGGATATGGATATTGGGAAGTGGGAAATTATCCTTAGGACTCGCCTTGTTGAGGTTGCGATAGTCCACACATACTCTGATCTTTCCGTCTTTCTTTGGCACCGGTACTACGTTAGCCAACCATTCGGGGTATCGAGTGACGCGAATGACTTTCGCCTGCAACTGCTTGGTTACCTCCTCCTTAATCTTCACACTCATCTCCGTCTTGAATTTCCGCAGCTTTTGCTTGACGGGAGGATATGCCGGATCGGTGGGTAATCTATGAACCACTAGATCAGTGCTGAGTCCTGGCATGTCGTCGTATGACCATGCGAAAATATCTTTAAACTCCATGAGTGTTTTGATCGATTCTTCTCTCAGATTGGGTTCAATATGGACACTTATCCGGGTTTCTTTGACGTCATCCGCATTCCCTAGATTAACGGCCTCAGTATCATTTAAATTCGGTTTGGGCTTTTCCTCGAAGTGACTTAATTCTCCACCGATTTCTTCTACGGCTTCATCATCGCCGTACTCTGACTCACTCTCGTCACTTCTTATTTCATGTGTTATTATTTCCAAACCCGATTGACTTTCTAGACTGGGTTGATTAATCTTTAAGCACGCCATATCATTAAGATCAGTTGCAAGAAGGCTGTTCAAAAAAGTAAAAAGAAGAAAAGATAAACAAAATTAGACGCGAAGGAACCACATTTCATTAATGGGAATTGTACAAAGGGAAAACAAACCGCAAACTTAAATCAAAAATGAACAAAACAACGGGATTTTACTCCGGGGACAAACCCCCAATACAAAATTTCGAAAGAAAGACAATCCAAGACAAACTACCAAGACTCCTTCCGGACAGGGAGAGGAGTAGCCTTCCAGTTATTCAGTTTTGCCCTTGGTCCCACAAATTGTATCTCGGCGTGACTAGATCCTTCACCGTCCTCGAGCATACATACATCCGTGAATAGGTCTTCGAACTTCCTGAAGAACTCTTCATCTGGCCTGATCGTAGGACCGGGAATCTTTGTCGCTGGATGTCCTCTTGCTCCGGACCTGACAAAAGATTGGGAGAGGCGTGGAACAGGCTTTGGGAGCACCCATGTTTTCTGCTTGCTCCTCTTTGCTCGCCGGATGTCCTCCGAGGTTGGCTGGAATCCCAAGCCGAAGGTTCCCAAGTTTTCGACCACTGATACCGGTTGTATAATTCCTTGCAGAGATGCACCTAACCCTTTACCGGGTACGAAACCATGTCGCAACATTTCATGCGCCACCATGACATCCGCAATAATTGTTCTGTCGCCGGGAATACATTCCCCTTCCGGAACTCGGTGGGCGGGCACCACATCGCAGACCTGATACACCCACGGCCCAACATCTTCTTCTGTTTCAACAAAGGGAATGATGGTGCCCGATTGTGGATCGTTCTCTCCATGGACGACGATCTCCTGCTGGTCCCATTCAAACTTGACGAGCTGGTGTAAGCTGGATGGAACTGCTCTTGCGGCATGAATCCATGGTCGCCCTATTAGGAGGTTATATGACACCACCATGTCCAGCACCTGGAATTCCATGGTGAACTCCACTGGCCCAATTGTCAAGATTAGCACTATGTCACCAACCGACGCTTTGCCTCCTCCGTCGAACCCTCGAACACATACCCTGTTCTCGCGTACCCGGCCGATGTCTACTTTCAATTTGCCCAGTGTAGAGAGAGGACAAATGTTAGCACTGGACCCATTATCGACCAAGACTTTGGTAACCACCGCCTCTTCACACTTCACCGTAAGATATAAAGCCCTGTTGTGCTCAGTGCCTTCCTCGGGCAACTCGTCATCGGTGAAGGTGATCCGATTTGCTTCGAAGATCCTATTGGTGATCTTCTCCAAATGGCTCACTGAGATTTTATCCGGTACATGTGCCTCATTCAGGACTTTCATCAATGCTTGCCGATGTTCTTCGGAATGTATCAGCAAGGATAGCAATGATATTTGCGCCGGAGTCTTCTTCAACTGCTCTAAGACGGAGTAGTCGTGCAGCTTCATCTTTTTCAAGAATTCTTCTGCTTCTTCATCAGTGACCGGCTTTTTCAATACCGCCGGAGTGGTCTTCCTCAATTCCGCAGGGGCAAAACATCTCCCCGAGCGGGTCAACCCTTGGGCTTCACAAACTTCCTCTTTCACCTCCTTTCCTCCGTAGGTCGTTGTAATCCGAGCATAATTCCATGGGACAGCCCGGCTATCAGTTACTGGCAACTGTGTTGCCGGCTGGATGATGAAAGGATCCATTCGAACGCCTGCTACTGTCAAGATGGGCTTGATTGCTGCCCCCGGTACAACTATCTTGGCCGGCTTCACCGGTACTTCGTTCACACTTTCCTTTCCTGCTTCCGACTCTCCTGGTATGTCCTTCTTGCAACTGGGCGACTCATCAAAGCTTGGCCCTTTTCTCGTTCCTGCCCCGCTAGACTTAATCATCATTACAGTCTGAGAGGCTTTCTCCTTTCCTTCCTCCGCCCGTACCAACTCGATCATATTGGTCTCATGATGGGTTGGGAGCGGGTTTTGGTTGATGTTGGGCTCTGTTGGAGTCTGGACCTCGATCCTGCGGGTGTCAATGAGCTCCTGGATGGCCGTCTTCAGCCTCCAACACTTTTCTGTATCATGTCCCGGACATCCCGAGCAATAGGCACAATTTACTGAATGGTCCAGGTTCTTCGGAAGAGGGTTTGGCAGCTTAGCTTCAACCGGATTCAGCAACCCTACCTGCTTTAACCGGTGGAACAGACTAGTGTAAGACTCTCCTAAGGGAGTGAAAGTCTTTGGCCTCGGCGCCCTGTCGCCCCTGAATGCCTGGTTCGGACGGAAACTCGCGCCCGAGGGGTTTCTGTAAGCTCTTGGGGGTGGATGATTGTTCTGGGGGTTTGGCGCACGCCACGGTGCATGAGCGGGAGGTGCAGAATATGACTGTGCATGGTGGACAGTAAAATGAGGATCAGGTGCGGGATAGTAATGTTGCGGGTAGCTATATGGGTTGTGGGGGTAATTTTGGTGGTGAGGCTGGGGTGGGCTATATTGGGGTGCGGGGCCTCTATTTTTGAACCATGCCCCGGACTCGACGGCCGCCACTTCCTCTCTCCTCTTCTTCCCCAGTACTCCTCCGGTACCGCTTTGGATAGCCTGAGTGGTGGCTTTCAGTGCTGAGTAGCTCATGATCTTGTTGGCCTTCAAACCCTCCTCGATCATACCCCCCATTTTTATCACCTCAGTGAATGATTTGCCTACGGACGTTACCAGATGTCCGAAGTAGGTGGGCTCTAATGTCTGCAAGAAGTAGTCCACCATCTCGCTTTCTCTCATCGGCGGATCTACCCTGGCCGCCTGTTCCCTCCATCGGAAACCAAATTCCTTGAAGCTTTCAGCAGGCTTCTTCTCTAATTTTAGCAATGATAGGCGGTCGGGGATTATCTCAAGATTGTATTGGAACTGGCCGATAAAAGCTTGAGCCAAATCATCCCACGTAAACCATCTACCGGGATCCTGTCTAGTATACCACTCCAGCGCCGATCCTCCCAGACTCTGGCCGAAGTAGGCTATCAGAAGCTCGTCCCGTCCTCCGGCCCCTCTCATTTTACTGCAAAACCCCCGCAAGTGGGCCACCGGGTCACCATGCCCCTCGTATAGGTCGAATTTAGGCATTTTAAATCCTGCTGGCAACTGGACGTCCAGAAATGGACACAGATCCTTATAGGCGACGCTGACCTGGTTGCCTAAACCGTGCATGTTCCTGAAGGACTGCTCCAGGCTTTTAACTTTTCTGACAACTTCCTCGTGTTCTGAACTTTGGAAGTGTTTTTCCGGTTCTGCCGGATTATCCCAGCGAGGTGTATGTGATTGTGGTTCAGGAGCCCTGAAAGTAGGCTCTGGAGGATAGTAAGAGTTGTCATGGATCTGAACATATGGCTCGCTGGCCGGCCTTTGCAGAGGAGCAGGTGGAGGTGCTACAAAAACAGGGGTGACTGGAGGAGGATTTGGTTTGGCTGGTGGAATGTGGGTGGCATACGGATTTTCCCCCTGAAAGTATGGATAGCTCGGGGCGCTTGTTGAAGGATCGATGGGCGGATGTTCCGGAGCTGAGGCGAGAGTAGGGCGGTTTGGTGAAGACTGTTCCCTGGCCCAGGCCAAGTGCATCTCTGTTATCTGTTGTTTTAACCGGTCTACTTCTTCCTTCATGATTTGTAGCTCGGACTTTTCTTCTTCGAGACTCTTGCCAGAACTCGACATGCTTACTGTAACTGGTCCTTTGGATCTAGTACGGTAGTGATGGCTTGGCCAGGATATTCTGTCAAACCAACTGCTAAACTTTCTGGAACACGCAACAAACTTGTTAGTTCACCGAGTTTGACAGATATGTTATAGCACATTGGATGCAATGCACCTAACCAAATAACCCTTTCTACGTGTACTCTTTAACATGCGTCATTCCGGCCCTTTTTCTTTCTTTTTCTTCTCTTCTTTTTTTTTTTTTTTTTTTTTTTTTTTTTTTTTCTTTTTCGACTATCTTTGCAAGCCTTATTGTTATTTAGCCTCTGGATTCTTTTTGTTTCTTTTTAGTGGTGGTCGAATCTTATGTGGATTGCCTACGTATCACGACCCCGCGTGAATCAGACCGAGCGTAGTTCTGGTAACAAGATTGTGGCAAAATTCAGTAACTTTTATATCAAATAAAACCGTGTAGTTACAAAACACGTCTTACAACAATCAGCAAAACAAAAGAAAATGCTTGACTTGGGAAAATAAAGATAAAAATGCCAACTAGCTTGACTCAACATTTCAAAAATACATTTTCAATCAAAAATCCAATGCCCTAAAATCCCTGGGGGCCCGCGAGGCATCATTCGGCCTTGCCGCGGGCCTTGGTGTGAGGTCCTTGTGTAGTTCCCTCAACTCTTCCATGATCCGGTGAACATAACCCATAATTGAAGCGAAAAGATCGGCGCGGGGCATTCGTTCACAAGCTAGGCACTTCATGGTGACATAGTGCCCGATTTCTCCAATTCTATCCTTGATCATGTCCCTTTCTCCGAGTAGCCGCTCTATTTGCTGGTTTTTCGCCCCCAATCTTCGAGCATTGTTGGTGACTTGATCTAGGAGCCTATCCACTTGTCCTTGCAGTCGGGCCATCAAATTGTGGCAGCGGTCGAGGTCTGCTCTGGCATCTTGGGCTTGCTTGAAAACCCGCTCCCTAAGGACAACATTTGCTTCCCTCAAGCTAGTGATGATATCGGTGTAATCTTCTTCTACTTGCTTTAGGTGAAGTGCATGTTGATGTGCCTCCTTTTTCCAGCTAGCACGGATCCTCGTTATTTGGGCTTTTGACTCGTCCAATTCTCTTTGGATGTCGGTGACTTGGCTTCTCAAACCCCTTATCAACTTTTCGTCGGCCCGACTCCTCGACTGTCTGTCAGCATCTCTTTTCATTTGCTGGATTTGAGCTCTCAAGAAGTCATTTTCTTGTACCAACTTCTTTTTATCTCCTTCGTCGGTGGCAGCTTGCATGTTCTTCTCGAATTGGAGGTCCCGGACCTGCTGTTCTATCCTGCCAATCTTCGTCCTGTACCCCTCCTCCTTTGCTAACCAATCCCATTGTTCCCGTGAATCTTCCGTGAACTGTTGGACATGGGCTCTTTTAGAACATTTCCGACGAATCTGAAATCTTTTCCCGAACCACACGTTGTACTTTGGGTCCACCTCTCCCTTAGATAGTTCCCGGACCATGGTTTTAGGCTCAAGGAACCGACATTCGTGCCACAGCCTTCTAACCTTCTCTTCGGGGAAGACAACTCCCGGGCTCAACTCAATGGCGTACTTCCTTAGGTCTTGATCGGTAGGAATAACCCGAAACCTCCCTAGTTGACGTAATACACGGTGAGGGACATATGGTTGAACACTGCGGATCCCCATCAGAAGGATATAACACTCCTCGGCCGCCATATATATTACTTCAGTATCGGGTAACCACCCGAATGCCCATTCAATCTGATCGGCTTCTATTGAGCTCAGTCGTGCAAGCCATGCCTCGACGCCTTCAGGGAATACAGCACCCATCATCCGTTCTTCGAAACCCCTGATACAGGTTTTTCCGGTCAACCCATGGTTCATGTATTGTGTTCGGTGATGGAGGTGTTCTTGCATCCATAGTTGAAGTAACAGATTGCAACCTTGGAAGAAATTGCCCCCTTCTCGGCATACAGTCAAGGCTCGATAGATTTCGGACAAAACCAAAGGGACCACAGGTGCTGGTAGCCTTTTTGATTGCAACATCGGCTATTCCTACCAGACTTATCTCTATTTTCTTATCTTCACGCGGACAAATCACAACCCCCAAGAATGTCGTTAGGAATGCTAGAATTCGTCTGGCCTCCCACTTGGTTCTATTCCCTGCGTGAGTCAGTCCAAGGTTTGACTCTTCAAAACCCCGAGGAGTGCCGTACCGTTGATATAAGAATTGGAGGTCGCAACACCCTTTCAGCAGATCATCATTTTTCACCTTCCGACTAATGCTCAGCAGATCCAGAAACCCATGTGGAGATACCGGTCTTGGTGAAAGTAGGTATTGCCCTCTTAATTTCCCATTAAGTCCCGCATAGCCCGCAATTTCCTCTAATGTGGGCGTCAATTCAAAGTCAACAAAACGGAACACATTGCGGGTCGGATCCCAGAAAGATACCAGTGCCTTGATGATGTCTTCCCTTGGCTCGATATTCAACAGATCAACCAAACCTCCCAAAATTCTCCCTACAACCTTTTTGCTACTGTCTTCCAAATCGTTCCACCATATACGGAGCTGCCGAGGGACCTCACTAAAGATTGAAAATGATTTATTCTGATTCGTGCTCATCCTGCACATTTATTAAGGTGACTTAAATAAGAAAACAACTTTGTTTTGCTAAAAAAAATAAAAAAAATCAGTTTTCAATCACGGCCTTTCAACGTCTCGGGGACGAAGGCTTTTAAGGCCGTGGGGTAAATTGATCAAAATTGACCCAAAGGTGGCCGTTTATACGAAACTAGCCTTCCGGCGTCCCTTCCGGGAACATTCGGCTATTTTTGAAAACAGCGTCACCGACTTATTTAGTACAAAAATAAATTTTTCAAAAGGTGAAGTTGGACCCGATGGAGGTTGCCTACGTATCTCACATCCGATGAGAATCAAACCCCCGTAGTTCGGTTTTGACGAAACAAACGGCATTATTTATTTATTCACTTTACTAAAGGAAAACAAATAAGCTATTTCTATCTTAAGAGCCAAACACTTTTTTTTTTTTTTTTTTTTTTTTATATTATTATTATTATTCTCTAAAACCGGTCAAGCATGCAAGTCTATAACAGATAAATGCGCAAGACAAACAGGATGCAGCAGGATAGTCTGTTCATTTCAGGTCACCTGTCCTAGACGGACCCAACCCCTGTGTTGAGTCCCCTAAGCCAAATGCGACATGATGCAAATAAACGTTTCCTACTAGGGATCCGGCATGAAGCTTTGTTATTCTAGGTTTAAAAACCTGGGTTTATCTGTTCTAGACTTGGCTTACCCGAGCGGACAGCTCGAGCCGAGGAGGAGGCAGCAATCCGGGAATACAGAAGCTTCACCGGTTTTGCAACTTATCCAAACCTCGTTCTAAAATGGGAATTAGACACTATACGGAAAAGAAGTCACACGAAGTGCACCCTTCTTCATGATTTAGAAGACTCAGAGAGGAGATTGGTTCCGGCACAATTTATATATACAGTTCACACAATATCAAAGCAGTAAAAACAACATTTTGCACATTGATGCCAACATGTAAACAAAAATCAGATAATAAAATATGCCAAATACAACAGTTATTCCGAGCTCGAATTCTAAAAGAAGAAGTCCCCAGCAGAGTCGCCAGAGCTGTCACACCTCTTTTTACGCACCCGCAAGGATGCAAAGAGTTTTTCCAATTGAAGGACAATCGAGACGGGATTTATTTTAATTACTTCAGAGTCGCCACTTGGGAGATTTTATGGTGTCCCAAGTCACCGGTTAAATCCCGAATCGAGGAAAAGAATGACTCTATTTAACAGTCCGCGAACCAGAAATCCGGATAAGGAATTCTATTAACCCGGGAGAAGGTATTAGGCATTCCCGAATTCCGTGGTTCTAGCACGGTCGCTCAACTGTCGTGTTTGGCTTATCTATCTGCTTTTTACAATTATGTACTTAGTGCAAGTTAATACCCCTTTTACCACTTTTATTATTGGTTGTGATTTACGAAAGAAAAAGTTGCTTAAAAATATGCTTTCGAATCACGTCACATGAAATGCACCCGGATCCTCAACATATTCTTATTCAACATTTCGGGGTTTGGATTTGGGGTCACATGAAATGCACACCCGTATTTAAAAAGGTAAAAACTAAAGTATGTGCCCGGATCGACTACTTATTTACATTGTTGAGAAAGGCGTGATATTCGTTAAGAAAACGACGCATCTCGAAACCTAAGTATTTATATGTACATTTATGACGGCTATGTGATTAGTGTAACTATTGGGCGAGGCGTACCTTTGATTCAAATCTAAAGCGAACTACATCTCACCGTATCTTACTTAAGAGTTGATTCCAAATTACTTAAAACTTGCTACGAACCCCATCGCATGAAATGCGCCTGTGGTTCATGTCATGCTTTATTTACTCTTGCCCGAAATTGGGGTCGGGTCACATGAAATGCACCCCCGACTCTTTTAATCTAATTACGTCATTCCGTTGAGTAACAACTCCCTAGCTAATCTTGCTTGTAACATAAGGTCTATCATTTAACAGGTTTGGAGATTACACACATGAGTAGGGAAGATTGAATAGAGATACGAAGACTAATTCGGGTTTACATGCTTATCTAACGACAATGTATCTTTGGCCTAGCTACGCTTTTCCATAACCAAGACTAACAATACAAGCTTAATTGGAGACTAACAGAATGTAATTGAACATAAGACGACTACATGTTTCAATAGACTTTATGCATAAGCTTCAAACTTCATTCTTGTCGAACCAAGGAACTACAATAAAAGAGGTGTGTACCTGGAATGCGGAAGAACAAGGAAGAGTGAGCGACGGCAAAGCAGCAACAGCAACAAGAAACAGTAACAGGAGCAGCAATAATCAAAGACCAACAACAACCAACAGTAAACCAATAGCAACAACAACCAGTGAACCGAATAGACCAATAGACCAGCAGTCACTTAGACCAACAACCAGTAGCAACCAAACAACCAGGCAGCACTCAACTAAATACACCAGTAGCAAACTATAAACCAGCCTCAACCATACTGAACCAACAACATCAATGACCAAGCAGTAACAACCAACAGGACCAAGCCAGCAACCAACAAGACCAAGAGCAGCAACAATAGACCAAAACAACTCAAGAGCTACCCAAGTCAGATGTAACAGCAACGACCAAGACAGGCAGCAACAACTACCAAAGCAAATCAAGAGCAACAAACTACTGACCAACAGCCTCAATTGAATACCACAGCAACAACAATAAGGTCTAACAGCAAGATTTTGAACCAAGCAGTAACAACACACAGCCAGGCAGCAACAAATGAACAAGAGCAGCAACACAAACGACCAACAACCACCAAATGAACACTGCCACCAACAGCAATACACAACCACAACACACGAAAGCCTAATAACTCAGCCACTGCATCAAAACTCACAAAAAAACAGTGACCCCGGAACTAATGAAACAGTTTCTCTGTATCTTTATATCTATTTTTCTCTTCAGGTCTACTGTTTTTTGCTTCTCCAGGTACTGTTTTTGCTCTCCCAGATGCTCTCAAAAATGTCTGTATCAATCCCTATCAATGTCTATTTTGATGCTATATTTATAGCTCAAAGCCCCTCCAGAACACCTGCCCCTAAGGTTACCATCACCCTGCCCACTCCCAACTCTGCCAGACCCATCAAATTCCCTGCATTCCCCACTACCTATTGTCCAAAGTATGGACTCAGCATTAAACAATGCTGGTGGCAGTGAGCCTCAGTGGGATGCCCTGCTGTGCTCAGTTCCACTAGCCCTTGTATGGGTGTGTGATTTAAACAATTAACCTATTAACTACAACCCACTAACCTGAATCAAACAGTAACCGACCCCTACTCTAGTGAATTGTATCAGGCAGATTCAAGGGATCAATGAACTAATCAAAAATATGAATTAATTGCTTGACGACCTTAATCACATTGAACCTATGATTCATTTTAACAACTAAAAACAGAGGGAATTGGCCAAATAAAAGGCCTCAAATGAGAAGAACAGACCAACGGGTATGAGAAATTAAAAGCATGAGAAGTTGAATTGAAACAACGAATAAAACAAACACACATATTCACCAAATCGAACTAAATTGACCAAAGAAGAAACGAATACCTCGTAAGAAAACTGCCGACCAAACTTCGAACCAAAATTCGGAATTATTGAAGCCAAACGGGCTTTAATCGAGATGTTCTCGATTGAGAACACCTAGACTAAAGTCCCTTGGACTTCAATTGTGGCTAAGCCGGCTCGAATTGGGTTTCTTCAAAATTAGGGTTCTTGGGCTCGGATTTTGGGGCTTTTGCATTTTTGGTTAGATTCGAAGCAAACCAATGTCAATGGGAGTGTGGGGGAGGTGTGAGGAGACCGTGGTGTGAATTTGGGGTGATTTGGCATAGATTCGAGTTTGACTCGAATCTTCAAATGAAGATTCGAGGAGCTCCGGCATGATTCGAGGTTAGTGGAGGCTGGGTTCGTGATGGGGGAGGTGAGGGAAAGGTTTTGGCGTTGGTTTGGTGGTGATTGGCCTACCGGAACCGCCGTGAGGCGATTTCCGGCAGGCGGAGTGCGGCGGAGGAGGGTGGCGTTACACCGGGTCTCTAAGGACCTTTGGGAGACGAAGGGAGAGGGGGGTCTGGCTTGGGGGGGCGGGGTATGGAAATGGGTTTATATACGTTTTGAGTAGTTAAATCCCGATCGTTGGATCAAACTTGATCAACGATCAGGATCTTCTCACTTAAACCAAACGGTGTCGTTTGGTCAAGTCATAGGCTGAATGCATATTAGAATTAAAGGATTAATCTGGGCCGTTGGATAATAAAATCCAACGGTCCAGATCAAGTGTTACATAGGCCGAGGCTGGACGGATATTTGGGCCAGATCAGAGGCAATTCATTTGGGCCTGGCTTTTAGACTAAATTTGGCCCAGCTCGGATCTTCATGAGGTATTATGTGCATATGTGTATATATATATATATATATATGTATATATACATATATATATATATATACACGCATATGTATATATATCAACCTATAACACCGTTGTTCTTACTACAACTAACGCACACAATTACATATCACCCAAAAATGTAAATCACATGACTTCGATATCAAACACTGAAAATGCAAAGCCTAGCATATATTTTTGTATTTTTTAATTTAAATAAATAAACGTGCACACAAAAGATAAAATTAACACAAAATCACACAAATCGTGCCCAACACGAAACTATTTTTATTTTGAATTT
This sequence comes from Nicotiana noctiflora, assembly GCA_032618575.1. NCBI lineage: Eukaryota > Viridiplantae > Streptophyta > Magnoliopsida > Solanales > Solanaceae > Nicotiana > Nicotiana noctiflora. The sequence goes on along the minus strand of JASVEL010001229.1, from coordinate 299,837 downwards.
TCTGGGAGTACTTCTCGAGTAAGGCAAAAATCACGTGCTCACAGCCTGTCATAATTCAACTGGTTGACAAATTCAGTGTTTGAGAATCTCTCGAACCCATTCTTATCGCCAAATCTGTCGTAGAGATAATCCAGTGGCACCCAACCGTTCTCCAAACAACCCATGGGAACTCGCCGGAGACATAACTTCTTCAAGAAATTATTCACACCTATTTGCCTATGAGCTGCAGGTCTCTTTTTGTGAAAATCTCTTCCAAGCCCTGTGAGTCCGCGCAGTTCTTCCAAAGTGGGTGTCATTTCGCAGTCCCGAAATCTGAACACATTGCTTGTTGAGTCCCAGAAACTTACTAAAGTTCTGATCACGTTTCTGTTCGGTTTTATCATCATGATGTCCGGAAGAAACTTGAGGTGCTTGTGAACTTGATTTCTTTCCCAAGCCGAAAAACTAGTCCACCATTTACCGAGCTGACCTGGGGTCTTGTCTTGGACCATGAACATGGGTGACATTTCGTCTCTTGCCCTTTTCTAGCCGATTCGTTTCGATGAAGTCATGCTGATCCTAGAAAAGATAAAAATGAACTTAAGATTTTTTTTTTTCAAAATTTTTTTTTATAAAAAAAACGAATCTTGTTAATACGGCCTTTCAGCACTTGAAGAAGATTTGAAGGCTGTATAACAGGATACCAATGTGATGTCTATATTCCGTTTTGCGAAATTAGTCCTCCGGCGCCCCTTTTGAGGCGTTTGGCTATTTTGCAAAATTTCCTAACTCTCGACTAAGGACAAAATTCCTAATCCTAATATTTTTTTTTTCTTTGAAAAATCAGTATTAGTTGAGCCCAATGTGGGTTGCCTACGTATCTCATGTTTGGTGAGAATCAAACTTGCGTAGTTCAAAAATAAAAGAACCAAATTATTTTAACAAACTATTTTTAACAGCAATTTTTCAAAACAAATTATTTTCAAAGACACTTACTTTTCATAAAAAAAAAACTATTGAATTTTTTTGTTTTGCATTTTTCAATATTTAAAAGAATCTAATTTTTGTAAAATTAAGAAACTAACTATTTAGAAATCAACAAAATTAATCGGAGATTTTTTTTTCAAATTTTTCGTTTTTTTTCTTTTTTTTTCAAAAAATATTTTCTAAGAAAAACACACTATTTTCATCAAATTAAAATGATTCTATACCCCGACAATTTTCACTTCTTATTCTCCCCATTTCTAATAACAAACCGGTCGGCATGTAAGATCGAAATAAATGCACAGACAAAAGATGCAATCAAGTTGGTCTTTGTTTCAGGTACACCTGTCCTAGACAGGCCCAACCCCTGTGTTGAGCCTCCTAAGTCAAATATGCACATGATGCAAATAAACGTTCCTATCGGGGATCCGGCATAAGGTTTTGTTATTCTAAGTCATCATCCTGTTGGAAAAGTGTCTAGACTGGCTTTAACTCGAGCGGACAACTCGAGCCGAAGAGTGTCAATGCACCGGTAGCATGGCTTTCCGGCTTAATTGACAAAACTCTCCGCCTAAACATGTGTGACTACAAAATCCTTCACCGGGTGCCAAGCACCACAGCTATCTTGAGAAAAATGGGCTATGTCCAGCAAATGCCCGATATTATATTTCAAAAGACTCAGAAGATAAAAAATAGGTATCGACACAATTTATATACAATTCACAAAATATCAAAGCGGTAAAAGCAACATTTAGCATATTAAATATAAACATGTAACAAAATCAGGTAACAAATAAGCCAAATACAACAATTATTCAAAGCTCGAATTCTTAAACCCTGAACCAGTGGTTCTAGGTTTGTCATCCCCAGCAGAGTCGCCAGAGCTGTCACACCTCCTTTTGGCGCGCCCGCTGTCACACCTCCTTTTTACCGCACCCGCGAGAGCGCAAAGAATTTTTCCAATTAAAGGACAATCGAGACAGGATCCATTTTATTAAATTCAGAGTCGCCACTTGGGAAAGTAATGGTGTCCCAAGTCACCGGTTTGATCCCGAATCGAGGAAAAGAATGACTCTATTTAACAGTCCGCGAACCAAAAATCCGGATAAGGAATTCTGTTAACCCGGGAGAAGGTATTAGGCATTCCCGAATTCCGTGGTTCTAGCACGGTCGCTCAACTGTCGTGTTCGGCTTATTTATCTGATTTTTTACGGTTATATACTTAGTGCAAATTAATATCCCTTTACCACTTTTATTATTATTATGATTTACGAAAAAAGAAAGTTGCCTAAAAATATGTTTCGAATCACGTCACATGAAATGCACCCGGATCCTTGACACATTCTTATTCAACATTTGGGGATTTGGATTTGGGTCGCATGAAATGCACACCCATATTTAAGAAGGTAGGATTAAAATACGCGCCTAGAGCGATTACTTATTTACACTTTTGAGGAGGCCATGATATTAGCTAAGAAAACGACACATCTCGAAATCTAAGTATTTTATATGTACCTTTATGAGGGCCTTGCGATTTGTGTAACTATTGGGCGAGGCGCATCTCTAATTCAAATCTAAAGCGAACTACATCCTGCTGTATTTATTTAGGAGTTGATTCCCAATTATTTAAAACTTGTTACGAGCCACACTACATGAAATGCGCCTGTGGTTCCTGACATGCTTTATTTAATCTTGTTCAAAATTGGGATCGGGTCACATGAAATGCACCCCCGATTCCTTTAATCTAATTAGTCATCCAGTCGAGTAATAACTCGCTAATTCCTACAATGTGACAAAATCCTGCTCAACTATAACCAATTCGAGCAAACATACGGTTAGTTAATTAAGTGAGCAGGCTTGAGTCTATGGTGGACAATTATATGGAGATAACTTACTTCGAATTCAAATAATCCTCAAAGAGCCACTGTCGTATATTTTCGCAAGTTCAAGATATCATTATTCACGGGTGTTCAAATTACCTTAAATTTTCTACTTAAACAAATAGCTAATCTCACTTTTAACATAGGGCCTAGTATTAACAGATTTGAGATTACGCACATGAATAGAGAATATTGAACAAAGATACAGCAGAATGATTCAGGTTTACATACATATCTAATGATAGTGTATCTTTGATCTAGATACATCTTTCATAGCCAAAATCAGCAATACAAACTGTGAGCACGTGATTTTTGCCCTATATGAGAATTACTCCCAAAAATTTTAAATAAAAGAGTTTTGTGTTGTTTGCAATTGTTGTGAATTTAGTGTCATTTTTAAAAAATAATGACAATATATATATATATATATATATCGCATTTGCATTTAGGATTTAATTCTACAATTAGGAATAATTAATTTTATCTTACAAAAATGAAAATCACAAAAATAGGCATCTTTTGCATTTTAGCCTTTAATGTCCAAATTGTGTGATTGTATTTTAATTACCATTTAAAATTAGGTGACAATTATTATTATGAGATTAGTATTTCAAGATAATTTTAGTTTTTATAAATTAATCTTAGTATTTTGGGCTTTATTAATTAGGAAGTTGAATAATGGAGAAGAACAAAATAGAAAAAAATTGGATTGGGCCATCTTGCAAATTAAGTTACAAGCCCAATCCTAAGAAACCTTACCCAACCCAAAACCCCTTGGCCCAAGAAGAAAATTTCAGATTTTTTTAGCAAAAAATAATCATAATTACATGACATAAAGTAGTGGGGGCAAGGAAATCAAGGAAGAAAACAAGGAGAGGAAAACATGGATTAGTGGGTTTTCTTTAAATTAAAAAAATATTTTCTTTTTAATAAAATATCTGAAAATTTTCGAAATTCTTGCCTATAAATAGAAGAGAAGATTTATGAAAAAAAAGGTGGGAAAAAAGAGAGGAAAAATAGGAAGAGAAGTAAAAATAAAAAAAATTTCCTGCTGTAGTATACACTCGATATACATTCTGGACACAAAAGTATACATGGCGAAAAATGCAATTTTTGAGAGTTTCTTTTGAGAAGTGAAAAGAGTTCAAAGCTAGAAAGCCAAAACAAAGAGAAAATCTGGAAAATATATTTCCTTTCTATTTTTTACTGGTTTGTTTTTGTTTTTCTCCGTATTGCTGGGATTTTCGGGATTGAGGTGTTGAAGCTACTGCTGGTTGTTACTGTTGTTGTTGCTGTATTTTCACCGCCCTGTTGATTTGCTATTTTCCCATTCCTTTCAAAACCAGGTACACATTCTAAACAACTGAAGCTGTACTGGTGACTTTGATCAAATAAAGATGAAGATTTAGATTATTATATGCTGTCATGTAGTTATAGTTTGATATTACTGGTTTAAGTTTGTGATTTATACATTGTAGTAGTATGTAGTAGCTAAAAATAGAAAGACCAAACAAAAATCATGTAATAGCTAGTAGTAGTAGTAGTATAATCGTAGAAGTAGCATATCACCTAGTTTAATTAGGTAAAACTCCTAAAATATAAGTTAGCATATCACTTTTCTTCAAAAATCACTAATTAATCTTTCACCGTAAGCTTTTCGTAAAAATAAAATCACATAGTTAACTATACTTGTCGTGGATTTGTACATGAACACAAGTAGGAGTTTAATCTTAATAAAATCAGGGGAATAGTTGTGTCTAAGCATTGAATCATTTAAATATGGATATTCAGGTTATTACAATCCAGTAATTAAAATTACGAATCCTGTTCGTGTAATCAACGTGTTTAGAAACTATCAAATAGGCTTAAATCTGTATTGAAATTAGTAGGTTAACAATGTGGTCATAAACTACTCATCTTACCTTTTAAATAGTTTTATATCTTTACATATAGTTAGCTTCACAGTCTCTCAATTAGTAAATAATCAAAATGACCACAAAATTCATTAGTGAAAGTCAGAATTGAAGATGGCTAGTTTAATAAGCAATCATGTATATAGATATTTGATTAGAATTAGTACCCTCGTGTATTGATTTTTCTCTTTCTGATTAATAAAAGCATTTGATTCCTTAATCATGTGTGCTGTGGATTTTACATTTTCTATTCTTGCCTTTATTATTTTTATCTGGATTGGGCCATGTGTAACGTTGGGCCTGAATTGTCCTACGAAATTGCTTAGTCCACTGATTGAGGGCTCGAAGACCGTCTGGGCTTTGAGACTTGGGCCGGCCCTTTACGGGTCTGTTTAGACGTTTGAAGAATCCAGGCCCAACAAACAATAGAAATAATGGGTTTGGAATGTTTAATACTAGAAATCGATTAAGGCAAAAACAATGTATAGCAAATATAGTTGAACAAATAGGATCGGACTTTAATAAAATAATTGGGACGAGCCTCGCATAACGAATAATAAACACCGGGGCCCCCATTTAGTAATGGTTTAATATAATAGATTCGGGAAGGTTAGTAGTGAATTCCATAGCCTCTCCCAAAAGATCTTAAAAGCCGATAGACGTTATTTAGGGCACGATTTAACGTATTTTCCTATGAACGAGTGTGCACTTGGTGCAACTCAAATCCAAATCTCGGCAAAGCCGAAATACACCAAAAGTCATAGGCGTACTGGTTGCGGAATGACTCAAGGCGTGTTTTCGCGATGTCGCAAATCCCTTAAAAATAATACCTAATGTAAAAAGCATTACATGTTGTTTAAAAATCTGTAATTGAGTCAAACAAGAGTCGAGAACGACAATTGAGCGACCGTGCTAAAACCACGGAACCCGGGAATGCCTAACACCTTCTCCCGGGTTAACGGAGTTCCTTATCCGGATCTTTGCTTCGCATACATTTTTAAGAGTCAAACTCCTCGGATTCGGGATTAACCGGTGACTTGGGACACCATTATCATTCCCAAGTGGCGACTCTGATTAATCTCAATAAAATCCCGAACCGATTGTCCTTTAATTGGAAAAATTCCTTCCCTTACGTTATTTTATTCGTTTCGGATATTTGAGCGTTGGGGTATACCCTACGAGCGTATTTATATGCTTACTTATGTGGGGTAGTAAAAAGGGAGGTGTGACAGCTCTGGCGACTCTGCTGGGGATCCCAACCCCGAACCTCGGTTTCAGGGTTTAAGAACTCGAGCTCCTTAGAATTGCCGTCCGCGTTATTGTTTACTTCATTATATGATTTGAACAACATGCTATGTGCTTTTTCGCTTTAATATTGTGTGAATTGTATATAAAATTGTGCCGAAAACCTTTCTCTCTTCGCCCCCGGGGATGTGCTTACTGGTTTGAGACTCCCCTTTCTGTTAAAGTCACCTTAAATTAAGAAAATAGAGGCCGGATAAGTTACAAAGCCGATTGACTCCGCGGTCACCGGTACGTAGCCCCCTCCTCGATTCGAGTTGTCCGCTCGGATACACGGTCTAGCACTCTATGAAACCGTAAGATTTTGAACATAGGCCTAGGACGATTATTTGCATCATATTTGACTTAGGGGACTCAACACAGGGGTTGGGTCCGTCTAGGACAGGTGACCCGGTATTGGAAAGACCGAGTATGTTATGTGTTGCATTTTTATTGTCCTTGATCGTTATGCGGACCGGCAGAAATCCTGAGGGTAGAACAATTGTTGAAAAGAAAAAAAAAAGAAGAGAGAAAAATAAGATCTATAGGAAATAGGTATCCGAAAAATTTGAAAATTTGAAAAAAAAAAGGGTGGAACAGTTTTTGTTGAAATAATTGGTCAAATAATCTGACCGAACTACGCAGGTTTGATTCTCGCCGTTAGGTGGGATACGTAGGCAACCCTCATCGGGTCCAACCACCCCTTTTAAAAAATAATAAAAAGATGTGTGTTTAATTTTGTCAATTCAATCAAAGTGATGCCGTTTTTGCAAATAGCCGAATGTTCTGAAAGGACGCCGGAAGGCTATTTTTGCAAAAAATAGCCACTTTGAAACATTTTTAATAATTTGCGGGCACAACTTTGAAATATTCCAAGTGGAAATGTTGCAAGGCCATAGCCGCAAAATCAAGTCGGGGTACACACCCCTTTTTGTAAAAATAACAAAAAATATCAAATTTTTGATTTTTATTATAAATAAGTCGGGTGATGCTATTCTTGCTTAAAATAAGCCGAATGTCCCTCAAAAGGACGCCGGAAGGCCATTTTTGCAACAATAGCCACTTTGAGTCATTTTAAATAATTTGCGGGCATAGCCTTGAAATATTCCCTCGTGGAAATATCGAAAGGCTGTATCCGCAAAATTAAGTTTGAGTCATTGCTCAATTTTTCAAAAATATCCATTTTATCAAACAAGCCATTACATGGCCGAAATTTTGCAAAAAATAGCCACTTTGTCTAAATAAGCCATTACATGGCCAATTTATGAAAAATAGTCTTGTGTTGGTTTATGGTGATGCCGAACGATGCCCCATGAGCCACAGGATAAAAAAAAATTCAAGCTTATCTTTCTTAAATAAATTTTGCAAAAATAGTCATTTTGTCAAATAAGCCATTATGTGGCCAATTTTGTAAAAATAGTCATAATTGACACGAAAAATATTCTTATTTTTGTAGAAATCTCCTACACAAGTTTGTAGTTGGAGTCGGCTTCTATAATTTTCCTTGAAAAAAAAAATAAATAAAAAATAAATATCTCTTTATTTCTTGCATTAATTTGCAAGAACTACGCTCGGTCCGATTCATGCGGGGTCATGATACGTAGGCAATCCACATAGGATTCGACCATATCCATAACCAAAAAAAAAATGAAAAAACTACAAAAAAAAAGAAAAACCACAAAAGGAAAAAAAAAAGAGAATAATCAATAAATGGAATGCCTTAACGCTAACCCGGTGGTTTCGTTTTGTTAATCCAGAAAGTCGGGATGGTTGGTTGTGGTAAATCGGAAAGCAAGATCCAAGGAAAATGACAACCGGCATCGAAGCTGTTACGGGTGCTCAAGAGACTCAGGGTCAGAAAATTCAACAAGGGTCTACTGTGGTTGAAGAAAATAGAGCATTGAACCAACAAATGACCCAAATGCGTCAAGCATGGGCCAATGGCCAAGGACAGCCTTCTCATGAGTCACAATCTGCTATACAGCAAGAACAGTACCACTCTCCCGAGTACCACTCGTACTCGTTCGACCTTCCTGCAAACGTTGAGAAGCCTACCCGAAATAATGTACAGGAAGAAATGGCCCAAAGATTGAAGAGATTAGAACAACGGATGAAAAACATGCAAGAAATGGCAGAGAATCTCAAGACCGAGTGGGTTGGTACCGGTTCCCGACAACAGCTGGTTGAACGGAACCACATGTTAGTAGAAGAAGTCAAAATATTAAGACAACATGTGGTTGAAATGTATCAGGCATGGAGGGATGGAAAAGCACCACCCCCGCCGCCACCTAGTTTCATGGACCCGGTGCCAAATATACCTGCCTATCGCAGCCTTTCTAGCCACTCGAGTAGCTCAATTACTCGTCCCCCAGCCATGCTTTCCCAACACTACTTCCATCCCCAACCCTACTACTCTCCCGGAGGCACCCAAAATCGTACTTCACCTTCCATGTACCCAATTCCACAAAAAGCCTACCGACCCCCACAAACATACCGGAAACCCCCTGGGTCAGGTTTCAGGCCAAACCAGGCGTTTAGGGAGGAGAGGTTGCTGAAGCGAAAAAAGGCTTTCACCCCTATCGGAGAATCATATACCAGCCTTTATCATAAGTTGAAAGAGTTGGGGATGTTAAGACCAATCGCACCAAAAGTTCCAAACCCACCCCCGAAAAATCTTGATTCTTCTGTCAGATGTGAATACTGTTCAGGAACATTGGGTCACGATACTGAAAAGTGTTGGCAATTGAAGAATGCCATTCAAGATCTTATCGATGAGAGGAGAATTGAAGTACAGACTCCCGAAGCCCCAAACATTACACAGAATCCTCTACCTGCATGTGACGTTGCGCATTTTGTGGGGACGATGCCCGATGACGAGGGTGAAGAGATTTTTCTTTGGAAGCCGAGAATATTGAAATAGAAAGCGATCTTAATGCAGAATACAGTGGCTAAGATGCCATGCTTGTCAATTGGGAAGGTGCTCAACTCTTGGAGTTTTGGTAGTTTTATTTTGGTGTCGTTTCTGTTACCCGGGTTATTTCAGGGTTGTAATCCGGACGTTGTCTTGAGAGTCAAAACCCTTCTATCTTTGATTTGTTTAGTATAATTGTTTAGTGCCGTCTAGGTTTGTAATTCTAGTCTAGTCTGTTCGTTTTGTTGTTGTTTCAACCCATCAGTTTAGTACAACTCTTTGTTTCCCATCATTCCTAGTCATTCCATTTCTGATCACTTTGCATTTCTTCTCATACTGACTTTAGCAACATGACATGCACATAATTCTAAGCCTGGTTTTTAAAAGTTAATGAAACAATGTTGAAGATGTAATGATACTCGGAAGAAATAAAAACATATTGAAATACTGTGAAGCCGGAATCAAGTGAATACTGGGGGAAAACAGAACATAAAGAAATGCCTTGGAAATGTATCGTGCTTCATCGGTTTAAAGCCAAAGGCAAAAATACCCCAAAGTTAAAGGAACCATTCGTGGTATCGGGATGGTTGCCCAAAAGCACTGAGAGTCATCAAGGCAAATATGTGAATCGGTCAAAAGGTGTTTAAATGTGTAGTTTGTACTTGGTAGGTCTCGAAGATTGGAATGACGAAGGCATTTTATTCGGCTATCCAAACACCTTATCCATTGTTATCCCTTCGAGCCTTATTATTTTCTTTCATACCCCTCTTTCGGAATCAACAACAAAATTAAGGATTGAGCGAGAAACAAAAGAAAGAAAAAAAAAAGAAATAAAAAAAAAGAAGAGAAAAGAGAAGAAAAGAAAAGAAAAAGGAAAAGAAAAGAAAAAATCGGGAGAAGTCAAAATGCAACAATGAATACAGACGTAGTCTGAACTACGTCTGACTTGATCCCGAAAGGGTACGTAGGCAGCCTCTCTGAGGTTCAGTCACAATAAAGGAAAAATCCGAAAATCTAAAAAAAATCCCCCAAGAAGGAAACTGGGGCAGAAGTTATGGTTGTTGAAGAAATAAGATTCCGAAAGTTGTAATCTTTAACCCACATTGAAATATTTTGAGCCTTTAAATCCCTTTTTCTAAACCCCATCCAAAAGCCTGCATTACGGTCCAAAAGAAGACCTTCCGATCAATCTTCAAGAAATGCCGAGTCAAACGAACAAAGGTGAATCACATCAAGGGCAACACTCTAGTCCAAACAAAGAAGAGTGAAGAACTCAAACCACCACGAGACTCCAAGATGAGAGAAGTCAAAATGAGAGAGCCTTATTGGTGAAAACCCGCACGGGCACCGTAAGGCGACGGTGAGTTAAAAGAAAGAAAGATCAAATGAGAGAGGCTTGTTGGCGAAAACCCGATGGGCACTACAAGTCGACTAAGGATCAGATCAAGAAATGAAGTGTTGAAGACCGGTTTCACGGCAGAACTTGCAACAAGAGTTGAACATCAGATTTGCTACACAAAGAAGGCTGAAGTGCATGATAAGGTCGCTAGAGTCGGTATTCAAAATCCGATAGGTCATTCTTCTGTAGGTTTCTTGTTAGGAATTATGTTTCTTTTCTTTCTATTCTTCATACCTTGTTTTACCCTCCCTCTTATCGAGTCAGTCAGGTCATAACAAGTATAGAAATGATTCCAAAATTTGCCACCAAGCTTTCCAATTGCACAAGATGAGATGTAGCCAACACGACAATTGTCGTAGGTCAGGGAATGACAAGGCCAGTGATTTAAGCCCACAAAAGCAACATGTGCAATGAAGATCATGCAAGACACAAGGGTCGGCAAGGTGCCAACTCAGGGAAAATATAGCAAATGGAAGTACGAGGTTCGAACAGAGATGGGGTATATCTTTTGACAAGAGAAAGACCAAAGGCTGTCAAGTGGAGTCATCAAAGGAATCAAGATCGAAGTTTGTGGGATCCGTCAAGAAAGGAACAATATACATACCTAAAGAGAGGTGGATTTTGAACAAAGAAGAAGTAAAAATGGATAGTCGGTGAATAGGCAAGGCACCCGAGTGGAAAGCAGCCGCCATCAAGGTTCAAGGCCACAACCAACCACCGCATTTAAACTAACAGATTTTTCTTTGCTTTGAAACAGGGGCATAGATGTTATTGGACTGATAGAGCCAACAGTTTCCAATGGGCATAAGCTCATTTTGGTTGTGATGGGTTACTTTACCACATTGGGCCGAGGCAAAGGGCAAATTTACACCAAATTGGCAGGTGGTATCACGGGTGTTGTCCAATGGAGCATTATATTTAACAGATGTTGAAGGAAAGTGCGTAGAGACTGCTATCAATTCAGATGCGGTCAAAAGATACTATGTATGATTCCTTTTCAATTGTATGTTTGTATTTTGTTGTGATTTTGGAATTGAAATGATGAAGGCATTTTATTCTCTATCCAAACACTTTATCCATTGATAACCCCTTTGAGCCTTAATGAATGAATTCTTTCATATCCCTCTCTCGGAATCGCTCTAGTGCAACAAGATCGAAATTGCCAGAATGGAAAATGAAATGATGGAAAAATGAAAAAATGATGAAAAAAAATGATGAAAATGAAAAAAAAAATGAAATGAAAAAAAATGAATTAAAAAAAAACAAAAAAAAAGACAAAAATCGGGAAAAAGTCAAAAAGAAATCCATCTAACTTTTGAAGTTGAATGAACTACGTCTGACTTGATCCCGAAAGGGTACGTAGGCAGCCTCTCTGAGGTTCAGTCACAATAAAGAAAAAATCCAAAAATTCCCCACATATTGAAACTGGGGCAGAAGTTATGTTTAATAATTCCGAGAGTTGTAAATATTTTTAACCCTCGTTGAAATTTTGAGCCTTTATATCTTTCTTTCTTAACCCACCCGAAAGCCACGTTACAGTCCAAAGAAAGACCTTCTGATCAATTTTGAAATGATAACAAATACAACGAAGGAGGAGCGAAGCATCGGATAATACCCGTGGTACAGAAAACAAAATACAAAAAGGAAAAATGGAAAAAATAAAAAAAAATGAGAGAGTCTCATCGGTGAAAACCTTAGCCGGCACTGTGAGGCGATTGTGAGGTTGAGAGAAATAAAATGAGAGAGTCTCATCGGTGAAAACCTTAATCGGCACTGTGAGATGATTGTGAGGTTGAGGGAATAAATGTGAGAGTCTTATTGGTGAAAACCTTTCAAGGCACCGTAAGGCGATCATCAGAAAAGAGAAAAGGCAACAAAAGAGAGTATCGGTTTGGGTTAAAGGCAATTCAGAGTCTGAATAATGATTGGAACGAACTGGGTCAGAGTTTAAATACATGGCATGGTCAGCGGAATCAGCCAGCAAATACCCAGATAAGAACAAATTGTCACTAATCACTTTAAAGTGAATGTGACCAATGTGGAAAATTTAAAATACCAAAAAGAGAAAGTCTGCCGAATAAGTGGAGAAATTCACAGGCGAGAGATAAGTTGGTAAAAGAAAATACCAAAAAGAGGAAGGTAACATCTTTTAAAATCCACTCCCCAGTCCTCGGGCTGAGGGAATACTTTTCTGCATTGCACGTTTGAATTCTGTTAGGCGCCCACCTTCAAATACGGGAATATTTTCTGCATTCGCATTGCACGTTTAAATTCTGTTAGGCGCCCACCTTCAAATACGGGAATATTTTTCTGCATCCGCATTGCACGTTTAAATTTCTGTTAGGCGCCCACCTTCAAATACGGGAATATTTTCTGCATTCGCATTGCACGTTTAAATTCTGTTAGGCGCCCACCTTCAAAGGCGAGAGATAAGTTGGTAAAAGAAAATACCAAAAAGAGGAAGGTAACATCTTTTAAAATCCACTCCCCAGTCCTCAGGCTGAGGGAATACTTTTCTGCATTGCACGTTTAAATTCTGTTAGGCGCCCACCTTCAAATACGGGAATATTTTCTGCATTCGCATTGCACGTTTAAATTCTGTTAGGCGCCCACCTTCAAATACGGGAATATTTTTCTGCATCGCATTGCACGTTTAAATTCTGTTAGGCGCCCACCTTCAAATACGGGAATATTTTCTGCATCGCATTGCACGTTTAAATTCCGTTAGGCGCCCACCTTCAAATACGGGAATATTTTCTGCATTCGCATTGCACGTTTAAATTCCGTTAGGCGCCCACCTTCAAATACGGGAATATTTTTCTGCATCGCATTGCACGTTTAAATTATGTTAGGCGCCCACCTTCAAATACGGGAATATTTTTCTGCATCCGCATTGCACGTTTAAATTTCGTTAGGCGCCCACCTTCAAATACGGGAATATTTTCCGCATTCGCATTGCACGTTTAAATTTCGTTAGGCGCCCACCTTCAAATACGGGAATATTTTCTGCGCATTCGCATTGCACGTTTAAATTTCGTTAGGCGCCCACCTTCAAATACGGGAATATTTTCTGCGCATTCGCATTGCACGTTTAATTTCCGTTAGGCGCCCACCTTCAAATACGGGAATATTTTCCGCATTCGCATTGCACGTTTAAATTCCGTTAGGCGCCCACCTTCAAATACGGGAATATTTTCTGCGCATTCGCATTGCACGTTTAATTTCCGTTAGGCGCCCACCTTCAAATACGGGAATATTTTCTGCATTCGCATTGCACGTTTAATTTCCGTTAGGCGCCCACCTTCAAATACGGGAATATTTTCTGCATTCGCATTGCACGTTTAAATTTCTGTTAGGCGCCCACCTTCAAATACGGGAATATTTTCTGCATTCGCATTGCACGTTTAAATTTCGTTAGGCGCCCACCTTCAAATACGGGAATATTTTCTGCATTCGCATTGCACGTTTAAATTTCGTTAGGCGCCCACCTTCAAATACGGGAATATTTCTGCATTCGCATTGCACGTTTAATTTCCGTTAGGCGCCCACCTTCAAATACGGGAATATTTTCTGCATTCGCATTGCACGTTTAATTTCTGTTAGGCGCCCACCTTCAAATACGGGAATATTCTCTGCATCGCATTGCACGTTTTAAATTCTGTTAGGCGCCCACCTTCAAATACGGGAATATTTTCTGCATTCGCATTGCACGTTTAAATTTCTGTTAGGCGCCCACCTTCGAATACGGGAATACTTTCTGCATCGCATTGCACGTTTAAATTTCTGTTAGGCGCCCACCTTCAAATACGGGAATATTTTCTGCATCATCATGGTTTATATATTTAAAAGCCCACACTGGGGCAGAAAAAGAAAAAAAAAAGAGGTAGTTTGTTGTTTTGTTTTGAGCAGGTTCAGCTCGAGATCAAGAAAAAAACAAGAAAACCAACAAAAAAGAGAGTCATCAAGAAAAAAACAAAAAAATCAAAGAAGAAGAGACAAGGAGAAGCAAACAAAAGCTAGGATAGGAATAATTGTAATTGTAGAATCATAGCTTAGAATAACTTCTTCATTTTACATTCCCCCGGTGTAATAAGGAGGTCAACAAGCAGTAACCGCAACAGCAGCAACAGTAACAGCAAAAAATCGCAGTTTCATTGGTAGTCCCAGCTACCAAAATTTTCCGAACTACATTGACCTGATTCCCTTTTAGCCAGGGATATGTAGGAAACCTCTTGAAGCAAAGGTTCGGTCAAAATTTTGAAAAAAAAAATGCTTCTCACGGAGTGCTCAAACGGGCAAAAATCGCTCGTATCCGCTCACTTGTCTTTGCACAGAAAACTCTTCGTGTTTACGCGCAAAGATGGGCAGCTGTGAGCACGTGATTTTTGCCCTATATGAGAATTACTCCCAAAAATTTAAAATAAAAGAGTTTTGTGTTGTTTGCAATTGTTGTGAATTTAGTGTCATTTTTAAAAAATAATGACAATATATATATATATATATATATATATATATATATATATATATATATATATATCGCATTTGCATTTAGGATTTAATTCTACAATTAGGAATAATTAATTTTATCTTACAAAAATGAAAATCACAAAAATAGGCATCTTTTGCATTTTAGCCTTTAATGTCCAAATTGTGTGATTGTATTTTAATTACCATTTAAAATTAGGTGACAATTATTATTATGAGATTAGTATTTCAAGATAATTTTAGTTTTTATAAATTAATCTTAGTATTTTGGGCTTTATTAATTAGGAAGTTGAATAATGGAGAAGAACAAAATAGAAAAAAATTGGATTGGGCCATCTTGCAAATTAAGTTACAAGCCCAATCCTAAGAAACCTTACCCAACCCAAAACCCCTTGGCCCAAGAAGAAAATTTCAGATTTTTTTAGCAAAAAATAATCATAATTACATGACATAAAGTAGTGGGGGGCAAGGAAATCAAGGAAGAAAACAAGGAGAGGAAAACATGGATTAGTGGGTTTTCTTTAAATTAAAAAAATATTTTCTTTTTAATAAAATATCTGAAAATTTTCGAAATTCTTGCCTATAAATAGAAGAGAAGATTTATGAAAAAAAAGGTGGGAAAAAAGAGAGGAAAAATAGGAAGAGAAGTAAAAATAAAAAAATTTTCCTGCTGTAGTATACACTCGATATACATTCTGGACACAAAAGTATACATGGCGAAAAATGCAATTTTTGAGAGTTTCTTTTGAGAAGTGAAAAGAGTTCAAAGCTAGAAAGCCAAAACAAAGAGAAAATCTGGAAAATATATTTCCTTTCTATTTTTTACTGGTTTGTTTTTGTTTTTCTCCGTATTGCTGGGATTTTCGGGATTGAGGTGTTGAAGCTACTGCTGGTTGTTACTGTTGTTGTTGATGTACTTTTACCGGCCTGTTGATTTTCCATCTTCCCCTTCTTTTCAATACCAGGTACACTTTTCTTACAACTGAAGCTGTACTGGTGACTTTGATCAAATAAAGATGAAGATTTAGATTATTATATGTTGTCATGTAGTTATAGTTCGATATTACTGGTTTAAGTTTGTGATTTATACATTGTAGTAGTATGTAGTAGCTAAAAATAGAAAGACCAAACAAAAATCATGTAATAGCTAGTAGTAGTAGTAGTATAATCGTAGAAGTAGCATATCACCTAGTTTAATTAGGTAAAACTCCTAAAATATAA
The DNA here is from genome assembly GCA_032618575.1 of Nicotiana noctiflora. NCBI lineage: Eukaryota > Viridiplantae > Streptophyta > Magnoliopsida > Solanales > Solanaceae > Nicotiana > Nicotiana noctiflora. The sequence goes on along the minus strand of JASVEL010001229.1, from coordinate 283,784 downwards.
GTTAGCATATCACTTTTCTTCAAAAATCACTAATTAATCTTTCACCGTAAGCTTTTCGTAAAAATAAAATCACATAGTTAACTATATTGTCGTGGATTTGTACATGAACACAAGTAGGAGTTTAATCTTAATAAAATCAGGGGAATAGTTGTGTCTAAGCATTGAATCATTTAAATATGGATATTCAGGTTATTACAATCCAGTAATTAAAATTACGAATCCTGTTCGTGTAATCAACGTGTTTAGAAACTATCAAATAGGCTTAAATCTGTATTGAAATTAGTAGGTTAACAATGTGGTCATAAACTACTCATCTTACCTTTTAAATAGTTTTATATCTTTACATATAGTTAGCTTCACAGTCTCTCAATTAGTAAATAATCAAAATGACCACAAAATTCATTAGTGAAAGTCAGAATTGAAGATGGCTAGTTTAATAAGCAATCATGTATATAGATATTTGATTAGAATTAGTACCCTCGTGTATTGATTTTTCTCTTTCTGATTAATAAAAGCATTTGATTCCTTAATCATGTGTGCTGTGGATTTTACATTTTCTATTCTTGCCTTTATTATTTTTATCTGGATTGGGCCATGTGTAACGTTGGGCCTGAATTGTCCTACGAAATTGCTTAGTCCACTGATTGAGGGCTCGAAGACCGTCTGGGCTTTGAGACTTGGGCCGGCCCTTTACGGGTCTGTTTAGACGTTTGAAGAATCCAGGCCCAACAAACAATAGAAATAATGGGTTTGGAATGTTTAATACTAGAAATCGATTAAGGCAAAAACAATGTATAGCAAATATAGTTGAACAAATAGGATCGGACTTTAATAAAATAATTGGGACGAGCCTCGCATAACGAATAATAAACACCGGGGCCCCCATTTAGTAATGGTTTAATATAATAGATTCGGGAAGGTTAGTAGTGAATTCCATAGCCTCTCCCAAAAGATCTTAAAAGCCGATAGACGTTATTTAGGGCACGATTTAACGTATTTTCCTATGAACGAGTGTGCACTTGGTGCAACTCAAATCCAAATCTCGGCAAAGCCGAAATACACCAAAAGTCATAGGCGTACTGGTTGCGGAATGACTCAAGGCGTGTTTTCGCGATGTCGCAAATCCCTTAAAAATAATACCTAATGTAAAAAGCATTACATGTTGTTTAAAAATCTGTAATTGAGTCAAACAAGAGTCGAGAACGACAATTGAGCGACCGTGCTAAAACCACGGAACCCGGGAATGCCTAACACCTTCTCCCGGGTTAACAGAGTTCCTTATCCAGATCTTTGCTTCGCGGACATTTTTAAGAGTCAAAATTCCTCGGATTCGGGATTAACCGGTGACTTGGGACACCATTATCATTCCCAAGTGGCGACTCTGATTAATCTCAATAAAATCCCGAACCGATTGTCCTTTAATTGGAAAAATTCCTCCCCTTACGTTATTTTATTCGTTTCGGATATTTGAGCGTCGGGGTATACCCTACGAGCGTATTTATATGCTTACTTATGTGGGGTAGTAAAAAGGGAGGTGTGACACAAACTTGATTAAAGAATAACAAAACATAACAAGTATAAGAACTGTGGACATCTATATGTATTCAACAGACTTAAAAGGGAGCTTCAAGCTTCATTCTTTTCGAACCAAGACACTACAATGACAGAGATGTGTACCTGGAATGCGGAAGAATAAAGAAGAGTGAGCAGTGAACAAAGTGGCAACCAACAGTATTGGCAGTAACCAAACAACAATCAAATACTCCTAGCAATCAGATTTCAAGAAGAAAAACCAATGACAGAGAGTTCGAATACTCCAAGGATAATCAACAGAGAGTTCCCAATCAAACAAACCCCTACACCTCTGAAATGCCCCAAAAACTTGTGCACCCAACTGATTGAATCCCAAGTGACTTCAAACAACAAACCACACTACCAAAGTTCTGCCTATTAATTGAATCCGTGTATATAACAGAAAAAGAAACAGAGAAGTGCCAACTATCCTTCAGTTCTAGAGTCAACTGGAACTTTAACTCCTAGATAGCAACAGAAAAACAAACACCACAAACTAACAGAAGCAACAGCAACAAACAGTAGCCAAACACCAATGGAACAGTAACACAGTGTTGATATGTGTGTGTTTTTCTGCCTTTTCTTTTCCTAATGTGTGCTACTCTTTTTTAAAGCCAAAAAACCAGGCCTCTCCTATTCTCTGCAGCCTCCTATTTATAACCAAAACAGACCCCTATCTCTAAAAGCCAAAGACCAGCAGAAATCCACTCAAAACCCTACCCATCCCTGCTCTGCCAGCCCATGATATTCCCTTGCAGCCCTGACACTGGTTTCGCCACTATATTGTGTCTGATCATGGGCTCTTTTAATTAAAATTAATAACAGGAGACAGCTGGTGGTGAACTCTGCTGTACAGCAGGTTCCACCAGCAGTCTTAATGCACTACCCTTTATCAGTTACACCATTCAATCCTATATTAACAAACAACTATATCCAAACATCATTGTTAATTCAGAATCCAGAATCAATACCAATCAGCAAATTGCCAAATCAAACGATTCAACACAGTGATGACCCACTGCCCGGGCTTTCAAACAACAAAACTCGCGAATTAAAACGACGACATTTGTTATTCGACCATAATATATATGATTGATAACAAGTGATCGACTTACGAATTTAATCGATTATAGCTTCAACGGACAGATTTGAAGAAATCGCTTATCCGAATTAGCTAATTGACGACCTTAAGTTGATTAATTGTACAAAGCCACTACAATTAACAAACAGTCAATCGGACAGACAATAACAAGAATGACTTGACCAAACAAAGGGTCATTCGAGAAGAAGCAGACAGAATCTAAAATACACAAACATTAATTTTAAACAAACAATATAAGGATAAATAACAAAAGAAGAAGAAAAAAAACAAAATAAAAAAAACAAAATCGGACGGACCCGGCTCCAAAGGACTTGATTTTGCACTTTTGAAGTAAACACACTTTAATTGAAGTGTTTTTCAAACGAAAAACACTCCAATTGAAGTCTGTTGCCTTCAAATACCGTTAACTTGGACGAAATCCCAAGTTTCTTGATTCTAGGGTTCTTGAGGTTCGAATTGGGGTTCGAGGGGTTCTGGTCAGATTCGAACCAAAACGTGGTTAGTGGGGGTATGAGGGAGGTTTGGCGAGGGCGAGGCATGAGTTTGGGGTGGTTTGGGGTAGAACTTCAAACTCCGGCGAGCTTTGATCTAATATTCGAAGAGCTCGGGAATGATTCGAGACCAACGGTTAGGGGATTCGTGTAGAGGGAGGTGAGGGGAAGAGCTGGTGAGAATTTGAGGAGGTTTGGCCTACCGGAACCTCCGTGAGGCGATTTCCGGCAGGCGGAACGCGACGGTGGACGGCGAGATTAATTAGTCTCTAAGAGAGACGATGGGTGTGAGGGGGGTCTGGCTTGGGGGGGCGGGGTGTGAAGGTGAAATTATATATGACTCAGGAGATTAAATCCTGATCGTTGGATCATTTACGATCAACGACCAGGATTTCCTCCCTTAGACCCAAACGATGTCGATTGGCTAAGTTACGGTCTGAGTCTTTGAAGCTTGGTTGATTAATCTGGGCCGTTGGATAACAAAATCCAACGGTCCAGATCAACGAGGCCATTTGGGGGTTGGGCAGATCGGGTAAGGGGTTTGGGCCAGGTTATATTGAATTGGGTTTTGGCCCAATCCAAATTCCATGTTGCATCATATGAATATGTATATATATATATATATATATATATATATATATATATATATATATATATATATATATATATTAACTTGTAACACAATTAATTTTTACTACAATTATCCTACATAATTACATATCACTTAAATGTAAATCACATAATTTTGATATTAAACACTAAAAAATGCAAAAACATAATATATATATATATATATATTTTTTTGTATTTTACTAATTTAAATAAATAAACACGCACCCACAAAAATGCAAATGTAAGATAAAAATAACACAAAAAATCACAAAAATAATGCCCAACACAAAACTATTTTATTTTGAATTTTTGGGAGTAATTCTCATGTAGGGCAAAAATCACGTGCTCACAGCTGCCCCTCTTTGCGCGGAAACATGAAGAGTTTTCGTGCAAAGATAAGTGAGCGGATACGAGCGATTTTTTTGCCCGTCTGAGCACTCCGTATGAAGCATTTTTGGAGAAGTTTGACCGAACCTTTGCTTCCGAAGGTTTCCTACATATCCCTGGCTAAAAGGGAATCAGGTCAATGTAGTTCGGAAAGTTTTGGTAGCTGGGACTACCATGACTGATGTGATTTTGCTGTTACTGTTGTTGCTGTTATTGCCACTGCATAACTGATCTCCTTATTACACCATGCTAAAAGAAAGATAAGAAGCTAGACTAAGTTACAGCATTGCGAAATCTTATCTATCTCTTCAACTTGCTTTTGCCGCCTTGCTTTCTTGTTGGCTTGATTGTTTCTTCTGATGCTTCTTCTCTTCTGCCAATTGTTATTCCGGCCTATCTTGATTGCCGAACTCTGACCGTTGGTCCCTTCCTTGTGATCTTGAACTTGGATTCGTGCTGAGGATTTCCTTTACACTCTGTCACTTTTCCGACGGGCTTCTGACTTTATCAACAAACTCTAATCATAAATCGCCATTCCATTCTTCAGGCGGGCACCCGATTTCAACAACAACTTCCAAAATATATCGCCACTCCTCTCTTCAGGCGGGCTCCTGACTTCAACATCTTTTGAAAATAAATTGCCATTCCTCTCTTCAGGCGGGCTCCTGACTTTAATATCTTAGCAAATTAAAACGCCATTCTTCTTTTCAGGCGGGCTCCTCACTTCAACAACAACTTTTGAAAATAAATCGCCATTCCTCTCTTCAGGCGGGCTCCCGACTTTTGAAAATAAATCGCCATTCCTCTCTTCAGGCGGGCTCCTGACTTCAACCATTAACTCTGAAAATTAAACGCCATTCCTCTCTTCAGGCGGGCTCCTGACTTCAACAACATCTTTTGAAAATAAATCGCCATTCCTCTCTTCAGGCGGGCTCCTGACTTCAACGACATCTTTTGAAAATAAATCGCCATTCCTCTCTTCAGGCGGGCTCCTGACTTCAATCATCAACTTTTGAAAATAAATCGCCATTCCTCTCTTCGGGCGGGCTCCCGACTTCAACAACATCTTTTGAAAATAAACGCCATTCCTCTCTTCAGGCGGGCTCCTGACTTCAATCATCAACTTTTGAAAATAAATCGCCATTCCTCTCTTCGGGCGGGCTCCCGACTTCAACAACATCTTTTGAAAATAAACGCCATTCCTCTCTTCAGGCGGGCTCCTGACTTCAACAGCATCTTTTGAAAATACATCGCCATTCCTCTTTTCTTGTACCATTTTATTCTTGCTGCATCGACTATTGAACCATCATTTCTCCTAAATTACCTTGTTTCGGAACTGCTTTCTTCCTGGGTTGTGTTGCTTTCCCTCCTGACTGCTAGGGATATCTTTAGAACTGTTTACTTGCCAGCTGAGGATAATGATGCTGGGAATATTTTCCTTCATTCCCCCATTTCTTTTGACTCATGCGCTTGAATTTGCGCTGGGATCTCTTGTTGTAACCCTCTGCTTTCAAGACCTGCAATGTAAAGACCGAAGACTTGCCTTTTGTTATACAGGTAGGCGCCTGCTTTTAGTAGCAATTTTTGAATTTAAAATGCATGCTGGCAATGATTTACAAAATATGCATAGGACGATGTAAGATAAAACATACGTAAAATATCCTATTCGAGGGCGGATGGTCCCTCTGGATCCTATTCGAGGGCGAATACTCCCATTATATCCTATTTGAGGGCGAATACTCCCATTGTATCCTATTCGAGGGCGAATACTCCCATTGTATCCTATTCGAGGGCGAATACTCCCATTGTATTCTATTCGAGGGCGAATACTCCCATTGTATCCTATTCGAGGGCGAATACTCCCATTGTATCCTATTCGAGGGCGAATACTCCCATTGTATCCTATTCGAGGGCGAATACTCCCATTGTATCCTATTCGAGGGAGAATACTCCCATTATATCCTATTCGAGGGCGAATACTCCCATTGTATCCTATTCGAGGGTGAATACTCCCATTACATCCTATTCGAGGGCGAATACTCCCATTGTATCCTATTCGAGGGCGAATACTCCCATTGTATTCTATTCGAGGGCGAATACTCCTATTGATATCAATGTATGAAAGTGAACAAACCTGAGACGTCCTGTTCGAAGGTGGACAAACCTGAAACATCCTATTTGAAGGTGGACAAACCTGAGACGTCCTGTTCGAAGGTGGACAAACCTGAAACATCCTATTTGAAGGTGGACAAACCTGACACTTCATCTTGAATTGCCTTCCTCGTTTCTCCGAGAAAATTTTCAACAACGGCAGAAAATTTTCTGCCCCAGTATTGGTGTTCTTCCTTGTGGCATGACTTTCTGCTATCAATGGCACTTTCTTTCCCTGTTTCAAATCAAAGGAAATTTGTTAGTTCAAAACATTGTGAGCGGTTGTGCTGCTCCTGTGGGGTGGTTTTCTCCTTTTCTCCTTTCCCTCGCTCGGGGTTCCCAAAACTTGTAGGGGAATGATTTCATTTGCTGGAGATGATATTCCTGCTGGTGATGGGTTTTTCCATTTATCCCTTCCCCGTTCTCAACTTGCTGGGGGTTATTTTGTTGAAGGTGGGATTTCCTTTCTTCATTTACCATTCTGTGTTGCCCGACCACCTCGGAACTTGCTGAAGATAACACTGCTGGTGGATTTTCATTTCCTCAAAATTGGTGTTTCACTCTTCTGAAGACTGTTGAGGATGACACCGATTCGAAGACCATTTCCCTTAAGGCTCGTCTTCTTTCCCAAGTGGGTATTGCCTTCCAGAAAATTTTCAAACTGAGAAGAAAATTTTCTGCCCCAGTTTAATAATCTTCTTTGCACCATACTTCTCTGCCGTCAATGGCATTTCCTTGCCTTGCATAATAATTGGAAAGTTGGTGGCAAGTTTTGAAGTCATTTCTCACTATGTTTTGACTAGACTGGACTTTGATGGAGAATTTTGACAAAAGGAGAAAGATAAAAAGAAACAACAAATAGAAGACAAGGGAGGACTGACTCTCTAACCAGAAACAACTATAAAAACTTATCAAACGCGGATACCAACTCTACTGGTCATGACATGCACATATGGCCTATCCTCCGTCGTTAATTTCCTTTCACGATTTTTGTCTCGTGATTTCCATCTGATTATCACCTTTATTCGACTTGTAGTGCCCGAAGGGTTTTCACTTTCAAGCCTCTCTCATTTTGATTTTCTCCCAGCTTTTGTCGCCTTATGGTGCCTGTGAAGGTTTTCACCGGTAAGACTCTCTCATTTGTATCACTTTTAGCTGGGGATTGGGGTGTCACTGCCAAGACTCTCTCGTATTTCCTTTCTGCTGAGAATCAGAATCTTTTCTGCTGAGAATCAGTGTGTTATATTATGATAGGACTCTATCCCTCGCCTGACGCGGCATCTTTTGAAGACTGATCGGAAGGTCTTTCTTTGGACCGTAATGTGGGATTTGGATAGGGCTAGAAAGAAAGGGTATTGAAGGCTCAAAACAAAATCAATTTTGGGTTCAAAATTTACAACCTTCGGACCTAAATTTATTTACAATAAACACAATTTTTCTTTGCCCCAGCTTTTTACTTGGGGATTTTTATTTCTTTATTTACACTATGACCGAGCTGTGAAGCGCCTACGTATCCTCTTTAAGGAATCAGGTCAAACGTAGTTCCCAAATTTTTTTTTTTCCACACATTTTTCTTTCTTTTCTTCATCTCTTTTTGTTGTTATCTTTACTTTTTCTTTATCCCTTTCAAACTTGTGTTTCTAGTCCTTGCAACTAACTCCGAAGGAGGGGTATGAAAAATTTTAAAATAAAGCTCTAAGGGTTGACGATGGATAAAGTGTTTGGATAGCAGAACAAAATGCCTTCGTCATTTCAATTTTCAAAACATGCCAAGTTCAAACAACATATTCACGACATCTTCTATTTGTGCCCTGATTGACAACCATATCGTCCAAAGTATTGCTGGATGACACTTTCATTTCAGTATCACGAGCGAACCCCGTCTTAGCATAGCCAATTTTTCCTTAAGGGTTTCTTCGTGTTTTACTTGCCCCATCCACACATGATTCGGGCTCCAAATAATCTCAAATCATTTTTATTTCTTTTTTAAAATGACCTGATTATCTTCTAATTGCTTCTTGATTAACCCTTAATATTAGGCCAAACTTATGGGCGATGCCATGTCATTAGAGTCGGCGTTCGAACAAATGACAAATTTAAAAGTAGAAGAACTAAACAAAAGACGACTGGGTAATAAAAGACCGAAAATTCCATTACGTAGAAAAGGTTCAAATACAAACAAGCAAAACCAAAAATACAACCTGAAACGAGACTCGATAAGACTAGGCAAACTGAAATGACCAAAAATGGAAAGAAAGAGGGCCTCACTACAAGACAAAATCTAGGTCACAACTCTGGAAACAACTCGGACAAAAGTAATGACAACAAAACGAACCACCGAAGCTCCATCTAGCTGACCAAAAGATGGAGTGTCTTCCCAATTACCAAGCACAACATTTTAGCCACTAAGTTCTGCATCAATATTGCCGAGGCTGGCATCTGCTTCAACATTTTTAGCTTCAGTCAATACACCACCCAGAGGATTCGTGTGCTCCTTGTCATCGTCATTGATCACAATTAACCACCCTTTTTGAATCATTCTTTCTATTTCCTTTTTTAAGGTACGACAACTCTCAATATCGTGCCCTCTGACATTGGAGTGGTATGCACATCGTGCAGTAGGATCGAAGCTTCTTGCACGTAGGTCGGGAGTATATTCGAGGAGCGGTGTAATCAGGCCGACATGCTTTAACCTTTCAAACAGACTTGCATAGGATTCTCCGATAGGGGTAAGAGCTTTTTCTCGCTTCAGCAACCTCTCCTCCCTAAACGCCTTATTTGGCCTGAAACCTGACCCAGGGGGTTTCCGGTATGTTCGTGGGGGTTGGTAGGCTTTTTGTGGAGCTGGGTACCTGGAAGGTGAAGTACGATTTTGGGTGTCCCGGGGAGAGTAGTGGTGTTGGGGCCGGGAGTAGCGTTGTGAAAACATAGCTGGGGGACGAGTAATTGAGCTACTCGAGTGGCTGGAAAAGCTATGATAGGTGGGTATATATGGAGAGTGTGAGGGATCATCTGCCATCGGGTTCAGTGTACGGGTAAGGACAGAGTCCAGGAAGCTAGGGGGTGGCGAGGGTGGTGCTTTTCCATCCATCCACGCCCGATACATGTCAGCCACATGTTGTCTCAGCATTTTGACTTCTTCTACTAACCCGTAGTTCCGTTCAACCAGCTGTTGTCGGGTACCTGTACCAACCCACTCAGTCTTGAGATTCTCTGCCATTGTCCTCCGACCTTGTATTATAGGGAAGAGTTATTTTGGAACCACAACCAACCACCTTTCTGAAAATGGACACAACAAAACGAAGCCAGCATGTCAGCATTAAGGTATCCCGCTTATTGATTATTTTTTTTTATTTTCTGCTATTTTCTTTTCTTTTTCCCTTTTTGTGGTTTTTCTGCTATTTTCTTTTCTTTTTCCCTTTTTGTGGTTATAATTCGCGGTCGTCCCCGAGCACTCCTCGTGTAGGAGATTTCTACAAGAAGAAAATATTTTTTTTTGGTGTCAATTATGACTATTTCTACAAAATTGGCCACATAGTGGCTTATTCGACAAAATGACTACTTTTGCAAAATTTATTTAAGAAAGATAAACTTGAAATTTTTTTATTTTTTTTTTATTTTGTGGCTCATGGGGCATCGTTCGGCATCACCATAAACCCACACAAGACTATTTTTCATAAATTGGCCATGTAATGGCTTATTTAGACAAAGTGGCTCTTTTTGCAAAATCTATTTAAGAAGATGCAAATTCAAAAAAAATTTTTTATCCTGGGGCCTATGGGGCATCGTTCAGCACCGACACAGGCCAACACAAGGCTGAGGAAGTAAAAATGCAAAAATGTGGCTATTTCAGCAAAAACTCCGGCCATGTAATGGCTTATTTGATAAAGTGGTTATTTTTGTAAAGTTGAGTGATGACTCAAAACTTGATTTTGTGGATACGGCCTTTCAATATTTCCACGAGGGAATACTTCAAGGCTGTGCCCAAAATTATTTACAAAGACTCAAAGTGGCTATTCTTGCAAAAATAGCCTTCCGGCGTCCTCTTGGGGGACATTCGGCTTATTTTAAACAAGAATACCACCCGACTTATTTATAATAGAAATAAAAAATTTGACATTTTTTTTTAATTTTGCAAAAGGGGTGTGAACCCGGACTTGATTTTGCGGCTATGGCCTTGCAACATTTCCACAAGGAAATATTTCCAGGTTGTGCCCAAAAATTATTTACAATGATTCAAAGTGGCTACTTTTTGCAAAAACAGCCTTCCGGCGTCCTTTCGGAACATTCGGCTATTTTTCAAAATGGCATCACTTTGATTTTATTGACAAAATTAAACACACATTTTTTTTTATTTTTGAAAGGTGTGGTTGGACCCGATGAGGGTTGCCTACGTATCCCACCTAATGGCGAGAATCAAACCTGCGTAGTTCGGTCAAACAAACTACATCCGTAAAGGAAACAAACTATTTATTAATTTTTCACACATTTTTCTTTTTTTTAAAGTTTTTTTTTTTTGAAAAAAAAAAATTCTTTTTTTTTAAGTAAAAAAAAACAAACTATTTTGAAATCACATATTTTTTATTTTACAACAAACGTGTTTTTTTTTTCTTTTTAAGTAAAAAAAACAAACTATTTTGAAACTATTTTTTTTTATCACACATTTTTTATTTTACAACAAACGTTTTTTTTTCTTTTTAAGTAAGTAAAAAAAACCAACTATTTTGAGACTATTTTTTCATTTTCCTCAATAAAAAAAAACGGTTAGCCTGCAAGTCCGAAGCAAATATATGCGTAAAACAAACATGATGCAACGAAGATGGTCTTTTCATTTCGAGTTGCTGTCTCTAGACGGACCCAACCCCCGTGTTGAGTCCCCAAGTCAAATGCAACATGATGCAAATAAACATTCCTACTAGGGATCCGACGTGAAGCTTTGTTATTCTAGGTTTAAAAACCCGGGTTTATTGTTCTAGACTCGGCTTACCCGAGCGGACAACTCGAGCCGAGGAGGAGGCGGCAACCCGGGAATACCGAAGCTTCACCGGTTTTGCAACTTATCCAAACCTCGTTCTAAAGTGGGAATTAGACACCATACGGAAAAGAAGTCACACGAAGTGCACCCTTCTTCATGATTTAGAAGACTCGAGAAGAAAATGGGTATCGGCACAATTTATATACAATTCACAAAATATAAAAGCAGTAAAAACAATATTTAGCACATTAATACAAACATATAATAAAATCGGATAATAAATAAGCCAAATACAACAATTATTCCAAGCTCGAATTCTTAAACCCCGAACCAGTGGTTCTGGGTTTATCATCCCCAGCAGAGTCGCCAGAGCTGTCACACCTCCTTTTTACCGCACCCGCGAGGGCGCAAAGAGTTTTTCCAATTAAAGGACAATCGAGATGGGATCCATTTTATTAAATTCAGAGTCGCCACTTGGGAAAGTAATGGTGTCCCAAGTCACCGGTTTGATCCCGAATCGAGGAAAAGAATGACTCTATTTAACAGTCCGCGAACCAGAAATCCGGATAAGGAATTCTGTTAACCCGGGAGAAGGTATTAGGCATTCCCGAATTCCGTGGTTCTAGCACGGTCGCTCAACTGTCGTGTTCGGCTTATTTATCTGATTTTTTACAGTTATACACTTAGTGCCAATTAATATCCCTTTACCACTTTTATTATTATTATGATTTACGAAAAAAGAAAGTTGCCTAAAAATATGTTTCGAATCACGTCACATGAAATGCACCCGGATCCTTGACACATTCTTATTCAACATTTGGGGATTTGGATTTGGGTCGCATGAAATGCACACCCGTATTTAAGAAGGTAGGATTAAAATACGCGCCTAGAGCGATTACTTATTTACACTTTTGAGGAGGCCATGATATTAGCTAAGAAAACGACACATCTCGAAATCTAAGTATTTTATATGTACCTTTATGAGGGCCTTGCGATTTGTGTAACTATTGGGCGAGGCGCATCTCTAATTCAAATCTAAAGCAAACTACATCCTGCTGTATTTATTTAGGAGTTGATTCCCAATTATTTAAAACTTGTTACGAGCCACACTACATGAAATGCGCCTGTGGTTCCTGACATGCTTTATTTAATCTTGTTCAAAATTGGGATCGGGTCACATGAAATGCACCCCCGATTCCTTTAATCTAATTAGTCATCCAGTCGAGTAATAACTCGCTAATTCCTACAATGTGACAAAATCCTGCTCAACTATAACCAATTCGAGCAAACATACGGTTAGTTAATTAAGTGAGCAGGTTTGAGTCTATGGTGGACAATTATATGGAGAGAACTTACTTCGAATTCAAATAATCCTCAAAGAGCCACTGTCGTATATTTTCGCAAGTTCAAGATATCATTATTCACGGGTGTTCAAATTACCTTAAATTTTCTACTTAAACAAATAGCTAATCTCACTTTTAACATAGGGCCTAGTATTAACAGATTTGAGGTTACGCACATGAATAGAGAATATTGAACAAAGATACGGCAGAATGATTCAGGTTTACATACATATCTAATGATAGTGTATCTTTGATCTAGATACATCTTTCATAGCCAAAATCAGCAATACAAACTTGATTAAAGAATAACAAAAGATAACAAGTATAAGAACTGTGGACATCTATATGTATTCAGCAGACTTAAAAGGGAGCTTCAAGCTTCATTCTTTTCGAACCAAGACACTACAATGTGTACCTGGAATGCGGAAGAATAAAGAAGAGTGAGCAGTGAACAAAGTGGCAACCAACAGTATTGGCAGTAACCAAACAGCAATCAAATACTCCCAGCAATCAGATTTCAAGAAGAAAAACCAATGACAGAGAGTTCGAATACTCCAAGGATAATCAACAGAGAGTTCCCAATCAAACAAACCCCTACACCTCTGAAATGCCCCAAAAACTTGTGCACCCAACTGATTGAATCCCAAGTGACTTCAAACAACAAACCACACTACTGTGAGCACGTGATTTTTGCCCTACGTGAGAATTACTCCCAAAATATTCAAAAATAAAATAGTTTCGCGTTAAGCGTGATCTTTGTGATTTTGTGTGTTGTCTTTCTCTTATTATTCGCGTTTTTTGCGTGCGCACTTCTATTTATTTAAATTAATATGAAATAAAATATATATATATATATATATATATATATATATATATATATATATATATATATATATATATATATTTGCATATAAATTCATGTTTGTAATTTAAAGTAAATGGGTTTGTTTTACGAAAATGAAAAAATAACAAAAAAATTAGGTATCTTGCATTTTTACCATTTATTGCCCAATTGTGTGATTTTATTTTTTTGTATTAATTATGTATGTTTAATTGTTATTGGAGTGTAATTAATACTTTTAATAAGTTAATTTTTATAATGTGATTAGGATTTTGGAATTTAGTTTGAAATAATTTAAGAAAACTAAAAACAAAAGAGATGAAAAATGAAAACAATTCGGATTGGGCCACAATTTAAAATCAAGAATCAGGCCCAAAACAATTTTGTTTTTACCCAGCCCATACCCCTCACCCAGCCAAATGAACTGAACCAACCCGCCCCACTACCCGTCTCCCTTACCCCGTTTAATTTAGTCCATTTAATCTCAACCGTTGGATTCATTTGATCCAACGGTTGGGATTATTTCGTGCATTTTGAACCCCAAAACCCCCAAACCCTTTGTCACACGCCCCATTACCAACTCCCATCCCCTACCGTCTCTCTCTCTAACCTAGAGACCCCTTTGTAACACCACCGTCCCCCGCCGCACTCCGCCGGCCGGAAATCGTCTCCGCCGGCGGCAGTGATCCAAACCTCCCCAAATTTACACCAAATATTCCCCTCACCTCCCCCAGCATGAATCCATGAACCATTTACCTCGAATCATCCCCGAGCTCTTCGAATATTAGATCGAAGAATCGACCCAAAATCAAAACCATCCCAATCAACTCCAAACTCACACCCTAGCGTCCCTAGACCTTCCTAACCACCACACCACCATTAGCCCGGTTCGAATCTGTTCGAAATTGGTCAAGCCCCAAATTGAGCATTCAAGAACCCTAGAATTCGAACAATGTCTAAATTTGTCCGAATTAAAGTTAATTGAAGTCAATAGACTTTAATTGGTTTGTTTTTCGTTCGAAAAACACTTCAATTAAAGTCCGTTTACTTCAAAAATGCAAACTCAAGCCTATTGGGGTCGAGACTCGTTCAATTTTGATTTCTCTTTGAGGTAATTTTTCTTGTTTACTGTTTATTTCAATTTGCTTTTGTATTTGTTTAGTTTAGTTGATTGAATTCTTCTTGATTGTTGATTGGCCGTCCCTTTTGTCACTTCTTCTCAAAGACCTTTTATTTGGTCAATTATTTTTCTGTCTTTGTTTGTTTGATTACGTATGTTGTCGAATACGTGTTCGCGTCGATTAGCGTCATCGAACGATTAATTTTTGTATTCCCAGCATTGGCCGAAATCCTTGGATTCACTGCTTTGAGCTTTTGTTTATCGATTGTACGTATCGTAATCGATTGATTGTTGTTTGTTGATAAGTGTGTGTATTCGAGTCGATTATTGAAGCCGAATAACATTCTTGCTTCTTTCATTTTTTCTTTTTCTCTCTCGGCCTAAGGGTTTAAATAAATGAAAATTTGTTCATCGATTGGGTGTTATTGATTGTGTTTGTTGTAATCGACTATTGAATGTCGTCGATTAGATTCGTAGGTTCGTTTGTTAGAACATTAGAGCACAAGTCCGGCATTGGCCGAGATTTCCCGATTCACTGTTCCTGTGTTTGTTTGAATGTCAATCGCACATATTGTGATTCGACTCAACGAATGTTGTTGTTTAAATTCACGGAATTATTGTTTGAGAATCCCGGGCAGATTGATTCATGTTGGTTTGAATTGAACTATTCTTTTGTTTGCTTGATTCTGTTGATTGATTCTGTTAGTTTATTGAATTGGATATAGCTGTGTTGGATTTTTAACTTAAAATCTGAAAGCCAACAGATAGTTTGTCTAAGAGGTGTAGTGCACATGGGAACTATGTCACATGTTTTGAACAGAAAGAACAGGCTTGCCAATACACCTTTTCATTTTAAAAATAGGACTGGACAGAGAGTTGTCATGATAGTTCTTAGTGTATTAAACCCTTGTGAATGCTCTTTAGAGCTGGAAAATCAAAGGCACATGGGAGGATGATTTAGAGGTTCAAAGAGAGGCATGTGCAAGGAATATTTGACAGGTTTTGAGGATTGTTTTCTTTGCATATAAAAGAAAGAGGCACTGGAAAACAGAGGGGAGAGAACACACGTTTGAGAGTCTGAAAACACAAAAACAGACAGTGATATACTCTATATACTCTCTGATAATACTCTCTGATTGTAAACAACAGTGATATACAGTGAACACACACACACATACAGTGAATACTCTCTGGAATTCACACATACAGGCACACACTCAGAACAGAAAACTGTTTTCACACACACACTGTTTTCACAGTGTTCTCTGTTTTCATAGTGTGTGTATCAGAAGAGTATATCCCTGTTTTCACACACACACACATACGGTGTTTTCTTTCGAATTTTGAGTGTTCAATTCTTCGGAGATCATTCGTTTGTTTCTGTTTGGTTCACCAATTGATCTTGGGTCGTTGCCTGGATTCTGTTCCTGTCTAAGTTTGAGGTCTTTGAGTTGAACTGGAGTTTCAAGTGTTACTGCTGTTGCTTGTTTGTTGCTGCCAACTGTTGTTTTTTCTTCACTTGCTGTTGCTGACCTTTTCTTTTGCTCTATTTCAATTCAAATCCCAGGTATTTCATCTTCCATAATGCTTTGAAGTTTTTCACTCAATGTACCTGAATCATTTCGGAATCAACTGAGAAACTACTGTTATCATTTTAAATTTTCCTATGTATTGCATCTTTGTTTAATCATTTACTGTAGTCATAGATTTCCGGAACACATCAAGTCACCATTAGAAATTCCGGAGTTTTGTTTTAGTAATTAGATTAAAGGGACTTTGGGTTATTGGTTAGTAATTTTTTAGAACCGGATTCAATTTTGTGATATACATTTGTTAGTTGTATAATGTATTTGTACGGATTGAGATCTCCCTTGATATATTAAATTGGTAATTTGTTAAAGTCAATTAATTTAAGCATGTTCAAGGTATTAATTTGGTTGATGTTAATTATTAATGCACGGTATTTTGAATCATTTTTGAATTTCTTCACTTGATTTTCCCTTGAAATCTGTTTATACTTAAGTAGACAAGATAAGTTAGCCCGGGTTTTAGATGCCAATGTTAGATCGATTTTAATCGCATAGTCTTGCTTTCGCTAATTAACATCGGATTAAGGAGAGTAAACAATCTTACTTTTTAACAATTGGATCAAGGTGAATTATTTCTATTTCGCATATTTTGATCAATTTTCCGTTAGCTTATGTTTTGTCATCCAATCTCCGGCCATAAATCAAAGCTAGGAAATAATATATCATTTGGTATGATTCTCTAATTGGAAATAATTTTTAAAGGATACACTGTTAAGTAAATTGATTTTTTTGGGTTAGTTTTACGATGGTTTTAATCGGCATAGTTTCAAATAAATAATCCGGGTACCTTTTTATATTCACCTATCTGTCAAAAGTCCGAGTCTATGTTGCAATTAGTCTTTCTTTTGGCATAGTTTCAAATTAATATAGCGGTTTAAAAGATTTAATTGGAGCATATAATTTATAAACATGTATAAAATCAGGTATTTTTAGCCATTTATAATAATTGAAGCGACCGTGCTAGAACCACGGGATCCAAGGGTGCCTAACACCTTCCCTCGGATCAACAGAATTCCTTACTTAGAATTTCTGGTTCGCGGACTTCATTTGGAAAGTCGAAATTTCCTCGATTCGGGATTTAAATAAATCGGTGACTTGGGACACCTTAATTTATTCCAAGTGGCGACTCTGAAATAAATAAAATAATCCCGTTTCGAATATTGTCACTTAAATTGGAAAAACTCCCTCGCGCTCCTACCCCCGGGTAGCGGGCGCGCCAAAAGGAGGTGTGACAGCTCTGGCGACTCTGCTGGGGACTACAAACCCAGAACTACTGGTTCATGGTTTAAGAATTCGAGCTTTGAATAATTATTTTATTTGGCTTATTTATTATCTGATTTTTATTACATGTTTATATTTTATATGCTAAATGTTGCTTTACCGCTTTGATATTTTGTGAACTGTATATAAATTGTACCGATACCCATTTTTTTTTTCTTCTGAGTCTTTTGAAATACAATACCGGGCATTTGCCGGACATAGCCCGTTTTTCTCAAGATAGCTGTGGTGCTTGGCACCCGGTGAAGGATTTTGTAGTCACACATGTTTAGGCGAAGAGTTTTGTCAATTAAGCCGGAAAGCCATGCTACCGGTGCACTGACACTCTTCGGCTCGAGTTGTCCGCTCGAGTTAAAGCCACTCTAGACACTTTTCCAACAGGATGATGACTTAGAATAACAAGACCTTATGCCGGATCCCCGATAGGAACGTTTATTTGCATCACGTGCATATTTGACTTAGGAGGCTCAACACAGGGGTTGGGCCTGTCTAGGACAGGTGTACCCGAAACAAAAAGACCAACTTGTTGCATCTTTTTGTGTGCATTTATTTGTTTCGATCTTACATGCCGACCGGTTTGTTAAAAAGAGGAAGAAGTGGAAAACGTCAGGGTATATAGTTAAAATAATTTTATGAAAATAGTTAGTTCTTTGAAAATAAATTCTGAAAAAATACAAAAAAATAAAAAAATAAAAAAAAAATTCAAACTAAATTTTCTTAATTTTATGAAAATAGTTAGTTCTTTGAAAATAATTTTTGAAAAATGCAAAAAATTTTCCAAATAAATTCTCTTAATTTTACGAAAAATAGTTAGTTCTTTTTAAAAAAAAATTATTCTAAAAAAATGCAAAAATAAATTTCCAAATAAATTTTCTTAGTTCCTTTGAAAATAATTTGTTTTAGAAATGTTGTTTAAAAATAGTTCGTTTTCTTTTCTTAAAATGATTTAGTTCTTTTATTTTTCGAACTACGCAAGTTTGATTCTCACAAAAAATGAGATACGTAGGCAACCCATATCGGGCTCAACTAATACTGATTTTTTTTTTAAGAAAAAACAATAAAAAAAAAATATTAGAATTAGGATTTTTGTTCTTAGTCGAGAGTTAGGAAATTTTGCAAAAAATAGCCAAACGCCTCAAAAGGGGCGCCGGAGGACTAATTTTGCAAAATGGAATATAGACATCACACTGGTATCCTGTTATACAGCCTTCAAATCTTCTTCAAGTGCTGAAAGGCCGTATTAACAAGATTCGTTTTTTTATATATATATAATAAAAAAAAATTTGAAAAAAAAAAAAAATCTTAAATCCATTTTTTATCTTTTCTAGGATCAGCATGACTTCCTCGCAACGAATCGGCCAGAAAAGGGTGAGAGACGAAATGCCACCTATGTTCATGGTCCAGGACAAGACCCCAGATCGGCTCCGTAAATGGTGGACTAGTTTTTCAGCTTGGGAAAGAAATCAAGTTCACAAGCACCTCAAATTTCTTCCGGACATCATGATGATAAAACCGGATAAAAATGTGATCAGAGCTTTAGTGAGTTTTTGGGACTCAACAAGCAATGTGTTCAAATTCCGGGATTGTGAAATGACACCCACTTTGGAAGAATTGGGCGGACTCACAGGACTCGGAAGAGATTTGCACAAGATGAGACCTGCAGCTCCTAGGCAGATGAGTGTGAATAACTTCTTGAAAAAGCTATGTCTCCGGCGGGTTCCCCTCGGTTGTCCGGAGAACGGTTGGGTGCCACTAGATTATCTCTACGACAGATTTGGTGATAAGGAAGGGTTTGGGAAATTCTCAAACGTCGAATTTGTTAACCAGCTAAATTATGACGCCTGGGGAGATTTAAGAATCTATGCTTTCATGATCGCTTTTTGGGAACCATGGTTTTTCCCGAACGTGGTGGACGCATCAGAATCCGTTTAGCTGCGGTGGTCTCATATCTACAGAGTAACGAGGAACACACTGTTCTTCCGATGATACTAGGAGACATCTTCCGGGCCTTAACTCGGTGCCAAGAAGGACAAGACTATTTTGAGGGTTGCAATATTTTATTACAAATGTGGTTTATAGAGCATCTCTACCATCACCCAATTGTGATAAACTTCAAAGCAGATTGGCTGAATTATATTCGCTGTCATACAAACAGAGCCGCCCGTTGTAACCTTCCAGGAAGACTTGAGGACTTGGCAAGAACTCCTCAACTCTTTGAGAGCCGATCAACTTACCTGGAATTATTATTGGTTCCCTTCCGCCAAAATCACGCATATGTCGACATACCGCCCATTCTACATATTAATGGGTTTCAGGGGTTTCCAACCATATGCCCCGCTACGTGTCATGCGGCAGTTAGGAAGAGAATAGAAAAGGGCCCCAATTGAGGATATGCGATCATTTGTATGGGAATTTGTGACGAAAGAGACCCCGAGGGAGACTTATGCACAGAAGGTGTGGTTCGGTAGTCGACTCTCCGACATCAACGAAATGGTTGCCGATCGGGAACGGGGAGAAGTGAGTCTCGCTTATCTTGAATGGTTCCACAACCAACCAATACCGGAGCAAAGGTCAGAAAGGTCAGTGAAGTATGCCGTCGATTGGGAGAGAGAAATAGAAGCCAGAGTTAGAGAGGTTGAGCATGAAACAGCACAAAATTTCCAATCTTGCATCAACACTTTAAAAGAAGACAAAGGAATCCTGGAAGCAGCCATGGACATACAACAGGCCGACTTCGATCGGGAAAGGGCCGGTTGGGAGCAGGAAAGAGAAGCACTCCAAACTCGAATTCAAGAGATGCAATTGGCCGCAGAAAGGTCAAGGAGGAGTCGGATTGATCAAATGCTGATAAACGATTTGGAAAGGAAAGCCTTTGAACACCAAGAAGACTTGGAGAAGGCAAAAGCGGCTTTGGTTGCAGTCCGAACAAAATGGAAGAGAGCGGCCCACCAAGAAGCACTCCGTCTACGACAAGTAGAGAAAGACTATGATGCGATCATCGTTGATCTGAGAAAAGCAAATGCCACTCTTAAAGAGCGAACTCTCAGCAAGTCCAGGATGCTAAAGCAGATAGAGACCGTTGTCACAACTTGATGGCACGGATGGAAAGACAAATAGATAGGCTCTTGGACCATGTCTCCGGCAACTCTCAAGTATTAGGGGCAAAGAACAGGAACATAGGGCAGCTGCTCAGAGAAAAGGACATAATCAGAACCAGGATCAATGAGATCGGGCACTACATTACTATGAGGTGTTTGAACTGCGAACGAGTACCTCGGCCCGCCCTCTTTTCTTCAATCATGGAATGTGTCCACCAAGTCATGGCAGAATTGGAAAGTATACAGAAAGATCTCACCCCAAGAACTGCAGCAAGGCCAAACAACGCCCCCCGGGCGCAAAGATTCGAGGCTTTGGAACATGCTTAGGAGAGTCTTTTGTTTTAGAGTCCGTTTGTCCTTTTACAAGTTTTTCTCCATTGCTGTATTTTGCAAGTGTTTCAAGTTTTAAGTTTGTTGAAATAAAATTCATGAACACTTCATCTTATGTCTATTGTTTCCGAACTACGCCCGGTCTGATTCATGCGGGGACATGATACGTAGGCAATCCACATAAGATTCGACCATCACTAAAAAATAAATAAATAAAAATAAAAATGAAAAAAAAGGGGGGGGGAAAGAAGTTAAGAGAAAAAGAAGATCGACGAAAGATGAAAGCGAAAGAAAATACAAACCGGAATGACGCATCGCAAACGAATACATGTAGCAACATTATCACTTGTATAAGTGCATCACACCCAACGTGAGATTACTTATCTGTTATGTTGTTTCAGACTAACCGTTTGTTTGCCGAAATCCAGGTTTTAGTAAAAGTGGTTGACTTTGCGGTAATCTGGCACCACATTCGTACTTCACAAGGTCCAAAGGAAAAGTTCGGCAGCCTGAAAGTACTCATTCCTATTTTACTAGATCAAAAAGGGTGCCGACATGTCTTCAGAAATGCCTTTAGCAACCATTCCCGTTTCAGAGGAAAGCTCATTGACAACCATCCCGGCTACTGAGTCGGCAGCTTTGGAAGAGAATAGAATGCTGCGTTGCCGCATGCTCGAGATGTTGGACGATTGGAACAACGGGAAAGAGCCCCCGAGTCCGGTCCCCGGGTTCCCTGAAATTCTTCTCAGGTCAAGCGGTATTACAAATACCCCCATCAATTACCCGCCTACTCTGTTCGGGTATTCCAATGCTACAAACCTCTCTGAATCACCCTCCACATCCCATCCTCGGGTAGCACCACATGATACATCCGCAAGAACGTCCGTTGAATTGCCAGTTCCAATCACAACGCACCCCACCACACACGCTCCTTTCTTCGACTCCTCATCCTTTACATTCCCAGCGCCACCGCTCACACGGGACCATACCCAGGTTGCAGCCAATACATATTCTCAGCCACCTCGATATGAGTTCCTACCGAGCCAAAATCCAAAGACCCCCGAGCAGGAGGAGATGGCAAAAAGAATGAGGAGTTTGGAACAAAGCTTTAAGAACATGCAAGGTCCGAGTGGACAGAAGAGTGTATCTTACGCCGATCTGTGCATGTTCCCGCACGTCCATTTGCCATCAGGTTTTAAGACACCAAAGTTCGAAAAGTACGACGGATATGGCGACCCCATTGCTCATTTGAAGAAATACTGCAATCAATTGAGGGGTGCCGGCGGCAGAGAAGAATTGTTGATGGCGTACTTCGGAGAAAGTTTGGTCGGAATAGCGTCCGAATGGTATATGGATCAAGACATATCTCGATGGCACATCTGGGATGATCTGGCCAGAGATTTTGTAAAACAATTCCAATACAACATCGATATTGCGCCGGACAGAAATTCTCTATCGAACTTAAAAAAGAAGCCCTCAGAAAGCTTCAGAGAATATGCCATCAAGTGGCGAGAGCAAGCGTCCAGGGTGAAACCCCCGATGGACGAAATTGAAATGGTCACGACTTTTCTCCAAGCTCAAGAGCCCGATTACTTTCAAAATCTGATGTCGGCGATGGGAAAACCTTTCGCCGAAGCTATCAAGATCGGAGAAATGGTAGAAAATGGCTTGAAAACAGGGCGAATTTTGAGCCAAGCGGCCATTCGGGCAACTTCCCAAGCCATTCAAGGCGGGTCTGGAGGGATGCCCCGAAGCAAGAAGAAAGAAGAATCTGCTATGGCAGCGGTAGAAGACAGGAGATATCGAACCTCAAGGCGGGTATTCTCCGACAGGGCCCCCCAACATTATTATCCACATCACGGCATGGCTTATGCTCCTCCGCCTCCACCCTATGCAATCATGAACATTCAACCTCAGGCACGGCCACAGCCACCAGCCAACAGGAATCCACCTCCATTCCAGAGAAACCAACCTCCTTACCCAAACAAGTATAATCCACGGCCAAATAACGCTCGCCACCGTGAGCAACCCAAAACGAGCTTTACACCGATTGGGGAGCCGTATTCCACTCTTTTCCCAAAACTCAGGCAAGAAAACCTATTGCAGCCTGTTCCGCAAAACAGGCAGAATCCAGACTCTCCTGCCTACTAGAGGGGGATATACTGTGCATATCATTCAAGTGTTGAAGGACACAGTACTGACAATTGTTGGACGTTAAAGAAGGCAGTGCAAGAATTGATCAATCAAGGGAGGATCGTCTTCGCAGATGAAGACATCCCAAATGTGACAAACAACCCATTACCAACCCACAACAACGGACCGGTGATTGGGATGATTTGTGACGACAAAGAATTTGACCCAGCTTTGAAAGCGATAATCGCCATCGCCAACATAGAGAAGCGTCCTGAGGCTACCCCGAAACAAGAGAAAATGGGGAAAAAGGTTGAAGCTCTTGAAACCAAATCCGAAAAGACGATTGAATTGAAAGCATCGTCTCGGAAGGGCGGAGTCCTTTACCTCCCACGAGGTAGAGTGGAAAAACCATTGTCCATAGGTGCCCCCAAGAAGTTCCATTTAAAGAGAGAAACATCAATGTATGTACCAAAGGGAACTTATGTGGCCCGAAAACCAGATGAACCTGTGGTTATTGCACGCGTGCAACAAAAACCAATGACAGATCCATCCGCAGTACCTTGGAGCTACCAACGAACACTTGTTATGCGCAAAGGGAAAGAGATCGTGGGAAATTCATCTGAGAGTGTCTTAGGACAGAAGTACTTAAACACGGAGGAGGTAAATAACGCCACACAAAGGCGTTTCCCGTCGAAGAAACCTGTAAGTGCTGAAGAGGCAGAGGTCTTTTTTCAAAAGATGCAAATGCCTGATTATGAGGTGATAGACCAACTGCGTAAATGCCCAGAGCAGGTGTCGATGTTGTCCCTTCTAATGAAGTCTACTGAACATCAAAAGGTTTTGCTAAAAGCCTTGAATGAGGCATACGTGCCCATTGAGACTTCATCCGAACAACTTGAAAGAATGACAGAAAGATTCTTCGCGATCAATCAGATTTCCTTCAGTAAAGCTGATTTGCCTTTGGAGGGTGCCGCCCACAACAAAGCTTTGCATTTGACTGTCAAAAGCGAAGGCTACTATATGAAGAGGGTCATGGTTGATGGGGGTTCGGGGTAGACATATGCCCGCTTTCCACTTTAGGCCGCATAGGAATCGGAGCTGAAAGGATTCGGCCTAACAATATATGTGTGCGAGCTTTTGACGGTGTGAAAAGAGATACTGTCGGAGAGATTGATGTAATTATGACCATCGGTCCGGTGGACTTCGAAGTGACATTCCAAGTCTTGGATATGGACACTTCTTACAATTTTCTTCTAGGGAGACCATGGATTCATGCGGCCGGAGCTGTGCCCTCTACCCTCCATCAGATGTTGAAATTTGAGCACAAGGGACAAGAGATCGTGGTCCACGGGGAAGATGAGCAATCAATTTATCGAGATCCATCCATACCTTGCTTGGAAGCGGAAGCGGGAAGCGAAAACATTGTCTATCAAGCTTTCGAGATTGTGTTGGCGGATCAACACGAAGAAGGGAACCCTCTCCCCCAACCTTTTTTGTCTAATGCCTCCATCATGGTGGCAAAAGAAATGATTAAACATGGCTTCCAGCCAGGAAAAGGTTTGGGAAAGTCCCTACAAGGAGTGCCGAAGCTGATAACTTTACCCGTAGCTGAAAAGTTTTTCGGAGTGGGCTTTCGCCCAACCCCTGAAGATGAAAGATGGGCCAAAAAGAGAAAGGAGAAAGGATGGGTTCTGCCGCAACCATTGCCGCATCTGTACCAAACTTTTGTCCGACCAAGGTACAGTGAAGAAGAAGAAGACGAGGTCTTTACAATGGAGGAAATTGAAGACATATGTGGGGCCATGAGGCAAATGCTCTATGATGTTAATATGGTCCAATCGGGAGAAGGAACAAGCACCGCTGAGGTGCTGTATGTGGGCCCTGAAGCTAAATTGCAAAATTGGAAAGCCACACCCTTCCCAATCAGGCGGGAGTTCCGGTAGATTTGTCCTGTCGTTTTTCCTTCATCACAAGTTACTTCAGGATGTAGCTTGGATGTTTTTCTTTGTTTTCTTGTATTTTTGGTTTCCCCAATGTAATTTGTTTGTTTTCAAAAAATTCCAAGAAAATAAAATAAATATTTCCTTACTTTTGCACTCTTTCTAATTTTGTTATCTATTCTTCCTTTTCAGTCCTAATAATGCGGCTTTAAATAACATGACATGCTTGCGGAACTCATGCTCAAATCCGAACACGCCACCTAATCTGGAAATAATGAACCAAGAACCGAATACGATGAAGATGAGGCTTTTAGGGAAATAAATCGAGAATTGGAACATTTCGAGAATAAACCTAAGCCAAACTTGAATGACACCGAACCGGTTAATTTGGGAATTGATGAAGAGGTCCGAGAGACCAAGATAAGCATCCACACAGATGAGAAAACACGAGATGCAATAATCCAACTTTTGTTTGAATTTAAAGACGTGTTTGCTTGGTCTTACGATGATATGCCAGGATTAGGAGCTGATCTAGTGGTGCACAAATTACCAATCTACCCCGACTGTCGCCCAGTGCAACAGAAGCAAAGAAAGTTCAAGACTGACATCAGTGATAAAATCAAAGAAGAAATCACTAAGCAGTTGAAAACGGGGTAATCCGAGTGGTACAATACACCACGTGGTTGGCTAATGTTGTGCTCGTGCCAAAGAAAGACGGAAAAACTCGAGTATGTGTTGACTACCGAGATTTGAATAAAGCGAGTCCTAAAGATAACTTTCCTTTACCGAACATCCACATCCTTGTTGATAATTGTGCCAAACATGAGATACAGTCGTTTGTGGATTGTTATGCGGGATATCATCAAGTGTTGATGGATGAAGAGGACGCCGAGAAGACTGCTTTTACCACACCTTGGGGGACTTACTGTTACAGAGTCATGCCATTCGGCTTGAAAAATGCAGGAGCGACGTACATGAGAGCTATGACTGCCATTTTCCACGACATGATGCATCAGGAAATAGAGGTGTACGTGGACGATGTGATCATCAAATCCAGAACTCAAGGCGATCATGTGCGAGACTTGAGGAAATTCTTTGAGAGGTTGCGGAAGTACGATTTGAAACCGAATCCGGCCAAATGCGCTTTTGGAGTCCCGTCAGGTAAACTTTTGGGTTTCATAGTCAGTAGAAGAGGTATTGAATTAGATCCCACAAAGATAAAATCCATCCGGGATTTACCTCCCCCCAGAACAAAGAAAGATGTAATGAGTCTTCTAGGCCGACTGAACTACATCAGTAGGTTCATCGCTCAGCTGACTTCCACATGTGAACCCATATTCAAGTTGTTGAAGAAAGATGCTACAATCAAATGGACAACTGAATGCCAAGAAGCTTTTGACAAGATCAAAGAATATTTGTCAAACCCTCCAGTCTTAGTCCCGCCAGAGCCAGGGAGACCTCTTTTCTTGTATTTAACACTCTTGGAAAACTCTTTTGGTTGTGTTCTCGGACAACGTGATGCGGCAGAGAAGAAAGAGCAAGCGATTTACTACCCGAGCAAGAAATTCACTAGTTATGAGGTCAAGTACACTTTGCTGGAAAGAACGTGTTGTGCTTTAACTTGGGTCGCTCAGAAATTGAGACACTACCTCCAAGCCCATACGACTCACCTCATTACTCGGTTGGATCCTTTGAAGTATATATTTTAGAAACCGATGCCCACCGGAAGATTGGCAAAGTGGCAAATCCTGCTCACTGAGTTTGACATAGTCTATGTCACTCGCACGGCAATGAAGGCCCAAGCATTGGCGGACCATTTGGCCGAGAACCCGATCGACGAAGAGTATCAACCATTGAATACCTACTTTCCTGATGAAGAGGTAAATACGACAGAAGTTGTTTCGGAAGACAATCATGCTTGGAAAATGTTTTTCGATGGGGCGGTAAACGCTAAAGGTGTAGGGATTGGGACAATCTTGATCTCTCCTGCTGGCCAGCATTACCCGGCCACGGCTAGGCTCCGTTTCTTCTGCACGAACAATACGGCTGAGTATGAAGCTTGTATCATGGGCATGAACATGGCAATTGATCAGGGCGTCGAAGATTTGTTGATCATGGGAGATTCGGATCTAATTATCAAACAATCTCAAGGTGAATGGGAAACTCGGGACGTTAAACTCCTCCCTTACCGACAGCACGTGAACATTCTTGGCAAACGATTTGCATCGATAGAGTTCAGGTATATCCCACGATGTCACAATGAACTAGCCGACGCACTGGCCACTTTAGCTTCAATGCTACCTTATCCGGGCAACGCCCATGTCAATCCCTTGGAAATTCAAATCAGGGAAAGCCACGGTTATTGCAATGCAATCGAAGAAGGACCGAGCGTCAAGCCATGGTATTACGATATCGGGAGATTTCTGAAAACGCAAGAATACCCAGAACATGCTACTGGAGATCAAAAGAGGACCATTAGGAGACATGCAGGTGGTTTCTTTTTGAGCGGCGAGGTCATGTACAAAAGAACCCCGGATCTTAACCTTTTAAGGTGTGTTGATGCCGAAGAAGCAGGAAGAATCATGCACGAAGTACATGCAGGAGTATGCGGGCCTCATATGAATGGTTATGTCTTAGCCAAGAAAATCCTTCGAGCAGGTTATTATTGGATGACCATGGAGAAAGATTGTTTCGGTTTTGTCCGGAAATGCCATCAATGTCAGGTACATGGAGATCTGATTCATGCACCTCCAACTGAGCTGCATCCTATGTCAGCGCCGTGGCCATTTGTCGCTTGGGGAATGGATGTCATCGGCCCGATTGAGCCGAAAGCCTCGAATGGACACCGATTCATACTAGTGGCTATCGATTACTTCACGAAATGGGTTGAAGCCATCACTCTCAAATCAGCCACCAAGAAAGCTGTGGTGGATTTTGTACACTCAAATCTTATCTGTCGTTTTGGTATACCCGCAACTATCATCACGGACAATGCTGCGAATTTGAACAGTCATTTGATGGAAGAAATATGCGAGCAATTCAAAATAACGCATAGGAACTCCACCCCTTATCGGCCCAAAGCCAATGGTGCCGTGGAAGCAGCAAACAAAAACATTAAGAAGATTTTGAGAAAGACAATCCAAAGTTCTAGACAATGGCATGAACAATTACCGTTCGCTTTATTGGGATACCGTACTACCGTACGCACATCGGTGGGAGCAACTCCATACCTGCTAGTCTATGGAACTGAAGCTGTGATACCGGCAGAGGTAGAAATTCCTTCGCTTCGTACAATTGTTGAAGCAGAGATCGAAGATAGCGAGTGGGTTAAGACTCGTTTGGAACAATTAACTTTGATCGATGAAAAGCGAATGGCTGCGGTCTGTCATGGACAACTGTACCAACAAAGAATGGCTCGTGCTTACAACAAGAAAGTACGACCGAGAAATTTCGAAGTAGGTCAGTTGGTTTTAAGACGCATTCTTCCACATCATGAGGAAGCGAAAGGAAAATTCGCTCCTAATTGGAAAGGACCATACATCATCAGGAAGATACTGCCAAGAGGAGCATTATACTTGGGAGACATGGAAGGAAAAGATCCCGAAACGGCTGTGAATGCAGATGCCGTGAAAAGGTATTATGTCTGAACTTGCTTCAATGAGGTCCTCACAAGTCGAAATGATTGAAGGCTTTTATTCCCGCTACCCAAACACTACCAACCCTTTTTGTAAACCCTTTGAGCCGGTTACTTTTCTTTGGTTACCCTCTTTGGAATCCAAACTAAAAAAAAAAAAAAAAAAAAAAAAAAAACAAATTTCCTGAACTACGTTCTGACTTGATTCCGAAAGGATACGTAGGCAACCTCTCCCTGAGGTTCAGTCACACCAAACCAAAAATCCCGGTTTCCCCAAAATGAAACTGGGGCAGATGATATTTTTTCGGTTTAAGATCCGTCAAGATGATTCCAAAGTTGTAATTTTGTTTACAATTCTTGTTACCCGAACCGAGTACAAGTCCTTCAAGATCGATTGGAAGTTGTGAAAACATCATTGTTCCGATCCGAGGTTCCTGGAATGAAAAGAAATAAAATGAGAGAGTCTTATTGGTGAAAACCTTCGGGCACCATAAGACGATGGAAGTAGAGAAATAAAATGAGAGAGTCTTATTGGTGAAAACCTTCGGGCACCATAAGACGATGGAAGTAGAGAAATACAAAATGAGAGAGCTCGTTGGTAAAAACACGCAAACAGTGCTATCTGGCGATGGTGAGAAGAGAAATGAGAGAGGTCGATTGGCGAAAACCCGCAAAAGGGCGCTATCAACCGAAAAGTTTGTTTCACCACGAGAGGTCCTGGCACGGCTCCTTAGCTCGGAAATATAGACCCGTTTTGGTTCATAAGAAAATGGGAGTTTTGTGACGATCAAGCATCTAGTCCGAGGAGCATGTCATGTTGGTTAAAGTCAGCCTATACCTCAGATAAGTCCTTCTTTTCTCCCTCGAAAGGGACTCCTCTATCTTTGATACGTTTTTTCCATTCTTTGATTCATTCTTCTTCTTTGAATCCCTTTCGGTTTAATTTTAATTCTGAAAATATTACAAAGGAAGGTGACAGGACCGGTTTTACAGGACTCCGCCTGGTAAAGAAGAAAAGAAAAACAGCCTCAATGGTGTATTGTTACAATCCACGATTGGATCGTAATGATCGATTGTTTCCAAAGGAAAAGAGTTTTAGAAAGGAAACGGAAATCAAAGGCTAAGGTCTTAGAAGAGACAGAATAAGGCAGAAGGATGGAACCTACACGGAAAATCCCCATGGAATTCTGGGAATGAACCCGGTCAGTTCGAAAGGAAGTCACCCCAAAGACAATTGGTAGCAAACTTCTCAATGGAAATGGGGAAACGATCAAGCAATGAAGATAACCAAGGCCGCAAAGCCAACCACTTTTTCAACTGATAAAATGTTCTTTGTTGAAAGCAGGTCTGTTTAATTGTGCAAGAAGAAGGTACCACTCAAATAAGTGAAATACGCAAGCTTTGAAATGGCTTCGGAACAAGGAAAACACATAAAAAGGTAAGTTTCTTTTTTAGAGATTTATCCTATGCATTTGTTGATGTTTAAAAAGAACGCCTAAAAGAAGGCCAAAAAAAAAGAATGAAAGAAAAGAAAATGAAAACTCCGAAAAAGAGAATCAAATCATATCAGTCCAATATCTGTTTGGACCCCGGTCAGAAAAACCGAGGGTCTTTCCGGCCAGAAAGCCGTGAAACTTTTCTTCCCGGTCAGAAAACCGAGGATCTCCCAGTCAGAAAACTGTGGAGCCATTTACTTTTACCCCGGCCAAAAAAAAACCGAGGATCTGACGGCCAAAAAACCGTTAGATATTGTTTGAATTCCGGCCAGAAAGCCGTGAAACTTTTATCCCCGGTCAGAAAACCGAGGATCTCCCAGTCAGAAAACTGCGGAGCCATTTACTTTTACCCCGGCCAAAAACCGAGGATCTGACGGCCAAAAAACCGAGGGTCTTTCCGGCCAGAAAGCCATGAAACTTTTATCCCCGGTCAGAAAACCGAGGATCTCCCAGTCAGAAAACTGCGGAGCCATTTACTTTTACCCCGGCCAAAAAACCGAGGATCCGACGGCCAAAAACCGTTAGATATTGTTTGAATTCCGGCCGGAAAGCCGTGAAACTTTTCTTCCCGGTCAGAAAACCGAGGATCTCCCAGTCAGAAGACTACGGAGCCATTTATTTTTACCCCGGCCAAAAAAACCGAGGATCTGACGGCCAAAAAACCGTTAGATATTGTTTGAATTCCGGCCGGAAAGCCGTGAAACTTTTCTTCCCGGTCAGAAAACCGAGGATCTCCCAGTCAGAAAACTGCGGAGCCATTTACTTTTACCCCGGCCAAAAACCGAGGATCCGACGGCCAAAAAACCGTTAGATATTATTTGAATTCCGGCCGTAAAGCCGTGAAACTTTTCTTCCCGGTCGAAAACCGAGGATCTCCCGACCGAAAACTCGCGAGCTATTTACTTTTACCCCGCCAAAAACCGAGGATCCGACGGCCAAAAAACCGTTAGATATTGTTTGAATTCCGGCCGTAAAGCCGTGAAACTTTTATCCCGTGCCGAAAACCGAAGATCTCCCGCCGTAAAACTCGTGATTTTTTTTTTTTTTACCCCGCCAAAAAACCGAAGATCCGACGGCCAAAAACCGTTAGATATTATTTGAATTCCGGCCGTAAAGCCGTGAAACTTTTTTTCCCGGTCGAAAACCGAGGATCTCCCGATCGAAAACTGGCGAGCTATTTACTTTTACCCCGCCAAAAACCGAGGATCCGACGGCCAAAAAACCGTTTGATATTGTTTGAATTCCGCCGTAAAGCCGTGAAACTTTTCTTCCCGGTCGAAAACCGAGGATCTCCCGACCGTAAAATCGCGGAGCCATTTACTTTTACCCCGCCAAAAACCGAGGATCCGACGGCCAAAAAACCGTTAGATATTGTTTGAATTCCGGCCGTAAAGCCGTGAAACTTTTATCTCGGTCGAAAACCGAAGATCTCCCGACCGAAAATCGCGGAGCCATTTATTTTTTACCCCGCCAAAAAACCGAAGATCCGACGGCCAAAAAACCGTTAGATATTGTTTGAATTCCGCCGTAAAGCCGTGAAACTTTTATCCCGGTCAAAAACCGAGGATCTCCCCACATAAAACTGCGGAGCCATTTATTTTTACCCCGGCCAAAAAACCGAGGATCCGACGGCCAAAAATCGTTAGATATTGTTTGAATTCCGGCCAGAAAGCCGTGAAACTCTTCTACAAAATCCCGGCCGGAAAGCCGTTTGAACCTTTGTGAAACCATGACTTTCTTACCCAATACCAAAGAGTCTTTTAATCACTTTCTGTGTCACAACTAACTCACGAAATTTTCCTAGCAAAACTGGGGCAGAAAAATTTCGTTCGTTTGTTTGTTTTATTGTCTAAATAGGTTTGACCTCGGGACGCAAGGATCGAGATAACCTACAAATGAAACACCAATCCAGAGTGAAGAAAAGAACAAAAGAACCAAAAGAAAAGAGTTCAAATGTTGGAGTAAACAAAGGCACGATTGCTCAGAAGATGATTGAAGTAACAAGCTCCGCCGACTCCGTTTCACTCAATGTTACAGAAATAAACAAGCACGTACAGCTTGTGGAGCATCAAGATTCAGATCGAGGTCTACAGCAAATCACCTAAGATTCAAGATCAAGTTTTCAAGAGAATCATAGATAGGAATCTTGTAACTCGTAGTTTGATAGCATAGCTAGTTCAGCTTTAATTTCTTTTGATGTAATAAGGAGGTCAGTAAGCAGTAAGCAGCAACAGCAGCAACAATAGCAACAGTAACATCAAAGTGTCAGTCCACGGTAGTCCCAACTACCAAAACTTCCCGAACTACATTGACCTGATTCCTGTTTAGCCCAGGATATGTAGGAAGCCTCCCGAAGCAAAGGCTCGGTCAAAATCTTTTCAAAATGCTTCACACGGAGTGCTCAAAACAGACAAAAATCGTTCGTATTTGCTCATTATCTTTGCACGAAAACTCTTCATGTTTCTGCGCAAAGAGGGGCAGCTGTGAGCACGTGATTTTTGCCCTACGTGAGAATTACTCCCAAAATATTCAAAAATAAAATAGTTTCGCGTTAAGCGTGATCTTTGTGATTTTGTGTGTTGTCTTTCTCTTATTATTCGCGTTTTTTGCGTGCGCACTTCTATTTATTTAAATTAATATGAAATAAAATATATATATATATATATATATATATATATATATATATATATATATATATATATATATATATATATATTTGCATATAAATTCATGTTTGTAATTTAAAGTAATTGGGTTTGTTTTACGAAAATGAAAAAATAACAAAAAAATTAGGTATCTTGCATTTTTACCATTTATTGTCCAATTGTGTGATTTTATTTTTTTTGTATTAATTATGTATGTTTAATTGTTATTGGAGTGTAATTAATACTTTTAATAAGTTAATTTTTATAATGTGATTAGGATTTTGGAATTTAGTTTGAAATAATTTAAGAAAACTAAAAACAAAAGAGATGAAAAATGAAAACAATTCGGATTGGGCCACAATTTAAAATCAAGAATCAGGCCCAAAACAATTTTGTTTTTACCCAGCCCATACCCCTCACCCAGCCAAATGAACTGAACCAACCCGCCCCACTACCCGTCTCCCTTACCCCGTTTAATTTAGTCCATTTAATCTCAACCGTTGGATTCATTTGATCCAACGGTTGGGATTATTTCGTGCATTTTGAACCCCAAAACCCCCAAACCCTTTGTCACACGCCCCATTACCAACTCCCATCCCCTACCGTCTCTCTCTCTAACCTAGAGACCCCTTTGTAACACCACCGTCCCCCGCCGCACTCCGCCGGCGGCAGTGATCCAAACCTCCCCAAATTTACACCAAATATTCCCCTCACCTCCCCCAGCATGAATCCATGAACCATTTACCTCGAATCATCCCCGAGCTCTTCGAATATTAGATCGAAGAATCGACCCAAAATCAAAACCATCCCAATCAACTCCAAACTCACACCCTAGCGTCCCTAGACCTTCCTAACCACCACACCACCATTAGCCCGGTTCGAATCTGTTCGAAATTGGTCAAGCCCCAAATTGAGCATTCAAGAACCCTAGAATTCGAACAATGTCTAAATTTGTCCGAATTAAAGTTAATTGAAGTCAATAGACTTTAATTGGTTTGTTTTTCGTTTGAAAAACACTTCAATTAAAGTCCGTTTACTTCAAAAATGCAAACTCAAGCCTATTGGGGTCGAGACTCGTTCAATTTTGATTTCTCTTTGAGGTAATTTTTCTTGTTTACTGTTTATTTCAATTTGCTTTTGTATTTGTTTAGTTTAGTTGATTGAATTCTTCTTGATTGTTGATTGGCCGTCCCTTTTGTCACTTCTTCTCAAAGACCTTTTATTTGGTCAATTGTTTTTCTGTCTTTGTTTGTTTGATTACGTATGTTGTCGAATACGTGTTCGCGTCGATTAGCGTCGTCGAACGATTAATTTTTGTATTCCCAGCATTGGCCGAAATCCTTGGATTCACTGCTTTGAGCTTTTGTTTATCGATTGTACGTATCGTAATCGATTGATTGTTGTTTGTTGATAAGTGTGTGTATTCGAGTCGATTATTGAAGCCTAATAACATTCTTGCTTCTTTCATTTTTTCTTTTTCTCTCTCGGCCTAAGGGTTTAAATAAATGAAAATTTGTTCATCGATTGGGTGTTATTGATTGTGTTTGTTGTAATCGACTATTGAATGTCGTCGATTAGATTCGTAGGTTCGTTTGTTAGAACATTAGAGCACAAGTCCGGCATTGGCCGAGATTTCCCGATTCACTGTTCCTGTGTTTGTTTGAATGTCAATCGCACATATTGTGATTCGACTCAACGAATGTTGTTGTTTAAATTCACGGAATTATTGTTTGAGAATCCCGGGCAGATTGATTCATGTTGGTTTGAATTGAACTATTCTTTTGTTTGCTTGATTCTGTTGATTGATTCTGTTAGTTTATTGAATTGGATATAGCTGTGTTGGATTTTTAACTTAAAATCTGAAAGCCAACAGATAGTTTGTCTAAGAGGTGTAGTGCACATGGGAACTATGTCACATGTTTTG
Source organism: Nicotiana noctiflora (assembly GCA_032618575.1). NCBI lineage: Eukaryota > Viridiplantae > Streptophyta > Magnoliopsida > Solanales > Solanaceae > Nicotiana > Nicotiana noctiflora. Next base: position 249,123 of record JASVEL010001229.1, on the reverse strand, counting down.
AACAAAAGAACAGGCTTGCCAATACACCTTTTCATTTTAAAAATAGGGCTGGACAGAGAGTTGTCATGATAGTTCTTAGTGTATTAAACCCTTGTGAATGCTCTTTAGAGCTGGAAAATCAAAGGCACATGGGAGGATGATTTAGAGGTTCAAAGAGAGGCATGTGCAAGGAATATTTGACAGGTTTTGAGGATTGTTTTCTTTGCATATAAAAGAAAGAGGCACTGGAAAACAGAGGGGAGAGAGCACACGTTTGAGAGTCTGAAAACACAAAAACAGACAGTGATATACTCTATATACTCTCTGATAATACTCTCTGATTGTAAACAACAGTGATATACAGTGAACACACACACACATACAGTGAATACTCTCTGGAATTCACACATACAGGCACACACTCAGAACAGAAAACTGTTTTCACACACACACTGTTTTCACAGTGTTCTCTGTTTTCATAGTGTGTGTATCAGAAGAGTATATCCCTGTTTTCACACACACACACATACAGTGTTTTCTTTCGAATTTTGAGTGTTCAATTCTTCGGAGATCATTCGTTTGTTTCTGTTTGGTTCACCAATTGATCTTGGGTCGTTGCCTGGATTCTGTTCCTGTCTAAGTTTGAGGTCTTTGAGTTGAACTGGAGTTTCAAGTGTTACTGCTGTTGCTTGTTTGTTGCTGCCAACTGTTGTTTTTTCTTCACTTGCTGTTGCTGACCTTTTCTTTTGCTCTATTTCAATTCAAATCCCAGGTATTTCATCTTCCATAATGCTTTGAAGTTTTTCACTCAATGTACCTGAATCATTTCGGAATCAACTGAAGAAACTACTGTTATCATTTTAAATTTTCCTCTGTATTGCATCTTTGTTTAATCATTTACTGCAGTCATAGATTTCCGGAACACATCAAGTCACCATTAGAAATTCCGGAGTTTTGTTTTAGTAATTAGATTAAAGGGACTTTGGGTTATTGGTTAGTAATTTTTTAGAACCGGATTCAATTTTGTGATATACATTTGTTAGTTGTATAATGTATTTGTACGGATTGAGATCTCCCTTGATATATTAAATTGGTAATTTGTTAAAGTCAATTAATTTAAGCATGTTCAAGGTATTAATTTGGTTGATGTTAATTATTAATGCACGGTATTTTGAATCATTTTTGAATTTCTTCACTTGATTTTCCCTTGAAATCTGTTTATACTTAAGTAGACAAGATAAGTTAGCCCGGGTTTTAGATGCCAATGTTAGATCGATTTTAATCGCATAGTCTTGCTTTCGCTAATTAACATCGGATTAAGGAGAGTAAACAATCTTACTTTTTAACAATTGGATCAAGGTGAATTATTTCTATTTCGCATATTTTGATCAATTTTCCGTTAGCTTATGTTTTGTCATCCAATCTCCGGCCATAAATCAAAGCTAGGAAATAATATATCATTTGGTATGATTCTCTAATTGGAAATAATTTTTAAAGGATACACTGTTAAGTAAATTGATTTTTTTGGGTTAGTTTTACGATGGTTTTAATCGGCATAGTTTCAAATAAATAATCCGGGTACCTTTTTATATTCACCTATCTGTCAAAAGTCCGAGTCTATGTTGCAATTAGTCTTTCTTTTGGCATAGTTTCAAATTAATATAGCGGTTTAAAATATTTAATTGGAGCATATAATTTATAAACATGTATAAAATCAGGTATTTTTAGCCATTTATAATAATTGAAGCGACCGTGCTAGAACCACGGGATCCGAGGGTGCCTAACACCTTCCCTCGGATCAACAGAATTCCTTACTTAGAATTTCTGGTTCGCAGACTTCATTTGGAAAGTCGAAATTTCCTCGATTCGGGATTTAAATAAATCGGTGACTTGGGACACCTTAATTTATTCCAAGTGGCGACTCTGAAATAAATAAAAATAATCCCGTTTCGAATATTGTCACTTAAATTGGAAAAACTCCCTCGCGCTCCTACCCCCGGGTAGCGGGGCACGCCAAAAGGAGGTGTGACAACTACCAAAGTTCTGCCTATTGATTGAATCCGTGTATATAACAGAAAAAGAAACAGAGAAGTGCCAACTATCCTTCAGTTCTAGAGTCAACTGGAACTTCAACTCCTAGATAGCAACAGAAAAACAAACACCACAAACTAACAGAAGCAACAACAACAAACAGTAGCCAAACACCAATGGAACAGTAACACAGTGTTGATATGTGTGTGTATTTCTGCCTTTTCTTTTCCTAATGTGTGCTACTCTTTTCTAAAGCCAAAAAACCAGGCCTCTCCTATTCTCTGCAGCCTCCTATTTATAACCAAAACAGACCCCTATCTCTAAAAGCCAAAGACCAGCAGAAATCCACTCAAAACCCTACCCATCCCTGCTCTGCCAGCCCATGATATTCCCTGGCAGCCCTGACACTGGTTTTGCCACTATATTGTGTCTGATCATGGGCTCTTTTAATTAAAATTAATAACAGGAGACAGCTGGTGGTGAACTCTGTTGTACAGCAGGTTCCACCAGCAGTCTTAATGCACTAATTTTTTACCATTTACACCATTCCACTCTATACTAACAAACAACTATATCCAAACATCATTCAGAATCCAGAATCCATAATCAATACAAATCAGAAAATTGCCAAATCAAACAATTCAACACAGTGATGACCCATTGCCCGAGCTTTCAAACAACAAAACTCGCGAATTAAAACGACGACATTTGTTATTCGACCATAATATATATGATTGATAACAAGTGATCGACTTACGAATTTAATCGATTATAGCTTCAACGGACAGATTTGAAGAAATCGCTTATCCGAATTAGCTAATTGGCGACCTTAAGTTGATTAATTGTACAAAGCCACTACAATTAACAAACAGTCAATCGGACAGACAATAACAAGAATGACTTGACCAAACAAAGGGTCATTCGAGAAGAAGCAGACAGAATCTAAAATACACAAACATTAATTTTAAACAAACAATATAAGGATAAATAACAAAAGAAGAAGAAAAAAAACAAAATCGGACGGACCCGGCTCCAAAGGACTTGATTTTGCACTTTTGAAGTAAACACACTTTAATTGAAGTGTTTTTCAAACGAAAAACACTCCAATTGAAGTCTGTTGCCTTCAAATACCGTTAACTTGGATGAAATCCCAAGTTTCTTGGATTCTAGGGTTCTTGAGGTTCGAATTGGGGTTCGAGGGGTTCTGGTCAGATTCGAACCAAAACGTGGTTAGTGGGGGTATGAGGGAGGTTTGGCGAGGGCGAGGCATGAGTTTGGGGTGGTTTGGGGTAGAACTTCGAACTCCGGCGAGCTTTGATCTAATATTCGAAGAGCTCGGGAATGATTCGAGACCAACGGTTAGGGGATTCGTGTAGAGGGAGGTGAGGGGAAGAGCTGGTGAGAATTTGAGGAGGTTTGGCCTACCGGAACCGCCGTGATGCGATTTCCGGCAGGCGGAACGCGGCGGTGGACGGCGAGATTAATTAGTCTCTAAGAGAGACGATGGGTGTGAGGGGGGGTCTGGCTTGGGGGGGGCGGGGTGTGAAGGTGAAATTATATATGACTCAGGAGATTAAATCCTGATCGTTGGATCATTTACGATCAACGACCAGGATTTCCTCCCTTAGACCCAAACGGTGTCGTTTGGCTAAGTTACGGTCTGAGTCTTTGAAGCTTGGTTGATTAATCTGGGCCGTTGGATAACAAAATCCAACGGTCCAGATCAACGGGGCCATTTGGGGGTTGGGCAGATCGGGTAAGGGGTTTGGGCCAGGTTATATTGAATTGGGTTTTGGCCCAATCCAAATTCCATGTCTAGACTCCATGTTGCATCATATGATGTATCATATATATATATATATATATATATTAACTTGTAACACAATTAATTTTTACTACAATTATCCTACATAATTACATATCACTTAAATGTAAATCACATAATTTTGATATTAAACACTAAAAAATGCAAAAACATAATATATATATATATATTTTTTTTTTTGTATTTTACTAATTTAAATAAATAAAAACGCACCCACAAAAATGCAAATGTAAGATAAATATAACACAAAAAATCACAAAAATCATGCCCAACACAAAACTATTTTATTTTGAATTTTTGGGAGTAATTCTCATGTAGGGCAAAAATCACGTGCTCACACCCGCTACCCGGGGGTAGAAGCGCAAGGGAGTTTCTCCAATTTAAGTGACAATATTCGAAACGGGATTATTCTATTTAATTCAGAGTCGCCACTTGGAATAAATTAAGGTGTCCCAAGTCACCAATTTATTTGAATCCCGAATCGAGGAAATTTACGACTTTCCAAATGAAGTTTGCGAACCAGAAATTCTATGTAAGGAATTCTGTTGATCCGAGGGAAGGTGTTAGGGACCCCCAGATCCCGTGGTTCTAGCACGGTCGCTTCAATTATTATAAATGGCTAAAAATATCTGATTTTTATACATGCTATCCTATATGCTTTTAATAGACTGAAAACGCTTTTATTAAACTATACATTCAAAACTTTAAAAAAGAGGTTAATTCTAAGTAAGGCGAAAAATATTAACTTTGATGATGCTTTGGTTGGTGTACATGTTTATTGAAGTTATTTCTCGATTAAATCATGCAAAATCGTCGATGCGTGAGACGATTCCGTTTTTAGCTAAGATTCGCTACTAAGTAATCGAGAATGTATTTAATTCGAATAAGACTTTTAACAAGGATATGAGCACATATTTCTTAATTCTAAAATCTCACTTATCAATTATATCGAAAACGTCTGTTTTCCCGTGACTGGCTAAAATAGAATAATTGACTAGTGAAAGTTGCCAACTAAATAAAGCAAACTAATTACCGAATTTCAAAGCCGATTCTAATGACTTATTGCTAAGATATATACTCGAAAATCAACTTATTTTATCTAAACCATATTTAATGCCGACTCGAACAAGATTCGAACTTTATACTAGTTTCAACAAAAGGTTCATATATTAACGAGAAGTATTGAATTAATCTAAGACAAACCTTGACTTAAACATAAAATAGTTCAGTTATACAAATACACTCTTATACTAACAAATATGTATAAAAAACTTCATCTAATTCTGAAAAAATGAATAGGCAGTGATCCACATGCTTGGTTTAGATCCATATGCTTGAAACCAATAGACATTCTTATTTCAGATTTTCCATTAAAAGCTTATACCAACAGAGAATTTTGTATCCGTGTACCTGGATAATGGAAATAGAAGGAGAAGAAAAAGTAATCAGCAACAGCAAGTAAACAAGCAGCAGTTGGCAGCAGCAACAAACACCAGCAGTAACAACTTGAAACCCTAGTACAACTCAAAACCCAAACTTTAGACAGAAACAGAATTTAGCCGCAACCCAAAACCAATTTGTAAACCAACAGAAGACACAAATGATCTCCACAGAACTTTCAAATAGCTTGAACACTCAAAATCCGAAATAGAACAAAAGAACAGAGAATCACTCGAATGTTCTGATTTCTTTTAAAATGTAACCGTGTTCTCCTCAAAGTTGAAAAATGATATCAAAACACTCCTCTTTAGAACTTTTCAAATCTGTATGTGTTCTCCTTTTTTACTCTTCTCCCCAACTCTTATCTTTGTTTTTCTCTCTGTTTTTTTTAGTTAGAATTCTCTCTTGTTCTCAATGTCTGTCCCTATTCCAGCATTGCTCCCTCTCTTTATAGCCCAAGAAGAAACAGGTAGCCCCCCTTAAACTAAAGTAAAACACATCTCTAATCTCCCTGTCAGTACCACTAAGTCCTGTCTAAGTATGGGTTATTGGTATAAAAATGCTAAATACAGGGAGCTAATGGGATACCCTGTTGTACAGCAGGTTCCACTAGGTTGTACCATGTGCATTGCATCATAACTGTTAGCTTTCTGATTTTCTTAAATAACTGACAGCTATACCCAATTCCACTCAGATTTTAAAGTCACGGATAAGTTGAAATCTTTAATCTAACAGTGGTTCAAGGCTTAAACATGCAAATTCTAATTCACTGCCACATTGTTCTAAACACATTCTCACACGACTAATCGAGGATACCTTAAAACAATCCATTATCAGCTATAGCAAACAACCATAAACAGACAGGCCACCAAATGACTTTGGCGGCTTCAGGCAAAACAAGGGATCAAAGTGAATTAACATGTTTCAACGATGTTAATCGAATTGAAATCATAGTTTAACGCAATACAATTGACGAACGTAAAAAGGAATTGACCAAATAAAAGGCCATTTGGAGACGGGCAGAATAGATTTGAAAGATGAAAGAAAATAAGAAACTCCAGAGAGACAATTTATACATGTAGCCAAATATTACTAAAAACATAACTAGAACAAAAAATAGAAGGAAAATTACCTCGGGGACCAAAATGAACCAGGTTCGAACTTGGTTTGGAACTATTGATGCCAAACGGGCTTTAATCGAGATGTTCTCGATTGAGAACACCTAGACTAAAGCCCCTTGGACCACAATTGATGACAAAATTGGCTCGAATTGGGCTTCTTGAAAATTAGGGTTCTTGGGTCTTCGGATTTGGGGCTTGAGTGGTTCGGGTTTGATTCGAACCAGGCTAAGGTTGGTAAGGGTATGAGGGAGGTCTAGGGATGCTATGGTGTAAGTTTGGAAAGATTTGGCATAGGTTTGGTTTTAGCTCGAATCTTCAAATGAAGATTCGAGAAGAAAGGGAATGATTCGAGTGAAACGGTCTGTGGATTTGGACTCAGGATGTTCGGAAGGTCATTTGGTGTTAAGATGGAGAAGTTTGGCCTACTGGAACCGCCGTGGGGTGATTTCCGGTAGGCGGAGTGCGATGGGGGACGGTGGGGCTCGGCCGTCTCTATGAGAGACGATGAAATAGGGGTCTGGCTTAAGGGGGGGCTGGGTAGGCTTTTGGACTTATATACCAACATGGGAAATAAATTCTGGCCGTTTGATCTGATGAGATCAACGGCCTGGATCATTTCACTTATCCAAACGATACCGTTTGGTCATTATTGAAGTCGGGTTGTCTGTGGGTGGATTGGGTCGGGCTACGTAATGGGTTGGGGGATGGGATCTCCTCCGTTGTATCGAAGATGGTTCGACGGACACGATTGAACGCCCTGAAACGATGTCGTTTGGACGCTTATGGAACATACTGGGCCGTTTGATCTTGCAGGATCAACGGCCTGGATTTGTTCTAGCTTAACGGTGTCGTTTAGGCATCTAAAATCGTTGGTCCATTTGGACAGGGCATAGACAGCCCTTTTGGGCTGTGATTTATTTGCAAAAACAGCCTTTTTCCTTCTTTCCTTCACTAAACCAACATTTGAATCAAAGCCACTTTAAACAAATTGAAAGAAATAAAATCACACGACTATTGATTCCTACACAAACCATTAACGCGAATTAACATTTAACTAAAATCGCCTAAAGCAAAGAACAAGGATGCGCAGTTTTGTAGTTTTTTTTTTCTCTTTTTAACCGCTTTATGATTAATAAACTCCTATAAACTCAAAATTGATTACTACACGCCTACAATACATATTTTGTATTTTTTGATTTATGTAACAAGTAAAACACACGCGCAGACAAGTGCTAACGCCAAAGAAGAAACAACACAAAATCCGCAAAAATCAAAACACAAGACTATTTTAGTTTTTCTGGGAGTAATTGTCGTGAGGGCAAAAATCACGTGCTCACAGGGAGATATTTCATGAGGCGTCTTAGTAGCTTCTTGGTTGCCCTCGATCCATTTCTGTTTCGCCCGTTCTAGAAAGCAGCGATTACCATATCTTTCGATACATTTGGCAGACTCATTCTTACCCTAGGAAGTTCCTAAGTCCTTCACCTGCGACGGTTTTCCTGACGGCAAAGATGTCGTTGACCCTTTCTTCCAATTTCTTTGCTCCTGCATGGGCGGTGACGAACTTATCCGCCATTTCTTCGAACGTTGACATCGCCTTAGCTGGTAGCTGAGAGTACCACGTTAGGACCCTCCTATCAATGTCTTACCAAACTTCTTTAGCAGCACCGATGCTACCTGTTCTTTTGATAGGTCGTTACCGTTCACAATAGTGACATAGTGGATCAAATGATCCTCGGGATCTGTGATTCCATTATATACCCTAAAGTAGGGTGGCATCTTGAAGGCTTTTGGGATAGAGTGAGGAGCAGCTTCTTCAGTGTATGATTTTTCGACGAACCTTCCCACGTCGCGTTTTGATAGCAACTTGGGAGCACCGGGGATCTTGTCTACCCTCTCCTGATGCTCTTTCATTTGGTCACGAAGCGCTTGTTTTCATTCTCCAATCTTCTAACTTTTTTAGGATGGCTGTTAGCGTGCCATCGCATGACAGCAGTGATGCCTACCGTTGGCATACACCTGACGTTACTTTGCAGTGACTTCTCAACCAAGCCACTTAGAGTACTTATTAGCCATTCTTCGAGTAGCTTCTTGACCACCGAGGGTGCTTCCTAAGCCGCAGATGTGGAAGCTCTTTTTTCATGCAAGATTGTTAGATCTTCAGATGGGGAAGGTGAGATTTCTGCACCTGGCGTGGTGCTAGGGGTTGCATTCAAGATACCCTCGTCACTGGCCTCGTTGAGAGGACCAAGGAGATGCTGTAACACCCACTATTGATTTCGATCTTGTGTTATTTTCGGCCATTTTTTTGTGAGTGGTGTAGAGGATGGTAGTTGGTTGTTCTCTAGGTGGATACTATGATTTTGATTCTCGAATTCTCCACAGACGGCGCCTAATTGTTTGGCTCAAAAGTTATCAATATACATTGTAAGCTTAAAAACAATCAAAAATAAATAAGGATAAGTCGTAATCAAATATAATAAAATCTAGAGATAAAAAGATGAAATTATTATAGTAGATATGATAGTGGGAAATAATAGTATGAACTCGAGAATAAGTATTCGTTAGATGTAGAGATAGAGAGAGATAATAAGAAAAAAATAAGAGAGTTGTATTATTCCACAATAATAATGATTCCCTTTTACAATGTGAAGGTCTCCTTTATATAGTAGGGACTTTCCTCAAAATAATCATAAACGTACAAAAGTAGGCAACGTCATTCTGGTGAGGACGCTGAGCTTCAAACGGCATCGCCTTTGTCCCCACGCGCAAGCCGTATCATTGCTTTAGTTGACGCATGCTCAATGGGCGTATCCATTGGCGTAGGGATATTGAGGGTCAAATTTGACATCATACAACTTTAAAATCTTTATTTTATAACATTTATCATATAATATAATAACTATATCATTTGTCTTAACTCTTAAAGAGAAATAAAGTTCTTTTTCTTTTTCGAATTGAACTTGAAAAAGAAAATTCAGGTATCCTTTCTCGTAAAGTTGACTAGCTATCGGATATGAATTAATTAAAGGATCCCTTGACATTTGACAACTTACCACAATATCTTTTTAAGAATTAAAAAAAAAGTAATCTGAATTGGATCACAAAAAAAAAAATGCTGGACATGAATGAAAGAAATAGCATTCAAGCAAATCAAATATTTTTGACATGTAGCATAAATATACACAAAAAAATTGATATTAATATATTAATAAATTAAATTAAATGAATTGGATCACAAAAAAAAATGTTGGACATGAAAGAAAGAAATAGCATTCAAGCAAATCAAATATTTTTGACATGTAGCATAAATATATACAAAAAAATTGATATTAATATATTAATAAATCAAATTAAACCTGTCAAATATAAATCTCTACATTTAACATTACTCCTAGTTCCTAGAAACAGTTCTCTAATACTCCATTGTTAGGCAACATTTTATACTTTCAGTTCAGGAAACAATAGATAAATGAGTCAGCCTCAGAGATCTAAATAAAGTAAGAATAAATTAAACTAAGTATATTTCTTAAATTTTTTTATTTGAACGAAACTATGAACACTTGAATAATATAATTAGAGTCTGTGGTAGGTAAAGATTATGGGTTGGAATCTTATTAACATTGTTAGCATAATTCAAAATAGTCAAGTCTCACTATATTTGGATAATTAGTACGCAACAATTTTATTTGTGCATGGAGTCAACCGGTAAACTTCTTCATCTCTTACGTATAAATCCGTTCTTGCTAAATTTTTCTTAATTTTTTTGTCAATACTACTCCCTCCGTTTCAATTTATGTGAATCTATTTTCTTTTTAGTCCGTGCCAAAAAGAATGACCCATTTCCTTATTTGGAAATAATTTATCTTTATGCAATGATTTATAACCACATAAAATAAAGGTGCTTCATTTTATACCACAAGATCAAAGTCTTCTCTCTTTTCTTAAACTTCATGCCCAGTCAAATGAATTCACATCAATTGAAACGGAGGGAGTATATGATATTTATATAGTATCTAATATAATCTCATATGGACAGGTTGAAGTAAATTTTGACTTCTCTTCCTTCTTTATTTTTTAAGGAAAAAAAAGGAGAAGTAGATCTCTATATTTAAAAGTCTTTGACAGAAAATAATTTTAAATTAACGGTGGTTAATCTCAAAGTCATCGTCCTCAAATGTCAGCACTTACTGTAACAATTAAATCTTCAATCATGGAGGCTTCTTTTAATTGTTTAAGTCACCCCCCCCCCCAAAAAAAAGAAAAGTAAATGGATTAAAAATATAAATCGTGATTGCTGAATGTCACTTAAGTTGTAGAATTACATACGGAATTTGATTAGGGTTTCTTTTTTCCTCTCGGAATATAGGTAAAAATAGGAGTGTGTATTCGATTTATCGATTCGATTTTGACTCTTATCGATAATTACTTATCGATTATCGATTTGTACATATGCTTATCGTTATCGTTATCGTTTCAATAAGATTTTGATTTTTTTCGATTTCGATTTATTAATTTTTGGGGCTTATCGATTCGGTTATCGATTACACCAATAAGAAAATTTGCGGGATTCCACGGAAAGTATATCGCTATAAACACGCCTAATTAATATGGACAAAAAGAAGCTAAAATAAGACGAACACTGTTTATAACATAAAAATTGTGTCAACAGACATATGCAACAAAACTAAATTAAGGGATCAAATATATGCCACCAACACTTCAACGGTATTAAAAAAAATAAAAATACATTATCACTGCTAATTCTATTTTTCATAAATTTGAACTTCATTCCCTTCAACTTTAAATATGATCATTCCTTAAATGTGGTAGATGAATAATTAGGGGTGTACATTCGATTTATCGATTCGATTTTGCCCCTTATCGATAATTACTTATCGATTATCGATTTGTACAACTGCTTATCGTTATCATTTCAATAAGGTTTCTATTTTTTCGATTTCATTTATCGATGAACCGATAACAAATATAAACCGATTCGAATGCACACCCCTAGGTAAAAATATTAATTTAATGTATCAATTAATTTGGAATACAACATATGGGGTTTATCGAAGAGAAAATATTTCTTATCAACGTTTTTTTTTTCATACCTAGAATTCGAACTCGTAAATCTCTAATTTTAAAAGAATAGTTCATTATACCACATTTCTTGACGGTGATTAGAGTTCCAAATTAGGTCATACTAATACCAGAAAAAGATTTTTACAGTCTACTATATCTATGTTGAGCACTAGTAATATATTTAGAATGCAACCGTAACATATTCTGTTCCTTTTTTTTTACTTACTTTTTCTTTTTTAGGTGGGAGGGGGTGGGGTCTCAAATAAGAGTTCTTAAAATATTTGGTTGCAGGCTTGTAATGTGATCAGAGTAAACTAATTCTGAAAGAAATAGAATAATATATAAACAAAATATTTAAACGAAACAAAGTTAATCCGAGCCTACGGAATTCACAGTATATTGCTTAAGCAATTTAATTCCCTTGTAGTACCCAACGTTATTGACTATTTCTTTCTAGGATATAACGAAATACATACTGGTTTAATGGTACTTCAAACCCTAGTGTTTCAACGAAAACAAAGTTCAGTAGCTAATCAACACTTACTGTTGTTGGTTTTGAAGATAAAACAATGCAGAAGAAAGGAGGAGAACTCAAAATTAAATCGTATAAAAATTCTGAGAAAGAGAACTTGTATTTATAGCCAATATTGGGTTAAAAACTGAAGCGGTACAACTCTTCAGAATGATCGTTTATGCAAAACGGCTATAGCATAAATGTCATAATATAAATGGCTAATTTTATGCAATAATAAATCGGGAATTGAAGATGCCAGTTACATAATCAAAAATTGGAAAACGCATAACGGAATAACGTTTAATAAAAATCAATCAATCAATCAATCAATAAGGTCGAAATCGAGCGACGACGATGCGAGGCTTCTCTTCTTCTCAACTCCTTAAGAGCTAGAAGAAGAGCAATTGCTTATAAGCCTATTAAAAATCTGTTCATCTTCCAATATGGGACAATGTCTCTTTGTCAAGAGGAAAAAACTTAAAATTTCATTTAGAATTTTTATTTCCTGCCTAACAGTCAAAAAATATTTTGTGGAGCTAAGGGAGTTTGAATCAAAGACTTTTCACACAACACTTGAAGCTAACAAACACTAGATTACTAAAATATTTTGTTGCAAGTGGTGTCACTTTTAATGGTTTTATCTTGTCTGTTTAACTTATTATTTTTTTTTATATATATAAACAATAAAAAAATTCGACGAAGCGGTATCATGTGATACCGTTTGCCACATTGTAAATCCGCAAACATACTATAATGATAGTGTATGATCTTTTATATGATTAGTACTATAATTTAATCTATTACAACATAATGTTTAGCATAAGTTTATTTATATTTCCTTTATAAATTACGTATAAATTATACTATATAAGTTTACCGCTAGCTACTTTGTTTATTTCGTTGAATATTGTTGACGTGCATAGCTAACAAATATGTGAATAACCAATAAAGGTTGTGGTATATTTATAAATATTTCTATTCTTAACCAGAAATTGTGTGTTCGAATTTTAAGATTTTCCAAAGAATTCAGATTAATCTTTAAAGTGGATATCTATCGAAAAGCAGATATGGATTGCAAAGTTCTCTTATTTCTACCCTACTTTTTCACCAAAAAATAAAGTAATGAATCCCTCAAAAAGAAAAAAGAAAAGACCTAATATAATTTTTAAAGTCCTCATAGTAACGCAACTTTTAGACCAGCAGTATTTATCTTCCAAAAGTAAAATAGAAAAGTACAATAACCCTTAAAGCCTTCACAATTACCAACTTTAATTGACACCAACAGTTAGCAAAATTACATGAATAACCAACTGTAAAGCATGACAAATTATGCCTCCGCCGTTCCCATAAGTCACGAGCTCGAGTTGTAAAAATAGTCACTCATACTTACATATTAGGATAGACTGTCTTTTATCATATTCTTAGGAATATAACCTTCAAAACCTGCCTAAATACATAATGCTTTGTGTATCGAATTATCATCTTTTTTAGGAGTATTTTTCCTTTTAATGAATTTAAATGAACTGAAACTTCAACACAAATACCGAGAAAAAAAAATTGAGAAGACAATCCAAAATAAGTGATTTTTTGATATTTTTTTTGTGATCCAAAATAAGTGATTTTTTCGGATTTCAAGAATGACTTAATGATATTTTTCCTACATTGTCCTTGGAGTAAATAGTATTAGAATATGTGTTATGAGTATTTATGTGAGATAATAAAGTTAAAATAATTAATTTTATTACTAATTAATGCTAAAAAATTACTTTCTTATTATATGTGAAAATATAAAAAAAATTACTTATTTTGGACACGAAGGAGTATTATGCTTTTGATGATTCCATTGCCTTTTTAAGTTTTTCTTTAATCTTTTGTAGTGCGCTGCGTAGATTTGCGTGAAATATGCAGTCTTTTTTCAGTCTCTTTTCTCTCATAAAGTGAAACAGTATTTTCTGATTACTTCATTCTGGTTTGATCCTTTTAAGAAAGAACCAACAGATTCTCATTTCACTTGAATTGGATTTCTTATTGAAAATGGAAATTCTAAAACTTTATTATATGTGGTGCAAAATGAAATAGGAGTAATAAAAGCTACTGCACTCTTGCACGAACGAACTACTAGTATAATAATCAAAACTTCCTGATTAAGATATAACGAGGGAGCCTACATATGGAAGACTACACGCACTACGTCTTACCTTTTTTTTTTTTTTTTTTTTGTGTCGGATACTTGCATTGTAGTCCGATTACAGTAAAAACAGTATACATAATTTTCGGATTGTTCATTTAAAAATAGTTCGTGTGTACGAAGTCTAAAAAATATCCATTATTTTGCTGCAACAAAGATCGATCCAGCATAATATATTGGAGTTCGGTGTACATGTGTATGAACTCTAGCATATTATGCTGGACCGGTTTACTTTGTTGACTCCAGTATTATATACTGGAGCACTATTGTTCCAAACTCCAATATATTATACTGGACAATTATACCTGCTGGACCCCAGTATATTATGCTGGAGTTCCAGCATACTTATCATTGAACTCCAATATAATATACTTGAGTTCAAATATACTTACCGGTTAAAAATCTATCTATTTTTGAATTTCTTGTGGAATTGCGCCATGTAGGGCCCATTCAGGGAGAAATGCTCCTATCAAAGATTTTTCCATATTCAGAATTCGAACTTGAGACCTCTAATGGAAAAATCATCAGCCCTATCCGCTACACCACATAACATAATTGAGCGAATCAAATAGCCCTCCTTCGAACAAATAATCAGACTCGATTGGCACATATCCAATTTCATTCGAATTAACAATTTGTACTATCAATAAATCGAACAAATGCACTCACTACTTTCAACTCGCATTTTCTATAAATAGAAAAACTTGAAATATATTACTATATTTTTATTATGTAGACCTAGAGTAATGAAAATTTGAATATTTTGAACTCGCGCACTTAGATGATTTATCAAGAATGTGCAACTCATATTTTGCAGATATATACTAAATGTATTTCCTTAAACTTTTTTATGAGTGTTTGAATTATATATGGATTTTCAAATGTGTATATTTTGGTGATAGAATGTCATCAAACAAAGAAAATGAAAGCGCCATTTAGTGTTGACTATTCTAATTCTAAAAAATATCTTGCTTTTCTGTTCTCACTTAAATATTATATTGCCCGAAAAAAAAACTTAAATAATATATTCTATTATTTTTTTTATGTAAAAGAAATTATATACTAGTAGACACTATGATTTGATTTTGCGCAAATTATTCCAAATACAACTACTGGCACATACACCTTAATTAACCAATAGAATCACGCCATAGTTGCAAGTACAACTCATTGAAGACAAAACTTAATTTAAATATACTTTTGCTAAATCAAATAATTTAACCTAAAAACTATTATTTAAAGCGAGCTATATACTCTTATATTAATTTATTATAGTTAGGTCGTAACAATGTAATTTGAGCAATAGATTTCATTATTAGCTTAATCACTTTGAATAAATGACTCTCCTCACTTTAATTAAATTCTACACACACCATTCTTCCACGGACACGTGTCAATTAATTGCCGGCTTCTATTACACGCCATACTCCTAGTCATCACTCTCACTTCTCGTTTCCCATTCTACCCTCCAATCCTAAAATATTACCTCTATATCCCTTTCTCCTTATATTTGTCTCCTTCCCCCATTCATTCCATCCCCAATCTCTCTCTCTCTCTCTCTCTCTCTCTCTCTCTCTCTCCTCAATATTCTCTCGTTTCCAAGTTTTGTTCAACAATATCGCTCTAGAAGTTCCTTTTTTGGGATTAATTTGTTGCAATTTCGGATCTGAAATCGGGTTTGGACTAAATCCGTTTTCGAGTTTGTTGACTTTTTCCGAGTTTTGAAGTTTAAGAGATTTTTCGATGTCTTCAACGTATTGGTGTTATAGATGCAACAGATTTTACAGAGTATACAACGAGGATTCAGTTACATGCCCCGATTGTAACACCGGATTCGTAGAAGAAGTCGAGGCTCCGACCCGATCTTCTCTCTCCGGGTCCCGCCGACGCCGTTTACCCGCGACGCGCAATTCCGATCAGTCTCCAGGAACGGGTCCTATTTCTGGTACGGGTCATGGTTCTGGGTCAAGTCCTGGTCTTCGCCGGAACCGGAGGAATGGAGGCGGTGATCGGTCACCATTTAATCCTGTCATTGTCCTTCGTGGTGGAGGGGGAGGGGGAGGAGGAGGGGGAGGAGGAGGGGGATTTGAACTATATTATGATGATGGAGCTGGGTCGGGCTTAAGACCCTTACCGGCTACTATGTCGGAGTTTTTACTTGGGTCGGGTTTTGACAGGCTGTTGGATCAGCTTGCTCAAATTGAAGCCAATGGTATTGGAAGAATGGAGAATCCTCCAGCTTCAAAAGCAGCAATAGAATCACTGCCCACAATTGAGATACTTAATGACCATATTGCCACTGAATCATACTGCGCAGTATGTAAGGAGCCATTCGAGTTAGGTACCGAGGCACGGGAAATGCCATGTAAGCATTTGTACCATTCGGATTGCATACTCCCATGGCTCTCATTGCGCAATTCGTGCCCTGTCTGTAGGCACGAATTGCCCACAGAGTCACGGGACGTTGTCGATTCGAACGAACAGAATGTTGTAGTAGGAAATGAAGAGGCAGTGGAGGAGGAAGCTGTTGGATTGACAATATGGAGATTACCTGGTGGTGGTTTTGCTGTTGGGAGGTTAGGAGGGAGGAGGGGTGGTGGGGAGAGAGCACTTCCTGTTGTTTACACTGAAATGGATGGTGGGTTTAATAATAGTAGTAATAATAATAATGGGGTTACAAGGAGGATTTCTTGGGGCTCTAGAGGGAGCGAATCACGGAGAAATGGTGGATTGAGGAGGTTTTTTGGCAACTTGTTTTCGTGTTTTGGTGGTGGTGGTGGTTCTTCTTTAACGTCTAGTTCCACTAGTTCAGATTCTAGGATAATAAATCGAAGCGGGAGTAGTTCGATGTCGTCTGTGTTTTTAGCTACAGCGAGAAGGCGTAGAGGTTGGGGTTTTGAAGCTAATAATGGAGTCAGAAGATGGTAAGTTGCCACCATGGGAACTAACCTGTTATTTAAGTGGAGAAGGTAGAGGGGGCAGGGACCATCTTTCCCGAGTTTTCAAAGGTTGTGGTTGGTCCAAAGGGCTTGCCACAGACGGATTTCTTTGATCATAAAGAAAAAAAAGATGGTAACTCGTCATTGTAAATAACTGGATGTTAATATTGGCTCTTAATTGGCAGGCAATAATTTATTTTTGATATTTGTGAAGATGATATAAAAAAGGGGATGATGACACTGGAATATTAGTGTAAGAACTGACTTCTGGCAAGAAGGTAGACTGCCTCAACTCTGCCAAATGTGCCTTTGAACTTAAAGAGAGCCCGCAATGTAATTCTTTCTTATATTCTCTTATCTTTTCGTTTTTAAGCTTTTAGTTTAAGTTTATATTCAGTCCCCTTTGTTCCAATAGTCTGTTGAAACTTACGAAGCTTACATGAATTCTGAGTTTCTTGTATCTGGACTTCTTCACTTTTTATTGGAAATTCAGGTATGTCCCGCAATACGGGACCCTGCATTTAGTCTTGGCTTGTTTATTAAAGACTTCCTTTTGATCATGTAATTAAATTGTTCGTTGAAGTCTTGAAGATTATAAATAGCAAATTGTTTCCTTATATTGGAATCTATTTGTTCTTTACATTTTGATGTCATTAATAGAAGTTTGAAAACTACTATTGTGAGTTGTTTTGTGCGGAGGAGTGAGGATGGGCATGTACATATGCATAATATGATAATTGTTGAACGTTGATATTCTGTGTTTCGGTTCGCGAGTTATGTTTTAAATGTGGAGTTTATTCATGGGGGAATAGGGGATAAACTTTTGTTAACACCAGTTGCAGCAAGTGAAGGTGAAGTGAGGTCATAATAGTAGGTCATGTTAAAATATGCAAAATGCTGATGGAAACATAAAGTACCGGCTTGACTGAACATGAATTTACTTTTTGAAGTTATAGGTTTTGTATAAGCTAAAAAAGTGATTTTCATAGATAAAATGGTCCTATGGTTTAAGTTGGTAGTCTTGATTCTTGGCAAAATGGGAACTAGTAACTTGTTGATGGGTGAACCTAATAATCCATTTGCAGATAACAAAGCCTTCCAATGGTGAAATGTATGCTGATTCAGTTGTGTAGTAGCTCCAGGGGTAGATGGGGACTGATAATTAGCCTCAATCCTTCTGGTATGAATTATAAGTAGGCCTGGTTATCAATTATATTACTTTGAAAAAGAGAAATAGGCAAGTTGCGAGAGACCTAGCTGCATTATATTAGGTGGGGCCTATAATATAGCCGGGTAGATTCCCTGGACTTATGTGGTTGTCGTAGGCCGATGCGTCCTACTACAATCGTATTACATTACTCCCAATCTGTTATGACTACAATCGTATTCTTTTTCAAGATTTGCTCTAACGGCCTATCAAATCTTTACCCGAGCCCTCGGGCTCCAAACCAAACATGCATACAACCTCAAAAACATACCACTAAGTTGCTCGCATGATCAATTCGCCAATATAACATCGTTTTCATAGAATTAAGCCTCAAATTCACGATTTCTTCTTTTAAACTTCATAAACTTTCAAATTTGGAACTCATGGTTCAAAACACATCAAATGACGTTCAATTTTCGTAGTTACCTGGTACCCGTGTAGGTGGGAGATAGCACTACCCGATAGAATATTGCACAAGTTGGCCCGAACACCAACTTCACTAAAAAGAAAATATTCTGGCGAATTGTTCAGTGTAATCTCCCGGTCTGCTAAGGAGAAGAAAAATCACTTGTAATCGAGTCTAATGACAGAGTATTTGGGACATCCAAATCAGATTCGACTTTGAAAGCTTTCCAACTGCTACTGAATTGCCATAGTGACCTGCTGCTTAGCTCAACTCTGTGGTCTCTCCATTGTCCTTTATATAATCAAATATGTTATTGGATATTAGTCACATTCTACTTTGTTCATTTTCTTAAGGTGGTAATGGTAGGTTGCATGTATGGCTGGCTATGGACCATGAGCAGCGGATCCTTTGGTAGTTGTAAACTCAAACCTACAAGTGGAGTAATAGCATATTATTCTTCAGTGATGATACATCTGGACAGAAATGAGTATGTAAAATATTGTTTGTTTGACAGGGTGCTATGATTAGGTCCATTTTTGGGTGTAGATACTGTCTATTAATATAGTGTGCCTTCCAGTTTCTAGTTAATATATTTATTTTTTAAATAATCGTGGTGTTCGGGCCAGCTTGCGCGCATCTTAAGTAATTTCACGGGGTACCTGCTACCTCCCAGCAACAAAGGTAGCAACAAAGGTATCAGATGATGTTGTCCACCGAGAATTGGACATATGGGAAGAAATCACGTAGTGTTTTTGCTTCCTTTGGGATTTGAGTGTGATATCTCATGGTTCTCAACTCACTTCGTTGACCACTAGGTCATACTCTTGGGTGTTTAATAGTTATCGTGGCGCGCTAATTTGGCAATTAACTTTCTTGCCTTGGTTCTGGCGTGGTATCTATGCTTGGTCACCCATGCCATGACTAGAAGTTGAGTTCTTTTTGGACATTTACAGCTTTGCTTTGTCCATTAAAAGGAATCTAAGGGCTATCCCTCTCTATTGGATCTGTCTGTTTTGAATGAAACATCCAGAAACATAAGTGGCTATTTGACAGCTTAATGAATATTTTGGACCACTACTTGACTTGTTACAAGTTCTAGTTTGAGGTAAAACTAAGAAAGTTATTTTAATTGACATATTTGGCATATTGTATATGGGGTCATCTAGTCAGACTGGAATTGTAACATGTTGGTGTGATAATCTAATAATACACCTGCAGATAAAAAGGTTTCTGAAGGTGAAAGGACTGTTTTCAAGAGTGACTTTGTAGCAATAAACTCATGGTTGAGATTCTGTAGAACTAGTACTATTTAATGAGCAGAACCTCAGAAAAGAAGCCAGGTGTTAGCAAGAAACTTTCTTGCTAAGAAATTAGAATGTTAAAAGTGGTGATTATCATTAAAAGATTAGGAAAAGAGAGCACTTAAACATTTTAAGATGGGACCTAATAGTCTGGTGGGGCTGTGACTAATCTTTTGGTGCATTTCCCTGTCTGCTAAGGAGAAGAAATAGTTCTTGTTTTAAGGGAAGAATATGTGATTGGTATAGAATTTTTAAAGTGATTCCATTAGGCTATAGTGGTGGGAATTTGAGTTTTATAGTAGTTTCTGATGACAGGTTATGTGGGACTTCCTAATCAGACTTGACTTGGAAAGTTTTTGTAACTGAATTTCCATATTTGAGGGACCTTTATATCTGTTGTTTAGCTCAATTATTTATTATCTGCTTTGTCCTAATGCATATATTATATAATGGGTGGTCAACCACGTTCTTAGTTTTGTTCATATTCTAAAGATTGATGACATGGTAGGTCTGATGTATGGCTGGATTTGGACCCTTTGGTTAATGGGGCACAAATGAGTCTATTAAAAGATTTATAGTATCAAATTCTTGAAGAAGAAGCATATGCAGTATATCTTTAAGCATTTGGTTATATTTCTGCTCAAGCTGTTTGTTCGATGCTTTTTACATTGTTGTGCCCTATGATCTCATCTTTTTGATATATAGATGAAGGGGAATATATGGTGCAAATCTTTCCTTGTATATTGTTACTATCAATTGCATGGTTGCCATGACATTTGAATCTATTTTTGGACCTATTTTTGGATGTTAGTGTTCAGGTTTTCTTTTGGGTTTCCCACCTTGCATCCGGTACCCGTATTGGTGTTCAATTATATCTGGATTCACTCTGCGTAGAATCTCATTTAAGGGGAAGCGTTCCTTACTAAGAATTTTTTCATACACAGGGTTCAAACCTGAGTAGGGGTGTTCATAGTTCGGTTTGGGTCGAGTTTTTTCTAAAAAGAAACCAACCAAGTAAGTCAGTTTTTCCAATATTGGAACCAAACTAAACCAAATTTTTTAAATCGATTTTTTATCGATTCATTTCTTGTTGGTCTCTTTGTTTTTCGGTTATTTATCGATTTTTTTCTTAAATATGAGACATCCAGTACCAAATACATACTCATGCGACTATATTTCCAACATAATGCTATCAAATCAATTGCTCTTTGAGAAATTTATTATTTACCAATATATATTGATGGTATGAAGTAAATAGTGATGAATAATTTAAGTACTCAATTATCAACAACGACAACAACAATTACCCAGTATAGTCCCACAAAGGTAATATGTAGATATGCATTACCCCTACCCGAAAGGGCAAAGAGGTTGTTTCCAATTGATTATTTTTATCTTGAAATAAATTCTTGTACTTAGCAAACAAAAACTACCAAACAAACTAAAATGTTAAGGTAAAGAACTAGATTATTATAATAGCAAAAAACTAGACTAAAAATACAAATGACTAATATGAACGATAAAATTTTAGAAACTTTATATTAAAATACATATATATAAGTATAGTAATAAATTTAAATAGTTACTTTTATAGTCGGTTTGGTTCATTTTGTTGGTTATTTTTTTATTAAAATCAAACTCAAACTAAATTTGATCGATTTTAGAATTCGATACTCAAACAATATCAAACCTAAAATGTATAGATTTTTTGGTGGATTTAGTTTGATTTTTCGGATTTTAATGAACACCCCTAAACTTAAAGACCTCTGTACCTCTGGTTAAGGGAATGTTTAGGTTCTCTTGTATTTAAAGGTGCAAATTTGTGTTGCCTCTTGAGCTAATGTTTATAGTGTTGTATTCCAGTCAGTTGAGTTGCATCTAGGACTTTGAATGTTGTGGTAGCAACTTTCGTTTTACCAAATATCTGACAAGAATAAACAGAAAAGTAGATGATAAACATAAGGCATACTCTCTTTATTTTTTTTTATTTTTTTTTGTTATCCCTTTTATTTCTAAAAAATAACGCATAATGTCTGAATATTGTCAAAAGAATTTGTTCTCCAGCGTGGTTGGATTGGATTCGTATTTTGTCCGAATATTTTTGGGAAATTACTATATCTGCAGCTTACAGTTAATATTTTACCACTTAACTCGCACTTGGTTTTTAGTTTAAATGAAATAATTAATCTTAATCGTTATATATTAAAGTGATACTCCCTACGGAAATAAGTATTTTTTTTGGCTTTTTTCTTGTGGTCCAAAATAAGTAATTTTTCCAGATTTCAAGAATGATTAATTTTTTTTTTTCAACATTGTCCATGGAGTAAATAGTATTGAAAATGTGTTAGGAGTTTTTATGTAAGATA
This sequence comes from Nicotiana noctiflora, assembly GCA_032618575.1. Classification (NCBI taxonomy): domain Eukaryota; kingdom Viridiplantae; phylum Streptophyta; class Magnoliopsida; order Solanales; family Solanaceae; genus Nicotiana; species Nicotiana noctiflora. The sequence goes on along the minus strand of JASVEL010001229.1, from coordinate 226,721 downwards.
GTAAAAATTAATATGGTCAATTTTATTATTAATTAATATTAAAAAGTAAATTTCTTAATATATATATATATATATATAAACACTTAAAAAATCACTTATTTTAGGCTGGAGCGAGTAGTATCTACCGACTACTATGGTAAATGGCCGAAAGTATGTACTTTTCTGGAAAAAGAAATTGTATTTTACCAAAGGGTCAGAGAATAATATTTTAAAAATCTTTTTATTTATAACCTCTGTTTGTTTAGAAGATAATTAAGCATCTAGGGAATGACAAATTATAACTAAAGATTGATATAGTGCCATGTGATTACAACAAATTGGTTTTCTGTTGGACGCTGACAGCTTGGCTTTTGCTATTAAAGGGAATCAAAGGGCCTTAAATCTTGGGATTTGTCTCTATTTAATGAACATTTTGGAAGAATAAGTGGCTATTTGGCATCTTAATGAACATTTGGACCACGACTTTACTTCAATGAAACTAGGAAAAAGCTTGCACGAATTGCTCCATAGAATGAAAACTACTCCTCCCCATATCCCACTTATTAGATCACAATGGGTATATTATTATTGTTTAGGTTCATCTGAACCCAGTTGTTGTTCAAAAACTATACATGTTTTTAAGAGCATAAATCTTGAACTCAGTGATAGAATTACGCAGTCAAATATATAAAATTTAAATTCTAAATCAACCTTTGGAGAAAGGAGAGGAAAATTCACCTGAATGTTGATAGAAAGTAATCCCTGGCATTATACGCGTTCTTCGGAATGACTGGGCGTAAAGGGCACGTAGGCGATGAATCGGGTTGAAAGTGAAAGCCGCCAAAAACTGGCGGAATGCTCTCGAAACCAATTCACTTGAGTGAGCCCTTGTGGAGTGAGCCCTTCTACAATATAGGCCCAATAAGTGATTGATGATCGTTACGTACAAGGGAAGGCTATTAGTTGGATTTGGGCATATATTCCATTCATTTCAATTATATGAATTGGAAATTTACCATCTATATAATAGGTTAGTACCATATTTATAACATATAAATACCTTTTTAAAATTTTACATAATATAATAATCTTTTTTATTTTGTAGCAAAAAATTTAAATTTAATACTTTCCTATATTTAAGCCTTATTAGATGGTACAAAATATTTTTCTCTCACCAATTTAAGGTATAACTCCCGTTTTTTGTGAAATAATGCCGCTTAATACAACTTAATACACCTAAATACAGATTCACCTTCCCATGATTTGCGCTGAAACGTTACTTTTTTCCCGCTTAATACACCTAAATACAGATTATGATTTACAGGAATCCCTGTTTGCGCGGCGTCATTTCATGTTGTATTATTGAATACAATTCATTTAATACACTATATACATCATAAAATAACGTAAAACATATCTATATCACGTAATATAGGAAAGAGTTTCTATTTATTGCGAAATAGGTCTTAATGAATGCCTTTTGTGAAAAATTCTCTAAAAAGTAATCCCGGCGTTATACGCGCCCTTGTGGAGTGGGCCCTTCTACAATACTGGCCCAATAAGTGTTGATGATCGTTACGTATACAAGGGAAGGCTATTAATTGAATTTGGGCATATATTCCATTCATTTCAATTATCTGAATTTATTGTACTCTGCACGGAATATAAGAAAGAAACGAAGACTTTAAGACTTATGATCCTAAACAAACCATACCATTTGTATGGCTGTAATTCTTTTGAAATATGGAGTGTTAAACATGCCAAATATTTGTCAGGCAATAAAAGCTTCTCATTAAGGATAAACTGAAAGTTTAAGTTAAATTATTTTTAAATTCAGAAAGAGATTATTCTTTCTTAAAGAGACCGAAAAAAAAAAGAAAATAAATTTCCATAAACTTTAACAGAAGAAGTATTAGCTATTTGCACTTTCTGTTTGCATGAATTATACTTCTGTGCCAATTAAGAAGGGAAAGTGTGGACTGTACATTTAAGCTTGATCATTAAAGATCAAACTGTACAGTTACGAATTCAAATTTAATGGATTTTGTAACTTGGTTGGCCGATTCACTCCTTGTTATTGAAATGAGAGGAATTATCTGAACTGAGCGCACATTTTCTTCTGATCAATATTAGCCTGTCAATAGTTGTAATCTAACTGAGCCACAATGCTAAGACTTATATTCACGAGCATTAGACTATAAGCAACATTTAGAATATCCGATTATTTGACAACTTTAAAACCATCAATTGTTAGCTATAAATGTTCTCTGTAAAACGGTTAAACAGATTAACCAAATATCCTTCCTGTATATACTATTGGAGATGCCAAAAGATTTAACAACTTGAAAGCATAGAAATACTTCGATCAAGGAAATGATAAAGCTTACAAGTTTAGCATATTTAAACATCTGGTATACTAAGATCTTAGATACCATTATATAATACATACCGAATTTTACTTTGCTTTACCCTTTCCTTTTCCTTTCTTTGCTTCAAGTTTGGCTTGGATACGAGCAGCTGCCGCTGCCTTTGCTTCTTCTCTCTTCTTCTTCTCCTCTTCCTTAGCTGCAGCTGCCACTTCTCTTTGCTTCTTTAGCTCCCTGTTAATACAGTACCGATTGTTTTGTAGAAATTTCATTCAGTTTAAGGGTATAAACAAAAGCTCTTACAGAGAATAAACCATGATTTTCAAGCTAATAGCGCAGAGAAAGAGCGAGAACTTACTCCAGCCTAGCCCTTTCATCTGAAACACTGCTGATACTAGAACCTTTACGTGGTCTACAAGCCACGAGCTCCACCTCAAAAACAAGGGTTGCACTGTATTAAGATGTTTCAAACCAACAATTAGATTACCACTTCAAAAGGACACTGCCCCTACCAGCCCAAAACATTGATTGTGTTGCTATGAATAAACATCCTCGTACTTCCTTTAACTGTTTAGAGTGCCCGAAGGTCCAGGAATTTGGTGACCTAATGACTTGATGAGATGTGCTAAAGAAACATCCTTTTTTAAAAAAAAAATCAGGTAAAGTAATGCTAAAGAAACAAGTATTTATATTCTAAAAGAAAACCTGTAGAAATGAAACCTTTATCATTTAATAGTAAAAATAAGTTACTGAATGATGTCCAGGTGCTGAAGGCAATCCACAATATCCTAGACTCCAGCTCCATTTAGTGCAAGCCATTTAGTAGAGAGGCTTTATTTTACATGATTCAAAATATAGGTGGACCTATACCATTCTCCTAATACAGAAACATTATTTTTTTCTCCTCCACTTTTGAAATGTTGGGATCAGGAGAAGGCACTTGAGTTCCCTTCTTCAGTACTTCGATTAATGGTTTGCAGGATTTCTAGAAGAAGAATATGCTTTTTCTTTAGAGCACGACGCTTTGCTTGCTTTTTTTGGCCAGCTCAGCGGATGAGTGGCCGTATTCGACACCACTTTCGCTTACGGTAGTGCGCTATTTGAGATAGCTGAAAAGGGGTGTAGTGATTGAACTCTACAAGGATAGAAGGGGTGATTTCTCACTACAAAGAAAAAGGCTAAGGATTTGAAATAAATAGAAAGGAGTCCAATCTAAGCAAGCGTAGTGGAGGAAAGAAAAAATCCTTATACCTTCACGGTAGTGGACTACCAGACATTGATTGATAGACGCGCTTGCAGCATGTACAAAAATTACAGAGTTAACTTACTCTGGGGGGATATCCGGTGGGGATCCTGCACTTCCGTAGGCATACTCTGGCTTGCAGGTAATTACAGCTACTTCCCCAACCTGAAAGATCAAAAGGAAAGTAGTTGAAAACTAATTCAAACTCGATGTATAACCACCACAAGTCAGAGAGCTTATTGACCTTCATGGTCCTCAGTGCGACGTCCCAAGCCTTAATAACAGAACCAGTACCAATCTCAAAGGAGAAAATTGTATTATCTTCACGGGTAGTATCAAATACTTCACCGGTCTCAGCAAGAGTGCCTTCATAATGAACTGTTTTGATATCAAAAAACAAAAGGAATAGATTCATGTGCCGAATCTCAACCAGGAAAATGTAGCTATTTCCGGTACCACTAAAGAGAAATATGCACATGTTAGAAATTGAGAAACTGTAAATTTGGAGATGACCGATCACAGAAATAAGATACATGGAGAGGACAAATTAATCATTTGCAAAATATGGATCACAAAAGAGTATTAAGTTTAAACTGAACCTCATCCCTATTTTTCTTTCATATGTTGCTACAACAACAACAACAACAAGTACCCAGTATAGTCCCGCAGGGTGGGGTCTGGGGAGGATAATATGTACGCATGCCTTACCCCTACCCGATATGTTGCTAGAAGAAAATTAATTCGCCAAAAATAAAAAGCATTTTCCATTATTCTTGAGCTCTTATGTGGGGCACTGGGCCACACTACAAGTCAATCCACGGACAAAATTATGTTACAACAACAACAACAACAACAACAACCCAGTATATTCCCACAAAGTAGGGTCTGGGGAGGGTAATATGTAGACATGCCTTATCTCTACCCAAGAGGGCAGAGAGGCTGTTTCCAATCGACCCTCGACAAAATTATGTTAACGAAATCAAAAATGTTGGTCGGTGTCTAAAATTTTTCAGTCTCAACTGTTGCCAGAATAAGAAATCCAGAAGTGTTACGCCACGCAGTATTACGTCGATGTTATGCTCTACAGTATAAAATTACGACGATGTTGCACCCTGAAGTATTGTACGTTAAATTTGTCGTAAGGTAATTGACAGTAGTACAAGTAAAAGATTATTTGGAGATTATAAGGATTGTGCTATTTCACAAGACTAGTAGATTCATGCAGGTGAAAGGGGGGAGCAAATCAAAGAACATGAATTTTTGTCCAAGTTTGGCATATTGGGATAAAATATGATCCGGACTAAAATACCCGATAATTATGAACTAGTACCATGCAAGGTACCATATGACCACGGTAGTATAATGTAAAAGTATATATGAAGTATTTTAAAAATAAATAGAATGTAATTCTTAAATTATGCGGGTAATTGATTAATTAACGGGTAATGTTACCGGTTAACTAATAAGTGAATAAAAATTAATAAAGTAACCCCCCCCCCCGCACCCACACACACGTGGCAAAAAGCGTCAAAAATGTGACTACGAAGTCACTTATTCAAGATGTCACCTATGAGAATGATGACTAACCAAGATATCTTTATCTGCTGAGATTCAATATGAATCAAAGGAATTCTTTCAAAACTTAAAGAATCAGAAACATTTTTCCTCTCAACACTTCAAGGGAACCAAAAACTTTACAAGTAAAGTAATATCCATCGTTCTTGGTGAAATCAAGAACTTGGAAACAGAAGCTTCAAAAAACGTTGGAACAAGTTTAAAGTTTAAATCCATTCTTTAGTTCAAAAACGTTCAAAGCAGAACAAATTCGTCAAGGAATTCAAGTGTAATTTCGTTCATATTTCGCAAAAGCAGATTCTTTCAAATAATTCAAGAAATGGGTATGTTAAGGTGAAGCATTTATTTCGCATGGTCTTGTCACTACACGAGTTTGTTAATGAGTCATAAAGAAAAATTCATATCCCGGAATTTACATATATTTTGCTTGTCTCGCAAATTATGCATATTTTTCTAGTTTTGTAAGTTACAATATTCTCCTTATTGGGACTTCATATTCAATTGAGTATTTTCTTCTTCCAGTCGATAGAGCAGAGAATTTACATATATACAATATCAAAAGTATTTTCATTGCCATCGAGTTATAATCGATGGGCAGGCCCCTATTGGGCAACCTCTGATCAAATGGTAAGTTATATACCGAGCATAATGTGGTCGAGCGCCTATGAGCGAGCCCAATTGGTCGAGATACAAAGCCTAGTATGGCCGAGCGCCTATGAGGGAGCCCACAACGTCAAAACAGTTATATATATATATATATATATATATATATATATATATATATATATATATATATATATACCGAGCCTTATAGGGCCGTACATCAATTTTACTTACTATATTGAGAGAGTTGAGTCAGGTATCAACAGGTAAGCATATCTTCTCCAATAACTTTCAATTATTATATTATCAGTTTATTTTTAGCTTTCAGTATATCGCCTTATATACTAGGTACATTTTTTCGTACTGACTGACGTCCCTTTTGCCTGGGGATGCTGCGTTTTATGCCCGTAAGTCCCGATAGACAGGTCGAGAGCCCTCCAAGTAGGCTATGAGCTCAGCGGAAGACGTTGGTGCGCTCCATTTGCTTCGGAGTTGCTTGTTTGATTAGTATGATTTAGACGTGTATTGTTTGGTATGGCGGGACTCTGTCCCGACCTTTATGACATTTATGTACTCTTAGAGGCTTGTAGACTTATGTCGTGTACGTGAAAAATTGTATGGCCTTGTTGGCCTATGTTTTGAGTTTATAAATGATTATGTTGACCTATTAGGCGTGTATGTCACGTGTATATGATGATGTAATAAGAAAGATACGTTCGTCGGTACTCAGTTGAGTAAGGTACCGGGTGTCTGTCGCGGCCCATCGATTTGGGTCGTGACAAGAAGCTTGTTTGCATATGCATGTAAACGTGTAATTTTACGGTTCAAACGTGGAAGGCCACAATTCTGGAGACTTCTTTGGTAAAAAAAGAAGACCTTAAATTATGAGTTTATTGTCAAAAAGAACATTTATCTTAAAATTAAGTCAAAACCAAATAATGATCACGCTTGACTGAGGGATGGAAGGATATTGTGGTATTCGAATGATCTGCAGGACTTCATGACTATGGAAGTAGAGTAGCTGGAGCTCCCAACTGAGGCCTAACTTATAGCAGAAACTGTATTAAACGAGCTAACAGTGACTTTTGAGGACTTACTGCTTTAAAATTCTCAATCTTTACACCCTTTTCAACTATCTCAAAGCTCCTACTTCACGTCTTTACCTGTCTTTCTTTACCCCATATTTCGTTCTTCAAACATTAATGTTTAGTAGAATGAAGACCTATTTCGCTTTTCAACATTAGCATATAGTTCTACAGCCAACCAAATCAGAAATAGATATAGTTTCTCTATTTACTCCAATAAATTAAGCAACTGTTTTGCAGGAGATTTCTTCTTTTCATTTTTTAAGGAGCACACTTGACTTTGTAGAAAGTCAGTAACTAGTAACTACAACACTCCTCTTGCAAAGGATTGTATCTGTACAAAACCTACAAAGTAACGTTCTACGCATCTTGTTCTGTCTAGGTTCTATGATAGTAGAGGTTGGATTCTTTACAACAATGTTTGAGAGAGGTGCTTATTGAGCATATCAATGAAGGAAAACACGGCATGTATCTACAGTCTCAAGCAGCATCGTTCAAGGAAGTAATGGCATGAGAGCTATAGCTACACAGTAAAGGCTCAACATGCATTCTAGTGTAATCCTAATAACCATATAAGTAGTCCATTGTAAGAGACATGCCAAAATGTAAATGCAAGAGTGAATACAACAGAGACGGACAACAGAAAACAGAAACAATGTAGACATTTAATGTCATATGCCCAAAGCTATCTATGTGACCCATACCATCAACAAGAGGAAGACTCTCTGAGGGAGCAATTGCATCAGGTTTCGGACGTTGCACTATTTTTTTCATAACACCTCCATCTCCAGTTAAATCAATTGCATCACCCATGTTATCTAACTTTTCAGTAACCTGTCTGGAAAAAAGAATATCAAGTCACGAACGGAGGATGGTATTCACATTATTTAAGCAACTAACTGCTTGGACCACATACACACAAAAATGAAGGAAACAAATGGGAAAGTTATGAGAAGGAAATAATTAACGTAAAAATTAAGAGCATTTCATAGTTCTTTTCTCCATTAACTGTATTATGGGAGGGTTTATTAACATCAAAGACGTTAATTTTCGCAAAATAGGTAAAGTTCTGAAACTTAACCAGCTTAAAAGTGTTAAACTAGACCAGCATAATGAAGAATAGAAGGGCACAAAGGAAAGTATTACATTACACTTTATGTAAGATTTAGGTTTGAGAACACCATTCTAATTGCTGGCAATTTAAACTGCAAAGACTATAAGAACTCACCTAAATCTTTTTTTTTAAACTTAGCCTTTCAACATTTTTTTCCTTTTAATATTAAAATTTGAAAGTTCAGTACTGACACTTCCTTTTCCTTCTATTTCTTTCATTTCTCATTTTGGATTGTAGTTTCAAACCTCCTAGTATTGTATCAGGAGAGGATACGCCATGAAGAAATTCTGTTGCAGAGAAGTCCCCAATCTCAGCTTACTGAGACAAAATAAATCATATAATCCAAAGAAAGAAGACTGACTAGATTAACCGCAAACCTATGTTGCTTAGATCCTTCAAAAATATCGCCAATGTGTCGGATCCTCCAAAAGCTATGGAGGATCTAGGTCGGGTGGCATTTTTGGAGGTTCTGAACAATATAGCCTCTCACACAGTGGCGGAACTAAGGGGAGCCAAGGTTGAATCCCATTCAGATGGAAAATTGCAATGCATCAATAGGGTAAAAACAATTTTTTCTTGGTTATATATCAAATCGTAGGTGTGACATTGTAGTATTTCTTTTAATCCCATTGTATGAATTTTTAGCTCAGCCACTGGCCTCTCACCCCGTACAAGCTCTCAATGCACGCACAAAGGTAAAATCTTACTAATATAGCTCTCTAATATTCAAAGGTGATACAAAATTAATTAGTTTTACTGAAAAGACAGATTAATAAAACATCAGAAGCAAAAAAATTGACTGTGCAAGCAAACATGTAAAAGTCACAGAACTACTCCAAATTGAACTTGAGGCTCCTTCAGGTAATTCAGAGGGCAAAAGGCATATCATTCATCTAACAATTCGTGTTTAACAATTAATCTATCTGTCTTATGAAAGACAAAAAGATTAAACTTACAGTTCAATTACGCCGGAGAAATATAGGGATATTTGACGGCGAGAAGATAGCTACTCCGGCGTCATGAAATTGGACGGCATAATCAATTCGAATTTGGGTCCCAAAATGGAATCCATTTGCTTCTTGTCAACGCAAACGGCGAAAAGGAATATGGGCTTTTGAATTGTGAAATCCATAAGCCCAATTCTTAGGGCCTGATCCTATGTCGTTCCACCTTTTTTTGATTTTTTCTTTCTTTTTATTTTTCGATAAAAATTAAAATGGATTACTTTTATACTATTGCATATTTTTCACTATATTGTTGTGATTATGCATGCTTATTTTGAATTGAGGTTCTATTGAAATAATCGATTTACACAAAGTATAATTAAGGCCAGATACTCTGTATCCTCCACAAGCCCCGCTTGATATGTTAGTATTTGTTGTAGTAACTTGAAAGATGGTGTAATCTCAAACCAATTAGTGACAAAATCTTCTTACATTATCACAGTCAAAGATAATGAGAATCAAATTATGGATTTGGATGCAATGAATTGGGTGACCCAAATCCAACTTTTGTCCTACAAAAAGCTAATTAATGGGCCATGGCTAAATCATAGCCCACCAACTCAAATATTACTCCCTCCGTTTTAATTTATGTGAACACATTTGACTGGACACAGAGTTTAAGAAAATGGAGAAGACTTTTGATCTTGTGGTGTAAAATAAGGCACCTTTATTTTGTGTGGCTATAAATCATTGCATAAAGGTAAATTGTTTCCAAATAAGGAAAGAGGTCATTCTTTTTGGTACGGACTAAAAAGGAAATATGTTCACATAAATTGAAATGGAGGGAGTAAAATGTTCGCTAATATCATATCTTCTTAATCGATTAGTAAGATAGTGACAGGGCTTCTCACGTGAACATATGGAGCCGCAAGATATCACCTAGTCATTTTTATCTATACCCGTTTTTTTTGGATTTTTGGGTCAAATTTTAATTTGTATCCGCTTTACAAAAAATATTACAAGCATACTTACTTTTTCGCATAACTTTCACATACAGGCCTGAAGTAGCAAAGGCAATCACGCAAACTTCAGCATTTTAGTAGACGGGCTTGAAGTAGCAAAATTATTAAACAAAGTATGTTGAAGTTTTTATTTGTAATTGCTGAATTTAAGCATTCTAGTACTGAAGTTTTATTCTCTATTTATTGATGTTTTTATTTGTAATTGCTGAACTTAAGCATTCTAGTAGCTGAAGTTTTGTGATGCTAATGTTATTGAGTTCATTTGTAAAAACTGTAGCACTAAATAAGCTGAAGTTTTTTGTCTTAGATTCATTAGTTTTGTCATTAAGCTTTTTCAAAAATTTCAACAGAAGGTGCTGAAATTATTTAGTTCATTTGTAAAAACTTCAGCATTATACTGAAGTTTTTTTTTGTTCTGGATTCATTAGTTTTGTCATAAAACTTTTTTAAAAACTTCAGTAGAAGATGCTAAGTTGTTTAGTTTATTTGTAAAAACTTCAAGCTGAAATTATTTGAAAAGCTTTCTAACATACTAGATAAATAATTACCTTATTCTTTCATAGTTTATTACTACTATAAAATAATCAGATTACCAACAAGATCTAAAGCATAAATTTTGAAAATGATAAACGTGAAAAGAATAAAATTATCATGAAAAAAATCACTAAGTGTGACCTTAAACTTTCCGTACGTGAAAATATTCACAAATTATTTTCTACTAACTTACACAATTATTTATGTTTGTTTTCAAATGTTAGTATAATTGCATTTTATTATTAAAAATAACTCCTATAACTCCCACCACTCCATGAAGTAGAAAATTGGCATAACTCTTTTTTTATTCTAGCTCTTTTACTTCTTCTTAACTCAAAAACATCATTTTCCTCATTTTGCAAAATAGAAGTAGAAGAATTAGGCATAAATAAAAAATTATCTTATCTCTTTGACCCCCGCTATTTTTAGACTCTAATGGAAATTTATTTTCATGAAAAATATCATCACCTGATTCTTTAATTATATTCTTTTCTAGATTTAAAAATCTATAGGTTGTACTATTAGAAGCATAACAAAGAAAAGCACTGCCAACTTTTTTACCCAATTTTAAAATTTTAGGATTCGTTAGCCTAACATAGGCTAAACAACCTCAAACTTTCAGATAACCTAAATTTGGCTTGTAATTTTTCTACAACTCAAATGGTATCAACTTTGTTTTCTTATGAGGCACCCCATTCAACACATAACATGCAGTCAAAATAGCTCCACCCCATAAATTTAAAGGTGTATTTGACTCAATAAGCATGGCATTAGTTAACTCTACCAAAGTTCTATTTTTTCTTTCAGCCATACCATTTGATGCTGGAGAATAAGGTGGAGTAGTTTCATGAATTATTCCCAATGATCTCACAAAAGAATTAAATTCATTAGACTCATATTCACGGCCTCTATCATTTCTAATTCTTTTTATTTTTCTATCAAATTGATTTTCAATCTCATAGAGATAATTTTTAAAATTCTCAAACGCATCACTTTTATTTTCATCAAATAAACATATGTAAATTTATAGAAATCATTAATGAAAGTGATAAAATATCTATTTTCTTCATGGGTTAAACTTCCTCCAAGTTCACAAATATCAGTGTGAACTAATTCTAACAATTTAAATTTTCTTTTAACTTGAAAACGAGGCCTTTTAGTTATTGTCACGCCCCCAAATCCGGTCGTAATAGCGCCCAGTATATTGCTAAGCCAGCCTGACCAATCAATAACAGTAACGGAGCTAGAAGCTCGCTTTATCCCATTTAAGCATATTAAATTACGAAGCAACATCGATACATATAACGAAAACGGGGAACCAAGTCCCAAAATATACCAACTCCCATAGACCGAAGGGTCAAGAGTCATGAGCCTCTACTGAACATAGTGTAATAATGGTTTACAAGATACCAAGTGCGGAAGGAAATAGCAATACAGAATCAAAAGACAGTAAGAAGGAATATCGGGTCCTGCGGACTCTGCAGCTACCTCGTATATCCCACAGATGTCGCCTTGCACAGCTACTGGATCACTGCTGGGAGGTACCTGGATCTGCACACAATGTGCAGGGAGTAAAATGAGTACTGCCAGACTCAGTGGTAATAAACAAGGGTAAGACAGCGCAGATAAGAAATCCGCAATAAAGCACTATGTAAAGATGTAATCAAATACCCTGTCACAGAATCAATATCGACTGTACCTGTACCAACAAGTACCAGCAACACAGTATAACAACTAGCGTATGTAGCTAAATGCAATGCAATGCATGATATGACCGCTACGGCGCGTAGCCCGATCCAATTTGGGTACTCATGCTCACTGTGGGGGTTCAGACTCCGGAGGGGCTCCTACAGCCCAAGCACAATATCACTGCGGCGTGCAGTCCGATCCAACATATATACCGCTGCGGCGCGTAGCCCGATCCACTACCAGTCAGCTAATATGCAAATACAGCCTCGCAGGCTCAAAAGTAGTTTTGAAAACATCTTTTATCATTTTTCAGTTGAAAACAGTAATATCAAGTTCCTGAGATTGGAAATAGCATGATAACAGAAATAGCTACGGACTGGTAGTAACTAACATGTCAATATGATAAGACAATGATAACGACCCTCGCGGGATCCAAATAACTGGCTCACAGCCCACAAGATACTCAACCGCCCAAGAAGGGGGTTTCTCGGCTCAAGAGTGGCCAATATCACAATATATAGTATGCAACCATCCGAGAAGGAGGTTCGACGACTCAAGAATATCCAATGTCATAACACAGTGCCAACAAGTCGGACTAAGCCATAGTCCCCAATCACAATCGACCCCGCACTCACAAGAGAGTACGTGTCTCGTCGCTATACAGCGTCACAAAGTGGTATACCGGGGTTTCGAACCCGCCGGTCATCACCCACATCTATTACTCACCTCAATACGGTGTGACGACTACTCCGCAATGCCCTTGCCACGAGAATCAAGCTCCGCACGCATAGAATCTGATCAAATACAGTAGAAATACAACAAATTAGGCCAATGGGACGACACCCAATCAATACAACTCAATTTACATCCAAATTTCCAAAGTTGTCAAAACCCGACTTTCGGTACGCTTCTCGAAAAATCACGAAAGTCACATATTCGGAACCCTCATCTCGATACGAGTGTAAGCATATAAGATTTACCAAATTCGGACTCCATTTGCCCATTTAAAATCTTGATTTTCTAAAGTTCAAGCCTAGGGCTAAATCTTCCATGAATCACCCCAAATTCCTCCATTTTCATGATATAATTGCATAACATTATCAATACTAATCATAGTTTAAGTCCATAGTTGATTACTTGATGATTTCCCTTGAGTTTCTCTTCAAAATTGCCCAAATCGCCTCTAAAGCCGAGACCCAAATGTGTGAAATGTTTCTGAAATTTCTAACTTCTGATACACTTAACTCACTGCGATTTTCGCTTCTACGGACCATTTTCCGCCCCTACGAAACCGCTTCTGCGACCAAATGGTCGCTTCTGCGAACCCAGGCCTACTTGGCCATTTTCGCACCTGCGATGCAAGGACCGCCCCTACGGGTCCGCTCCTGCGGAATCCCCTCCGCCCCTGCGGTCTTTCCCACTTCTGCGGACAAGAGTCCGCTCCTGCGGACTCGCCTATGCGATCAACTATCCGCTTCTACGGACTCCTCCATCATACCTCTTTCCCGCTTCTGCGATCGCCCTCTCGCACCAGCGAAGCCGCCCCTGCGGGCCAGGTTCCGCTTCAGCGGTCGCCTCCGCTTCTGCACCTTCTTGTCCGCTCCTGCGGACTCGCTCCTGCGCTCCCTTTTCCGCAGGAGCGAAAACAACAGAACAGAATCACAAAACTGCAATTTTCCACATTTTTTCCCGTTTAGCCATCCGAAAATACCCCGAGGCCCCCGGGACCTCATCCCAACACACTAACACATCCTAATACCTTATTCGAACTTGTTCCAATCCTCAAAACACGTCCAATAACATCAAAACCCATAATTCACATCGAATGCAAGCCTAAATTCCTTAAAACATTCCGAATTACACAATCAATCAAAAACTCAACTAAATAACGTCCGAATGATCTGAAAATTTTGCGGACATATCCAAAATCACCAAACGGAGCTACTACAACTGTCGGAATTCCATTCCGACCCCCGGATCAAAATCTCACCTACCGTTCGGATTTCGCCAAAATTCAACCTTAGCCAATTCAAGCCTATCTCTACACCGGGCCTCCAAATTCAATTCCGATTGCTCCCCTAAGTCACAAATCACCTCCCGAAACTAAACCGAATCATCAGAATCCGATTCCGAGCCCTCTATCTAAATAGTCAACTCAGAGTTGACTTTCCTTATTCAAGTTTCCTTCAAAAAGGCTATATGCCTCATTTTCAATCCAAATCACTCCTAACTCACCCGATAGACTCTAACACCGATATAAAAGCATAAAACATGAAATTGCAACATAACGAGGTGGTAATTCCCGTGACGACGGGCTGGGTCGTCACATTCTCCCCCTTCTTAAGCAAACGCTCGTCCTCGAGCGGGTCAAGAAACATACCTGAAGTCTCAAACAAGTGTGGATATCTGCTCCGCATCTCCCGTTTGACCTCCCAAGTGGCCTCCTCCACGGGTCGACCTCTCCACTGAACCTTAACTGATGCAATCTCCTTAGACCTCAATTTTCTTACCTGACGTCCCAAAATTGCAATAGGCTCCACATCATATGATAGATCACCATCAAGCTGAATGGTACTGAAGTCTAATACATGAGACGGATCTCCAATGTACTTCCGGAGCATAGACACGTGGAATACTGGATGGACGCTGGATAAGCTGGGCGGCAAGGCTAACTCATATGCCACCTCTCCAACTCTCTTAAGTATCTCAAAAGGACCAATGTACCTGGGACTCAACTTCCCTTTCTTCCCGAACCTCATGACACCCTTCATAGGTGAAACCTTTAACAATACTCTGTCACCAACCATGAAAGACAATTCTCGAACTCTACGGTCCGCATAACTCTTCTGATGAGACTGTGCTGTACGAAGCCTCTCCTGGATCAACTTTGCCCTATCCAGAGCATCCTGAACTAACTCAGTTCCTATCAATCTATCCTCACCAGGCTCAAACCATCCCACGGGGGATCAACACCGTCTCGCCATATAATGCCTCATACGGGGCCATCCGAATACTCGACCGATAACCGTTGTTGTAGGCAAACTCGGCAAGTGGTAGGAACTCATCCCACGAACCACCAAAGTTAATCACATAAGCTCGCAACATATCCTCCAGAATCTGAATAGTGCGCTCAGACTGCCCGTCTGTCTAGGGGTGAAATGCTATACTCAACTCAACCCGCGTACCCATCTCTCGCTGAAATGCTCTCCAAAACTGAGAAGTGAACTGGGTACCCCTGTCGGATATGATAGACACTGGGACGCCATGCAACCGGACAATCTCTCGAATAAAGATCGTTGTCAACCGCTCTGATGAGTAGGTAGTACTAACTGGAATGAAGTGAGCAGACTTGGTCAGCCTATCCACAATCACCCAAACAGAATCAAACTTCCTCGCGGTCCGAGGGAGTCCAGTAACAAAGTCCATAGTGATCCTCTCCCATTTCCACTCGGGAATATCAATGCGCTGAAATACGCCACCGGGCCTCTGATGCTCGTACTTAACCTGCTGACAGTTGAGGCACCGTGATACATGTCTGACAGTGTCCATTTTCATCTTTCTCCACCAATAGTGCTGTTTCAAATCTTGATACATCTTCGCGGCTCCTGGATGGATAGAATACCGCGAGCTATGGGCCTCCTCCAGAATCAACTCACGAAGGCCATCAACATTGGGCACACATATCCGGCCCTGCATCCTCAATACGCCGTCACTATCAATGGTGACATCTCTAGCATCATCATGCGGAACTCTATCCCTAAGGACAGCCAAATGTGGATCATCATACTGGCGCTCACGAATACGATCATATAGAGATGACCGAGATACAACACAAGCCAATACCCTGCTGGGCTCCGAAATATCTAACCTCACTAGCCGATTGGCTAGAACCTGAACATCATAAGCAAATGATCTCTCCTCACCTGGAATATATGCAAAGCTTCCCACACTGACCGCCTTCCGGCTCAAAGCATCGGCCACCACATTGGCCTTCCTCGGATGATATAAAATAGTAATGTCATAATCCTTAAGCAAATCAAGCCATCTCCGCTGTCTCAAATTAAGGTCTGTTTGAACAAGTGCTGGAGACTACGATGGTCGGTATACACCTCACAGGACACGCCGTACAAATAGTGCCACCAAAGTTTCAAGGCATGAACAATGGCGGCTAGCTCCAAATCATGAACATGATAGTTCTTCTCATGTGGCTTCAGCTACCGAGAAGCATAAGAAATCACCTTACCTTCCTGCATCAACACACAACCTATCCCCACTCTCAAGGCATCACAATAAACAATATATGAACCTGAAGCTGATGGCAACACTAATATTGAAGTTGTGGTCAAAGCTGTCTTGAGCTTCTGAAAGCTCTCCTCGCACTCATCCGACCACACGAATGGTGCACCCTTCCGGGTCAATTTAGTCAATGAAGAAGCAATGGATGAAAATCCCTGAACAAACCGGCGATAATACCCCGCCAAGCCAAGAAAACTCCCGATCTCTGTAGCTGAGGACGGTCTAGGCCAACTCTGCACCGCCTCTATCTTCTTAGGATCAACCTGAATACCATCACGAGACACCACATGTCCCAGAAATACTATCGACTCGAGCCAAAACTCGCACTTGGAGAATTTAGCATATAGCTTATCATCCCTCAATCTCTGCAACACAATACTCAAATGCTGAGCATGCTCCTCCTGACTATGGGAGTAGACTAGAATGTCATCAATGAACACAATCACAAATGAATCCAAATAGGGCCTGAACACACTGTTCATCAGATGCATAAATGCTGTTGGGGCGTTGGTCAGCCCAAAAGACATCATAAGAAACTCATAATTACCATATCGGGTCCTGAATGCAGTCTTCATTATATCCGAGTCCCTGATCTTCAGCTGATGATAGCCTGAACGAAGATCGATCTTAGAAAACACCCTCGCACCCTGTAACTGATCAAACAAATCATCTATGCGCGGTAGAGGGTACATGTTCTTCACTGTCACTTTGTTTAATTGTCTATAATCAATACACATTCGCATGGAACCATCTTTCTTTTTAACAAATAACACCGGCGCACCCCACGAGGACACGCTAGGACGGATGAAACCCTTATCCAGAAGCTC
Organism: Nicotiana noctiflora; assembly: GCA_032618575.1. NCBI lineage: Eukaryota > Viridiplantae > Streptophyta > Magnoliopsida > Solanales > Solanaceae > Nicotiana > Nicotiana noctiflora. The sequence goes on along the minus strand of JASVEL010001229.1, from coordinate 209,444 downwards.
TTGAAGCTGCTCTTTTAGTTCTTTCAACTCGGCTGGTGCCATCCGATAAGGAGGAATGGATATGGGCTGAGTGCCCGGCACCAAGTCAATGCCAAAATCAATATCCCTGTCCGGCGGCATGCCCGGCAGGTCTGAGGGGAATACATCTGGGAAGTCCCTCACAACAGGTACAGAATCAATGCTAGGAGACTCGACTCCCACATCTCTCACAAAAGCTAAGTATGATAGAACACCCTTTTTCAACCATCTTCTGAGCTTTTAAGGATGAAATGACACGGCTAGGGACGAAATCGGTCGAACCCCGCCACTCAATCTAAGAAATACCAGGAATGGCCAACGTAACTGTCTTAGCATGACAGTCCAATATAGCGTGGTACAGAGACAACCAGTCCATACCCAATATAACATCAAAGTCTACCATCCCCAATAATAACAAATCTTCCTGGGTCTACAGACCCCCAATAGATATAACACAGGATCTATAGACATGATCCACAACAATCGTATCACCCACGGGGGTGGATATATGAATAGGTAAATCAAGACTACCACGAGTCGCACCCAAATGACGTGCAAAATAAGAGGACACGTAAGAATATGTGGACCCTGGATCAAATAGAACGAGGCATCTCTGTGACAGACAGAAATGATACCTGTAATCACTGCATCGGAGGCAACTGCATCACGCCTGTCAGGAAGTGCATAGAACCGTGCCTGGCCTCCACCAGATCTCTCCTCGCCTCTAGGGCGACCACGAGAAAACTGACCTCCACCTCTACTAGCCTGAGATGGTGCTGAAGAGGAGGGCAGATCCCTCTGTTGAGTCTCGTCCCTACGGAGTCGAGGGCACTGTCTCCTCATGTGGCCAAACACACCACACTCATAACATGCACCTGGTGCTGGAGAAGGGGACTGAAGGGAACCCCTCGCCGCAGAAGAACCCTGGGCTGAAGAAGTAGGTGCTGCACTCTGGGCTGGGAGGGCACTAAGTGATGACTGACCCTGCTGAAACCCCTGTCGACCACAACCATAAGAACCTCCGCTCTGCTCTGGGCGGCCTGAATGAGAAGGTCTAGATGAGCGACCTCTGCTCTGTTGGGAATGCCCCTAGATGGAGCACCACAGAAACTGCCAGAACCATGAGGCCTCTTGGCCTCCCGCTCCTCTCTCTCTCGGTGACGATCCGCCTCAATAGAGCGTGCCATGTCCAACAACCTGCTCAAACGATGATGACAAAACTCTCTCTCTGGTCATAAGAATGCGGATAGAGTAATTGAGGCCATCAATGAACCTCCTGATCCTCTCCCTATCATTAGGGATCATCCATGTGGCATGCCTAGCCAACCGTGTGAATCCGAGCTCATACTGGGTCACAGACATGTCGCCCTGAACCAACCACTCGAACTAGCAACGTAGCTCCTCGCGACGAGACTGTGGTACATATTTCTCTAGAAAGAGAGTAGAGAACTGCTGCCATGTGAGGGGTGTTGCTCCTGCAGGCCTACGCCTCTCAAACTCCTCCCACCAATCAAATGCGGGACCGGTGAACTGAAAGGTAGTAAATGAAACTCCGCTGGACTCAAGAATACCAGCTGTCCACAACATCCTCTGACACTTGTCCAAGAAACCCTGGGCATCCTCGCCCTCAACGCCACTGAAATGGGGTGGCTGAAGTCTACCAAACTTCCCGAACTACATTGACCTGATTCCCTTTTAGCCAGGGATATGTAGGAGACCTTCTGAAGCAAAGGTTCGGTCAAACTTTTCCAAAAAATGCTCATACGGAGTGCTCAAACGGGCAAAAATCGCTCGTGTTTGCTCAATATCTTTGCACAATAACTCTTCGTGTTTACGCGCAAAGAGGGGCAACTGTGAGCACGTGATTTTTGCCCTACATGAGAATTACTCCCAAAAGATTCAAAATAAAATAGTTTTGTGTTACATCTGATTTTTGTGGACTTCGAGCATTAGCATTGGTATGGGTGTGTTTGTTTAGCTAGAAAATACAAAAAATATATGTACATATAAATATGCATTGCATATTCGGGGATTAATTGAGCGTTCATAAGAATAAAGTGGTCATAGGAATTAATCGTAAGAAAATCACGGAAGATGTGCATTTTTGTTTCTTGGTCATCATGTGATTTCGTTTGAATGTGTAAGTTGTGTTAGTTGTTAAGTGTTAACTAATAAAGTGTAATCCCATTTCCTCTAATTTGATTTGTTTGAAGTGGCTTTGTAGTTTAATTGGGGGATATTTAATAAAGTCGAGAAGTGGCTGAAAATGCAAAGGAAATCAGGTCCAAATCGACCATTGGCCCAGTCTAGAGACCTGGCCTCAGAAGCGTCCGAACGACGTCGTCCCAGGCCTTCCATCGGAACCGTTGATCAAACAGATCTATTGGTCCAGTTCATCTCTAGCATCGTGGACACGACACCGTCTCAGGTGTTTAATCTAAGCCGTCCACTTTCCTTTGATCGGACGATCCTAGGCTACTCTCATTAACCCGGTCCGTTTCGATCTGGGGCGATCCGTCGTCCAAACAGCGTCGTCCAGTTTAAGTGAAAGATCCAGGCCGTTGATCTCGTTTGATCAAACGGCCAGGATTAAATCCCAGCCCCGCTATATATACCTAATTCCCTACCCCGCCTCCTTTCAGACCCCTACCCCTCGACCATCTCTAACCTTTGGAGACGGTTTCACAGCCTCCACCCATCTCCGCCTTTGACCGCCGGCCGAAAATCGTCTCCGCCGGCGGCCGATGCCCAATCCCTCCCATCTTAACACCAAATGACCCTCCGAACGCCCTGAGCCCAAATCCACAAACCATTTTCTTCGAATCATTCCCTGTCTTCTCGAATCTTCATTCGAAGATTCGAGCTAAAACCAAACTTATGCCAAACCACCCCAAACTCACCCCAAACACTCCTCACACCTCCCTCACACACCTACTAACCCTGGTTTAGTTCGAATCAGGCCAGAACCAGTCAAGCCCCAAAACCCACCCTCAAGAACCCTAAAATTTAAAACGACGGATTAGGCCAAATTGATCGAGATTTCGTGGTCCAATGGACCTTATTCGAGTTGTTCTCGAGTGAGAACACTTCGATTAAGGTCTCTTCGACCTCAAAGTGGTCAATCCGAGTTCGAGCCTGGGTTACCAACAATTCCAAGGTATTTAGCTTCTTTTCTTTCATTCTATATGAATGTCTTGGTATGTTTACATGTTATGCTTGGGTTACTTGGTTGGCATTTTTCTAGCACTTCTCTGCTCTTCTCAATAGACCTTTTATTCAGTCGATTCCCATCTCTATCTATTTTAATTCAATGCTGTAATTGCTTTGTATGTTTAGTTTATTTAACGTCGACAAATTAATTAGCTTGTATGTTTGCTCATTCCTTGGTCTGCCCGTATGCAATTCATCAGTCTGTGGTTCGTTTGTTTGTTTAATTCTAGATTAGGGGTTAATTGGATATAGTTGATAGGGTTTAATTAGTATTAGTTTTTAAATACCCTACCCATAAGAGAGGCTAGTGGAACCTGCCGTACAACAGGGTATCCCACTAGTCTCCTGCGATCAGTGTTTTTAATGTTAAAGTCCATACAAGGACGCTTAGTAGTGGGGGGTTCAGAGAATATAATGGGCAGGGGTTTAGTTTAAGTGTGGCACCATTAGGAGTTGAAGTTCAAAAAACTATATAGATAGAGGGACAGGCAGTGATAGAGGGGACACAGACATAGACACAGATAGCAGAGTATAGGACATACACGAGAGTCTCCAGCTTGAGTTCAATTTTTTCAGTTGATTCCAAAACTAAAAGATAGCTGGCATTCTTTGTTTCTGTTACATACTCGGATCTAGATAATAGGCAGAAATTTTTGGGCATTTGGGATTGTTGTTTGAAGTTAATTGTGGTTCAATCAGTGGGGTACACAAGTCTCCTGGGGCATTTCAGAAGTATAGGGGTCTGTTTGATTTGGAATTCTTTGCTGTTGGTTTCCTTGAAGTAGTTGAGCCTTTTGTCGTTGGTTTCTCTCTTTGGAGTCTGTTTGCTGGGATCATTTTGGTTGATGTGGTTAGTGCTATATTGCTGATTGCCTTGTTGCTTGTCACTGCTCACTCTTCTTCCCATTTCCATATTCCAGGTACACATTCATAGTTCATCTCAATGTATCCCTCAAACTGGAAGTAAATGAAGTGTTGTTCGGTTCATTTGAATAATTTCCATTAGTATATTTTAGTGTTGACGGAACTGTTTTCAGTTGTAGTTAATTAAGGAGTGTTTGAACTGTAATTAAGGATTGTTGGACTGTTATAGTTATGTGAACACTCTATTAGCTTTACTAGTATAAAGTGTTGAATTTTGGCTTGTTTGACCATGGAAATTAAATCTAAAATAAGGAATTAATTTAGTACTGTTAATTCAGTCCTATTACAAGCACTAGAATGTATTAGCCTGTTTAAATCTAAAATAGTGTACTCGCAACTACAGGAAATCACGTACAATTGGCAGTTTTAAAAATTGATTGGTTCATTTCATTGATTCATTTCTAGGTTCGGTTTATAAAATAAATTCCATGATGTGTTTGACTGTAGAAAATTATAGAATAGGTATGTTAGTTTGTTAAAAGCACGAGCTGAGTATGTATGCAAAAAATGGATTAAGATTGACAGGCCTGGATTCGAGTGTTATGCCAGCCCACTTACGACCTGGAATTTAGTTTCGATTTATGTGTAGGCTAAATTGGACAACCTTAGTTTAGTTTGAGTTTGGGCCTAAAGTCTATATGTATAAGGCCCAACGTTGAAGCAGTCCTAATGAACTAACCACAACTGGGTTTGGGTAACAGACCTAAGTCAAAGGGCCTCCAATAATAACAATTACCTTGCTTAGATTTGGGCCTAATATTGAGGCCCGGATTCCATTTGCTTGCAATAATTATTAATCAGGCTCTCTTAGAGATAATACATAATAGAAAAATTGTAGTTGCTGTAGGTTGTTTTTTTGTTAAAAGAAAATAAAGATGAGCTGAGCCTCGCTAAACGAAACAAACAAGTTGCAGGGCCCTCATAAATGTATATATAAAATACTTAGATTTTGAGATGCGCCGTTTCTTAGCGAATTTCACGGCATTCTAAAAAATGTAAATAAGTAATCGCTCTAGGCGCGTATTTCAATAATTTTACCTTCTTAAATACGGGTGTGCATTTCATGCGGCCCAAATCCAAAAATGTTGAATAAGAATGTGTCGAGGATCCGGGTGCATTTCATGTGACGTGATTCGAAACATATTTTTAGGCAACATTTATTTTGTAAATAATAATAATAAAGGCGGTAAAGGGATATTAATTTGCATTAAGTACATAACTGTTAAAATCAGATAAATAAGCCGAATATGACAGTTAAGCGACCGTGCTAGAACCACGGAATTCGGGAATGCCTAACACCTTCTCCCGGGTTAACAGAATTCCTTATCCGGATTTCTGGTTCGCGGACCGTTAAATAGAGTCAAACCTTTCCTCAATTCGGGTTTCAAACCGGTGACTTGGGACACCATAAATCTCCCAAGTGGCGACTCCGAATCTCTCAATAAATGAATCCCATTTTGGTTGTCCTTTAATTGGAAAAACTCTCTTTTATATCGTGCGCCCTCACGGGTGCGCGGAAAAAGGAGGTGTGACAGCTCTGGCGACTCCACTGGGGAAGCAAACCCAGAACCAATGGTTCAGGGTTTAAGAATTCGAGCTTTGAATAATTGTTACATTTGGCTTATTATTATCTGATTTTATCATATGTTTGTATTTAATGTGTTAAATGTTACTTTCTACCGCTTTGATATTTTGTGAATTGTACATATAAACTGTGCCGAAACCAATCTCCTCCCTGAGTCTTCTAAATCATGAAGAAGGGTGCACTTCGTGTGACTTCTCTTCTGTATAGTGTCTAATTCCCACTTTAGAACGAGGTTTGGATAAGTTGCAAAACCGGTGAAGCTTCTTTTTCTCGGGTTGCTGCCTCCTCCTCGGCTCGAGCTGTCCGCTCGGGTAAGCCAGGTCTAGAACAATAAACCCAGGTTTTTGAGCCTAGAATAACAAAGCTTCATGCCGGATCCCTAGTAGGAACATTTATTTGCATCATGTTGCATTTGACTTAAGGGACTCAACACAGGGGTTGGGTCCGTCTAGGACAGGTGGCCTGAAATGAAAAGACCATCCTGCTGCATCCTATTTGTCTTACGCATTTATCTGCTTTAGACTTGCATGCTGACCGGCTTTAGATAAGGAAAATTAAAAAAAAAAAAAAAAGAGAAAAAGAAAAAAAAGGAAAAATAGTGTGTTTTATTCTTGAAATAGATAAAAATAGTTTACTTGTTTTTTTAGTAAAATGAATAAATAAATAATGTAGTTTGTTTTATTAAAATCGAACTATGCAGGTTTGATTCTCCCCATTAGGTGGGATACGTAGGCAACCCTCATCGGGTCCAACCACCCCTTCAAAAAAAAAATTTAAAAAAAATGTCGAAGTTTTAGTTTTCAATAAATTCAAAGTAACGCTATTTTTGAAAATAGCCGAATGTTCCGAAAGGACACCGGAAGGTTGTTTTTGCAAAAATGGCCACTTTGAAGTCTTTTCTTTTTCTTTTTGAATAATAACCTTGAAATATTCCATGTGGAAATGTTGAAAGGCCGTAGCCTCAAAATAAAGTTTGGGATACCACCCCTTTTAAAAAAAATCAAAAAAAATGTGTGTTTAATTTCGTCAATAAAATCAAAGTGATGCCGTTTTTGGAAATAGCCGAATGTTCCGAAAGGAAGCCGGAAGCTGTTTTTGCAAAAATAGTCGCTTTGAGTCATTTTGGATAATTTACGAGCATAGCCTTGAAATATTCCTTGTGGAAATGTTGCAAGGCCATAGCCGCAAAATCAAGTTCGGGTTCACACCCCTTTTGCAAAAATAACCAAAAAATGTCAAATTTTTTATTTTGTTATAAATAAATCGGGTGATGCTATTCTTGTTTAAAATAAGCCGAATGTTCCCCAAAAGGACGCCGGAAGGCTATTTTTGCAAGAATAGTCACTTTGAGTCTTTGTAAATAATTTTTGGGCACAGCCTTGAAATATTCCCTCGTGGAAATATTGAAAGGCCGTATCCGCAAAATTAAGTTTGAGTCATCACTCAACTTTCCAAAAAAAAAAAAAACATATGGTTTTGCTGAAATGGCCACATTTGGCATTTAAACTTTCTCAGTCTTGTGTTGGTCTGTGTCGGTGCTGAACGATGCCCCATGGGCCCTAAGATGAAAAATTTTGAATTTATAGTCTCTTAAATAAAATTTTGCAAAAATAGCCGCTTTATCAAATAAGTCATTACATGGCCAATTTTGTAAAAATAGTTAATTGAGATTAGAAACTTCTCAGTCTTGTGTTGGCTTATGGCGATGCCGAATGATGCCCCTATGAGCCACAGGAGGAAATTTTTTTTTCAAGTTTATCTTTTTGGAGTCGGGCTTTTACAATTAATTTGCAAGAACTACGCTCGATCTGATTCATGCGGGGTCATGATACGTAGGCAATCTCCATAAGATTCGACCACAACTGTATATGTATATATAATATAAAATAAAAAAAGAAATAAAAAAATAAAAATAAAAAATTTGATAAGGACTGTCCGAGTCCATTCTAACATGTTTTGTCTTGAATTGTAAAGTAAGTAGAAGGTGGTTGGTTTGTGACAAGCGGACAACGCAAGATCACCGAAAGATGGTACAGGAGGAAATTGCCAAATGCCTTGTAACCCACTTCCAAACCAAGGGTATAGAAGGAAACCGAAGTTGAAGGGTAATTTCACACCAATAGGAGTTTCCTATGCAAGCTTATTTGAGAAGTCAAAGCAACAGGACATGATTGCACCCATCCCTCCAAATCATGTGGACCCACGTGCAAGGAGCTTTGACCCATCTAAAAGGTGTGAATACCATTCCAATGCCCAGGGGCATAACATGGAAAGTTGTCGGGATTTGAAAAGGGAAATAGAAAGGATGATCCAAGAAAGATTGATTGTGATTCAAGACAGTGACATCCAGAATATCGCGCTGAATATGTTACCCGCACATGATGATACACACTTTCTGGCGGTGATGCCTGGTGACACGGAATATGAGAATCCACTTAGGAATTTGCCGACTAAAATGAGAGAAGGCCATAGTGATTCTGATAATCAAATTCGTGGTTAAATGTCAGGCTTATCAATTGGAGAGTCATTTGTGGTGGCTTATTTTGTTGTCATTTCTATTTGTCCGGGTTATTTCAGAATGGTAATCCGGATGTTGTCTTGTGGCTCAAACCTTTTATCCTTGTATTTTTCTTTTGATCATAGTGTCTCATCTAAAGGGGTCTAGGTTCGTTCTAAGGGTTGTAACCCCAGTTTTGTTTTTTGGTTGTTCGAGTCGTTGTTTTGTCGGTTAATGCAATGACCTATTTTATATTATTTCTAGACATTTTCTGTTATTTAGTCCTCTCCTTCCTATAGTTCTTTTTCTCTAGCTCTAGTGACATGACGTGCGCGCATAGTTCTGGCCTGATCTTAAAAGTTAATCACAAAACCATTGGGAGGTGATCGAGATATTTAAATTAAATAAGAACGGTTTGAGATTATTCGATGCCCGAGTCATGAGAAACTGGGGTAAGTAAAAGGAAACCGTTAAAGGCAAGCTGGCCAAAATTGACATGGGGTCGTTCATAATAATGAAAATGAGAGTGTTGCCCAACAGTGCTTTAAAGATATGACGAATATGAATTGTGTTGTTTACACTTGGCATGTTTTGAAGATTGGAATGACGAAGTCATTTTGTTCTGCTATCCAAATACTTTATCCATCGTCAACCCCTTGAACCTTATTTTAAATTCTTTCATACCCCTCCTTCGGAATTAGTTGCAAAGACTAGAAACACAAGTTTGAAAGGTAAGAGAAGAAAGGGATAAAGAAAAAAGTAAAGAAAAAGAAAACAACAAAAAGAGATAAAGAAAAGAAAAAGAAAAATGTGTGAAAAAAAAAGAAACTTGAAAAAGAGGAATTGGGAACTACGTTTGACCTGATTCCTTAAAGAGGATACGTAGGCGCTTCACAGCTCGGTCATAGTGTAAATAAAGAAATAAAAAATCCCCAAGTAAAAAGCTGGGGCAAAGAAAAATTGTGTTGATTATAAATAAATTTAGGTCCGAAGGTTGTAAATTTTGAACCCGAAATTAATTTGTTTTTAGCCTTTAACACCCTTCTCTTTCTAGCCCTATCCAAATCCCACATTACGGTCCAGAAAGACCTTCTGATCAGTCTTCAAAAGATGCCACGTCAGGCGAGTGAGAGAGTCCTATCAGAATATAACACTCTGATTTTCAGCAGAAAAGACTCTGATTCCTAGCAGAAAGGAAACACGAGAGAGTCTTAGCAGTGACACCCCAATCAAAAGTGATACAAATGAGAGAGTCTTACGGGTGAAAACATTCACAGGCACCATAAGGCGACGAAAGCTGAGAGAAAATCAAAATGAGAGAGGCTTGAAAGTGAAAACCCGTCGGGCACTTCAAGTCGAATAAAGGTGATAGTTAGAGAAAATTGTGAAAGGCGATTAACGACAGAGGATAGGCCATATGTGCATGTCATGACCAGTAGAGTTGGTAGTCGCGTTTGATAAGTTTTATAGTTATTTCTTGCTAGAGAGTCGTTTTTTTTCTTTGTCTTCTATTTTGTTTCTTTTTATCTTTCTCATTTTTATCAAAAAATTCCCCATCAAAGTCTGTCTAGTCAGAACAAGTGAGAAATGACTTCAAAACTTGCCACCAAACTTTCCAATTATTACGCAAAGCAAGGAAATGCCATTGACGGCAGAGAAGTAGGGTGCAAAAAAGATTATTAAACTGGGGCAGAAAATTTTCTTTTCAGTTTGAAAATTTTCTGGAAATCAATACCCACTTGGGGAAGAAGGAAAGTCTTAAGGGAAATGGTCTTCGAACCAGTGTCATCCTCAACAGCCTTCAAGAAGAGTGAAACGTCAATTTTGAGGAAATGAAAATCCCTCAACAATGTTATCTACAGCAAGTTCCGAGGTGGTCGGACAACATAGAACGATAAAGGAAGAAAGGAAAGCCCATCTTCAACAAAATAACCCCCAGCAAGTTGAGAAACACAGAATGGAGAAGGGATAAATGGAAAAACCCATTCCCCGCAGGAATATCATCTTCAGCAAATGAAATCATTCCCCAACAAGTTTTGGGAACCCCGAGCGAGGGAAAGGAGAAAAGGAAAAAACCACCCCACCGGAGCGGCACAACCGCTCACAATGTTTTGAACTAACAAATTTTCTTTGATTTGAAACAGGGAAAGAAAGTGCTATTGATAGCAGAAAGTCATGCCATAAGGAAGAACACCAATACTGGGGCAGAAAATTTTCTGCCGTTGTTGAAAATTTTCTCGGAGAAACGAGGAAGGCAATTCAAGATGACGTGTCAGGTTTGTCCACCTTCAAATAGGATGTTTCAGGTTTGTCCACCTTCGAACAGGACATCTCAGGTTTGTTCACTTTTTGATACAATGGGAGTATTCACCCTCAAATTGAATACGATGGGAGTATTCGCCCTCAAATAGAATATGATGGGAGTATTCGCCCTCGAATAGGATACAATGGGAGTATTCGCCCTCGAATAGGATACAATGGGAGTATTCGCCCTCGAATAGGATACAATAGGAGTATTCGCCCTCGAATAGGATACAATGGGAGTATTCGCCCTGGAATAGGATACAATGGGAGTATTCGCCCTCGAATAGAATATGATGGGAGTATCCGCCCTCGAATAGGATACGATGGGAGTATTCACCCTCAAATAGAATACGATGGGAGTATTCTCCCTCGAATAGGATACAATGGGAGTATTCGCCCTCGAATAGGATACAATAGGAGTATTCGCCCTCGAATAGGATACAATGGGAGTATTCGCCCTCGAATAGGATACAATGGGAGTGTTCACCCTCGAATAGGATACAATGGGAGTATTCGCCCTCGAATAGAATATGATGGGAGTATCCGCCCTCGAATAGGATACGATGGGAGTATTCGCCCTCAAATAGAATACGATGGGAGTATTCGCCCTCGAATAGGATACAATGGGAGTATTCGCCCTCGAATAGGATACAATGGGAGTATTCGCCCTCGAATAGGATACAATGGGAGTATTCACCCTCGAATAGGATACAATGGGAGTATTCGCCCTCGAATAGGATACAATGGGAGTATTCGCCCTCGAATAGGATACAATGGGAGTATTCGCCCTCGAATAGGATACAATGGGAGTATTCGCCCTCGAATAGGATACAATGGGAGTATTCGCCCTTGAATAGGATACAATGGGAGTATTCGCCCTCGAATAGGATATGATGGGACTATCCGCCCTCGAATAGGATATTTTTACGTTTGTTTTATTTTACATTGTCCTATGCATATTTTGTAAATTATTGCCAGCATGCATTTTAATTCAAGAGTTGCTAACAAAAACAGGCGCCTACCGGTATAACAAGAGGCAAGTCTTCAGTCTTTACATTGCAGGTCTTGAAACTAGTAACCCACCATAAAGCAGAGGGTTACAACAAGAGATCCCAGCGCAAATTCAAGCGCATGAGTCAAAGGAAAGGAGGGAATGGAGGAAAATTTTCCCAGCATCATTATCCTCAGCAGGCAAGTAAACAGTTCTAAAGGTATCTCCAGCAGTCAGGAGAGAAACCAACACGACCCAGGAGGAAAGCAGTTCCGAAACAAGGTAATTTAGGAGAAATGATGGTTCAAGGGTCGATGCAGCAAGAATAAAGTGGTACAAGAAGCAAAGGAAGGCGATCTAGTTCTGAAGTTGTTGTTGAAGTCAGGGAGCCCGCCTGAAGAATGGAGTGGCGATTTATTTTAAAGTTGTTGTTGAAGTCAGGGGAGCCCGCCTGAAGAATGGAGTGGCGATTTATTTTAAAGTTGTTGTTGAAGTCAGGGAGCCTGCCTGAAGAACGGAGTGGCGATTTATTTTAAAGATGTTGTTGAAGTCAGGGAGCCCGCCTGAAGAATGGAGTGGCGATTTATTTTAAAGTTGTTGTTGAAGTCAGGGAGCCCGCCTGAAGAATGGAGTGGCGATTTAGTTTTAAAGTTGAAGTCAGGGAGCCCGTCTGAAGAATGGATTGGCAATTTATTTTTGAAGTTGGTTGAGGAAAGCGGTAGAGTATAACGGAAATCCCCAGCATGAATCCAAGTTCGTAATCAAAAGGAAGGCAACAAGGATCCGAAAGATAGGTTCAGACTTCGAAGGAGAATAGTTCGAAGATCACAAAGAAGGGACCAATGGTCGGAGTTCGGCAATCAAGATAAGCCGAAATAACGATTATCAAAAGAGAAGAAGCATGTGAAGGAACATCAGAGCCGGCAGGATGGCAAGGAACATGACAAGATCAAGTCGAAAAGATAGATAAGAATTGGCAATACTGTAACTTAGTCTAGCTTCTTATTTTTGTTTAGCACGGTGTAATAAGGAGATCGGTTAAGCAGTGGCAACAGCAGCAACAACAGTAACAGCAAGATCACAGCAGTCATGGTAGTCCCAGCTACCAAAGCTTCCCGAACTACATTGACCTGATTCCCTTTTAGCCAGGGATATGTAGGAGACCTTCTGAAGCAAAGGTTCGGTCAAACTTTTCCAATAAATGCTTCATACGGAGTGCTTAAACGGGCAAAAATCGCTTGTGTTTGCTCAATATCTTTGCACAAAAACTCTTCATGTTTACGCGCAAAGAGGGGCAGCTGTGAGCACGTGATTTTTGCCCTACATGAGAATTACTCCCAAAAGATTCAAAATAAAATAGTTTTGTGTTACATCTGATTTTTGTGGACTTCGAGCATTAGCATTGGTATGGGTGTGTTTGTTTAGCTAGAAAATACAAAAAATATATGTACATATAAATACGCATTGCATATTCGGGGATTAATTGAGCGTTCATAAGAATAAAGTGGTCATAGGAATTAATCGTAAGAAAATCACGGAAGATGTGCATTTTTGTTTCTTGGTCATCATGTCATTTCGTTTGAATGTGTAAGTTGTGTTAGTTGTTAAGTGTTAACTAATAAAGTGTAATCCCATTTCCTCTAATTTGATTTGTTTGAAGTGGCTTTGTAGTTTAATTGGGGGTTATTTAATAAAGTCGAGAAGTGGGTGAAAATGCAAAGGAAATCAGGCCCAAATCGACCATTGGCCCAGTCTAGAGACCTGGCCTCAGAAGCGTCCAAACGACGTCGTCCCAGGCCTTCCATCGGGACCGTTGATCAAACAGATCTAACGGTCCAGTTCATCTCTAGCATCGTGGACACGACACCGTCTCAGATGTTTAATCTGAGCCGTCCACTTTCCTTTTGATCTGACGATCCCAGGCTACTCTCATTAACCAGGTCCGTTTCGATCTGGGGCGATCCGTCGTCCAAACGGCGTCGTCCAGTATAAGTGAAAGATCTAGGCCGTTGATCTCGTTTGATCAAACGGCCAGGATTAAATCCCAGCCCCACTATATATACCTAATTCCATACCCCGCCCCCTTTCAGACCCCCTACCCCTCGACCATCTCTAACCTTTGGAGATGGTTTCATAGCCTCCACCCATCTTCGCCTTTGACCGCCGGCCGGAAATCGTCTCCGCCGGTGGCCGATGCCCAATCCCTCCCATCTTAACACCAAATGACCCTCCGAACGCCCTGAGCCCAAATCCACAAACCATTTTCTTAGAATCATTCCCTGTCTTCTCGAATCTTCAGTCGAAGATTCGAGCTAAAACCAAACTTATGCTAAACCACCCCAAACTCACCCCAAACACTCCTCACACCTCCTTCACACACCTACTAACCCTGGTTTAGTTCGAATCAGGCCAGAACCAGTCAAGCCCCAAAACCCACCCTCAAGAACCCTAAAATTTAAAACGACGGATTAGGCCAAATTGATCGAGATTTCGTGGTCCAATGGACCTTATTCGAGGTGTTCTCGAGTGAGAACACTTCGATTAAGGTCTATTCGACCTCAAAGTGGTCAATCCGAGTTCGAGCCTGGGTTACCAACAATTCCAAGGTATTTAGCTTCTTTTCTTTCATTCTATATGAATGTCTTGGTATGTTTACATGTTATGCTTGGGTTACTTGATTGGCATTTTTCTAGCACTTCTCTGCTCTTCTCAACAGACCTTTTATTCGGTCGATTCCCATCTCTATATGTTTTAATTCAATGCTGTAATTGCTTTGTATGTTTAGTTTATTTAACGTCGACAAATTAATTAGCTTGTATGTTTGCTCATTCCTTGGTCTGCCCGTATGCAATTCATCAGTCTGTGGTTCGTTTGTTTGTTTGATTCTAGATTAAGGGTTAATTGGATATAGTTGATAGGGTTTAATTAGTATTAGTTTTTAAATACCCTGCCCATGAGAGAGGCTAGTGGAACCTGCCGTACAGCAGGGTATCCCACTAGTCTCCTGCGATCAGTGTTTTTAATGTTAAAGTCCATACAAGGACACTTAGTAGTGGGGGGTTCAGAGAATATAATGGGCAGAGGTTTAGTTTAAGTGTGGTACCATTAGGATTTGAAGTTCAAAAAACTATATAGATAGAGGGACAGGCAGTGATAGAGGGGACACAGACATAGACACAGATAGCAGAGTATAGGACATACACGAGAGTCTCCAGCTTGAGTTCAATTTTTTCAGTTGATTCCAAAACTAAAAGATAGCTGGCATTCTTTGTTTCTGTTACATACTCGGATCTAGATAATAGGCAGAAATTTTTGGTCATTTGGGATTGTTGTTTGAAGTTAATTGTGGTTCAATCAGTGGGGTACACAAGTCTCCTGGGGCATTTCAGAAGTATAGGGGTCTGTTTGATTTGGAATTCTTTGCTGTTGGTTTCCTTGAAGTAGTTGAGCCTTTTGTCGTTGGTTTCTCTCTTTGGAGTCTGTTTGCTGGGATCATTTTGGTTGCTGTGGTTACTGCTATATTGCTGATTGCCTTGTTGCTTGTCACTGCTCACTCTTCTTCCCATTTCTATATTCCAGGTACACATTCATAGTTCATCTCAATGTATCCCTCAAACTGGAAGTAAATGAAGTGTTGTTCGATTCATCTGAATAATTTCCATTAGTATATTTTAGTGTTGACGGAACTGTTTTCAGTTGTAGTTAATTAAGGAGTGTTTGAACTGTAATTAAGGATTGTTGGACTGTTATAGTTATGTGAACACTCTATTAGCTTTACTAGTATAAAGTGTTTAATTTTGGCTTGTTTGACCATGGAAATTAAATCTGAAATAAGGAATTAATTTAGTACTGTTAATTCAGTTCTATTACAAGCACTAGAATGTATTAGCCTATCTAAATCTGAAATAGTGTACTCGCAACTACAGGAAATCACGTACAATTGGCAGTTTTAAAAATTGATTGGTTCATTTCATTGATTCATTTCTAGGTTCGGTTTATAAAATAAATTCCATGATGTGTTTGACTGTAGAAAATTATAGAATAGGTATGTTAGTTTGTTAAAAGCATGAGCTGAGTATGTATGCAAAAAATGGATTAAGATTGACAGGCCTGGATTCGAGTGTTATGCCAGCCCACTTACGACCTGGAATTTAGTTTCGATTTATGTGTAGGCTAAACTGGACAACCTTAGTTTAATTTGAGTTTGGGCCTAAAGTCTATATGTATAGGCCCAACGTTGAAGCAGTCCTAATGAACTAATCACAATTGGGTTTGGGTAACAGACCTAAGTCAAAGGGCCTCCAATAATAACAATTTCCTTGCTTAGATTTGGGCCTAATATTGAGGCCCGGATTCCATTTGCTTGCAATAATTATTAATCAGGCTCTCTTAGAGATAATACATAATAGAAAAATTGTAGTTGCTGTAGGTTTTTTTTTGTTAAAAGAAAATAAAGATGATACTGAGCCTCGCTAAACGAAACAAACAAGTTGCAGGGCCCTCATAAATGTATATATAAAATACTTAGATTTCGAGATGCGCCGTTTCTTAGCGAATTTCACGGCATTCTAAAAAATGTAAATAAGTAATCGCTCTAGGCGCGTATTTCAATAATTTTACCTTCTTAAATACGGGTGTGCATTTCATGCGGCCCAAATCCAAAAATGTTGAATAAGAATGTGTCGAGGATCCGGGTGCATTTCATGTGACGTGATTCGAAACATATTTTTAGGCAACATTTTTTTTGTAAATAATAATAATAAAGGCGGTAAAGGGATATTAATTTGCATTAAGTACATAACTATTAAAATCAGACAAATAAGCCGAATATGACAGTTAAGCGACCGTGCTAGAACCACGAAATTCGGGAATGCCTAACACCTTCTCCCGGGTTAACAGAATTCCTTATCCGGATTTCTGGTTCGCGGACCGTTAAATAGAGTCAAACCTTTCCTCAATTCGGGTTTCAAACCGGTGACTTGGGACACCATAAATCTCCCAAGTGGCGACTCCGAATCTCTCAATAAATGAATCCCGAGTTTTGGTTGTCCTTTAATTGGATAAACTCTCTTTTATATCGTGCGCCCTCACGGGTGCACGGAAAAAAGAGGTGTGACAGTTGAGACTACCTGAGCCAAACTGGAACACACCGATAATATCTGAGCAAGAGTCTCCTGAAGACCAAGAATAGCAATAGATAGAGTGTGGCCCTGAACTGGGGCTGCTGGAGCATCAACCACTGGGGCTGCTCCTGAACTGGTACAACGCGCGGGTCAGCTGGCACCGCCTCAGCTGCCCTACCTCTACCTCTAGCACGATCGCGCCCACGGCCTCTAACAGGTGGCAATGGAGGTCGTCCACCTCGTCCTGATGCTCGCGTTCTCGCCATCTGCGAGAGAATAGAATATAGAAGTTCAGTTCTCGGAACAACAAGATCGCACGACAGAGTTCAAGAAAAGTGAAGTTTTCCTAAAGGTTCGCAGCCTCCCGAGGATAAGTACAGGCGTCCCCGTACCGATCCACGAGACTCTACTAACCGGCTCAAGACTCATGAGGCCTAGTAAACCTAGGCTGTGATACCAACTTGTCACGACCCCAAATCCGGTCGTGATGGCGCCCAGCACATTGCTAAGCCAGCCTAACCAATTAATAACAGTAACGGAGCTAGAAGCTCGCTTTATCCCATTTAAGCATATCAAATTACGAAGCAACATCGATACATATAACGAAAACGGGGAACCAAGTCCCAAAATATACCAACTCCCATAGACTGAAGGGTCAAGAGTCATGAGCCTCTACTGAACATAGTGTAATAATGGTTTACAAGATACCACGTGCGGAAGGAAATAGCAATACTGAATCAAAAGACGATAAGAAGGAATATCGGGTCCTGCGGACTCGCCAGCTACCTCGTATATCCCACGGATGTCACCTCGCACAGCCTATCGGATCACCGCTCGGGAGGTACTCGGATCCGCACACAATGTGCGGGGAGTAAAATGAGTATCGCCGGACTCGGTGGTAATAAACGGGGGTAAGACAGCGCGGATAAGAAATCCGCAATAAAGCACTATGTAAAGTCGTAATCAAATACCCTGTCACGGAACCAATATCAATTGTACATGTACCAATAAGTACCAGCAAAATAGTATAACAGCTAGGAGATGTAGCTAAATGCAATGCAATGCATGATATGACCGCTACGACGCGTAGCACGATCCAATTTGGGTACCCATGCTCACTCTGGGGTGTGCGGACTCCGAGGGGCTCCTACAGCCCGAACACAATATCCCTGCGGCGTGCGGTCCGATCCAACATATATACGCTCGCGGCGCGCGGCCCGATCCACTACCAGTCGACTAATATGCAAATACGACCTCGCAGGCTCAAAAGTAGTTTTTGAAAACTCTTTTATCATTTTTCGATTGAAAACAAGTAATATCAAGTTCTTGAGATTGGAAATAGCATGATAACAAAAATAGCTACGGATCGGTAGTAACTAACATGTCAATATGATAAGACAATGATAACGATCCTCGCGGGATCCAAATAACTGGCTCACAGCCCACAAGATACTCAACCGCCCAAGAAGGGGTTCCTCGGCTCAAGAGTGGCCAATATCACAATATATAGTATGCAACCATCCGAGAAGGAGGTTCGACGGCTCAAGAATATCCAATGTCATAACACAGTGCCAACAAGTCGGATTTAGCCATAGTCCCCAATCACAATTGACCCCGCACTCACATGAGAGTACGTGTCTCGCTGCTATACAGCGTCACAAAGTGGTATACCGGGGTTTCGAACCCGCTGGTCATCACCCACATCTATTACTCACCTCAATACAGCGCGACGACTACTCCGCAATGCCCTTGCCACGAGAATAAAGCTCCGCACGTGTAGAATCTGATCAAATACAGTAGAAATACAACAAATTAGGTGTCACGCCCCAAAATCGAGGGACATGACCGGTGCCTGACCGGGTTTCCCCAGTCAAGCGGACCTGAGTGCCTTTCATTCCCACGCGTTACCCCTGTATTGATTGTTTCTCATTAACTAACTATCTGACTAACCATGAATGATTTTACATTAAACAAATAAAACCATACGAGTGATTCATTAACAAGTTTGCAGTTTTTACAACGCCCGACATACATCATGTATATACATAAGACAGAGTCCCACAGTTTACATGTCTATGGAGCCTCTAGGATACAAAAAAAAGGGAATACAATACTTGCCGGTAACAAGGCTCCGGCTATACCTTACAAAACCAAAATGAAATCTAAACAAAAGTGGCATGAACCACACAGGGCCCCAAGGAAGAAAGGGGCTCACCAAAACGGGCAGTGGAAGGAGAAGGATACTACTGCCGATGAGCTGAAGTACCTGCTACTGATCCACCTACAATCATAACACGAATGTAGCGTCCCCGGCAAAAGGGACGTCAGTACACTTGAATTGTACTGGCATGTATGGACAAACTTTGTCCCAAGTAAACTCAAGCCATTGAATTACATCAACAATTAATTAAGCCAGCCAACCATATTTTCCACCTTTTTCTCATTTCAGATAAACCATCAACATAAGCACATTCAAGGTCAACAAATAGAACAACAACCAATCAACAACATAAATTGCAAGTAGTCAAACATAGGGGCAATCAGTGCCCCCAGGTTGCAAACTCTCCTGCTGTCTCCTTTCACAATTTCACATCATTGATTTTTGTATCAATTTTCAATAGCGATTTCGATCGCTTTCCATCCTTATTGCCCCTGACCACCCTTATTACCTCGGCCACCCTTATCACCCCAACCCACACCTTATTTCCTCACGTTGCGGCGCGCAACACGACCCCGCCTTACAGTTTAAAACACAACAATTTCAAACAGCAGATAAGGTACTACACACAATTTCAACAAGTTCAAATAAGCAACTTGCACATTGTTTTATGTTCTCAATTACTTATCAAGCCAATATCACAACCAAGTTACAATATTTCCATAATCAAGAATATTCACACAAGTATGTTCAACAATTTTCCACAATTCAAGTGTTTCATCTCTTTCCACAATAAACCAATTCTCGAGTGTTTCGTTTCCTTTCCACAAAGTGCCATATAGGCCATCATAAGTATTATTCACAATTCTTTACCCAATTCAACTCTCATTTAATTTTCGGTTCATATTCTATACCACATCACTCATATTTCAACAACAACTTTGAGAATTTCACACAATTTGTCAAATTAACATTAACCAAGTAATTTTCACACATATAGGCGATTTCACAAGAATCAAAATTAGCCATACATACCTGGTGATGAGTTTTTCTTCCTACTTTATGCTTACCCAAGATATCCTACTCTTGCCAACCTTGTTCTTGAAGACTCTTACTTCTACTCACTTCTTTTTACTAGAAATCAAGTTCAATAATCATGCATGAGTGTAAAAATTCTATTTTCAAAAGCTATTATATGCAAACCTCTCTTTACCCAATTTAAAACTGAAAATCAAAGAAAATAGTTAGGGTTTTTACCTTGAAAAGATTGGGGAAGTTGAATCCTTGCCCTAGGATCCCTTGGAATTAAGATGGTTGGAACAATCTTTGAAGATGAAAGATTTCTCTCTCTAAAACCCTCTCTTCTCTCTCTAATTTTGGTAAGATGATATGATAAAATGAAGAAGAAAGGTGTTATATTAAAGAAGAGATCGGGTCAAAATGTTACAAAAATCTGGGCCGGGGCGAATCTGTGGTGCACTTTGCGACCGCAGAATCAACATGCGATCCGCATAGTGACCGCAGAATGGCCTCAAAAATGACTCAAGGTCTGTTACAGAATGCGACCAATATGCGGTCCGCATTCTTGATCTGCGGTCGCAAAGTGCATCGCAGATTCACTATGCGATCGCATATCGACCGCATTTTCAACACGATTTTTGGGAGACTTTTTGGAAAGCTTTGCGGCAAGAATGCGGTCCGCATAACAGGTTTGCGGTCGTATTCTTGACCGCATATTTGACACTTTTCTGGAAAACTTTATTCTCTACATTTTGACACCACAGCTACTAGGTTTTATGCACAAAAATTCTACGGGGCCTTACATTAGGCCAATGGGACGATAACCAATCAATACAACTCAATTTACATCAAAATTCCCAAAGTTGTCAAAACCCGACTTTTGGTACTCTTCTCGAAAAATCACAAAAGTCACATATTCAGAACCCTCATCTCGATACGAGTGTAAACATATAAGATTTTCCAAATTCGGACTCCATTTGCCCATTTAAAACCTTGATTTTCTAAAGTTCAAGCCTAGGGCTAAATCTTCCATGAATCACCCCAAATTCCTCCATTTTCATGATATAATTGCATAACATTATCAATACTAATCATAGTTTAAGTCCATAGTTGATTACCTGATGATTTCCCTTGAGTTTCTCTTCAAAATCGCCCAAATCGCCTCTAAAGCCGAGACCCAAATGTGTGAAATGTTTCTGAAATTTTCTAACTTCTGATACACTTAACTCACTGCGATTTTCGCTTCTACGGACCATTTTCCGCCCCTACGAAATCGCTTTTGCGACCAAATGGTCGCTTCTGCGAACCCAGGCCTACTTGGCCATTTTCGCACCTGTGATGCAAGGACCGCCCCTACGGGTCCGCTCCTACGGAATCCCCTCCGCCCCTGCTGTCTTTCCCGCTTCTGCGGACTAGAGTCCGCTCCTGCGGACTCGCCTATTCGATCAACTATCCGCTTCTGCGGACTCCTCCATCATACCTCTTTCCCGCTTCTGCGATTACCCTCTTGCACCAGCGAAGCCGCCCCTGCGGGCCAGGCTCCGCTTCAGCAGTCGCCTCCGCTTCGCGCCTTCTTGTCCGCTCTTGCGGACTCGCTCCTGCGCTCCCTTTTCCGCAGGAACGAAAATAACAGAACAGAATCACATACCTGCAATTTTCCACATATTTCTCCCATTTAGCCATCCGAAAACACCCCGAGGCCCCTGAGACCTCATTCCAACACACTAACACATCCTAATACCTTATTCGAACTTGTTCCAATCCTCAAAACACGTCCAATAACATCCAAACCCATAATTCACATCGAATGCAAGCCTAAATTCCTTAAAACATTCCGAATTACACAATCAATCAAAAACTCAACTAAACAACGTCCGAATGATCTGAAAATTTTGCGGACATATCCAAAATCACCAAACGGAGCTACTGCAACTGTCGGAATTCCATTCCGACCCCTGGATCAAAATCTCACCGACCGTTCGGATTTCGCCAAAATTCAACCTTAGCCAATTCAAGCCTATTTCTACACCGGACCTCCAAATTCAATTCCGATTGCTCCCCTAAGTCACAAATCACCTCCCGGAACTAACCGAATCATCGAATCCGATTCCGAGCCTTCTAACTATATAGTCAACTCCAGGTTGGCTTTCTTTATTCAAGTTTCCTTCAAAAAGGCTATATGCCTCATTTTCAATCTAAATCACTCCTAACTCATCCGATAGACTCTAACACTGATATAAAAGCATAAAACATGAAATTACAACATAACGGGGTGGTAATTCCCGTGACGACGGGCTAGGTCATCACAGTTATTTTGATTTACTACAAGCCTCACATTTTTTAAAATTCTATTTAATCCTTGGGATTAATCCTAAACTACTCCTGATTTTCACATAATGATTATTAATATGACACAAACAAGCATGCCAAACATTATTAGAATATAGCATATAAACAGAACTTGAAGTAGTTTTATTCATCTCAACATTCAACTTGAACATAGCATAACATGCATACCCCTTACCCACAAAAGTACAATTTTTCACTATTACACACTGATCACTTTTAATAACTTGTTTGAAGCGTGTCTTGTTAAGAAGAAAACTAAACATCAAATTTTTTTTCTCATTGAAGGAGTATAAAGTACGTCTTTCAACGTTAATACTCTTCCTGAAGTAAACTTCAACTCGACCTCTCCTTTTCCAAGTACCTGGGTTGTATGAGAATCACCAAGCAAGTTGGTTTTGGGCTCCTCAATTGGAGTATATATTTAAACCAATCTATATCATAGCAAACATGACGGTTTGATCCAGAATCAGCCCACTATCCATCAATATTTTCTACCATGTTAATATCGATTATCACTGCCACAAGTGGCTCTTTGGTAACGTTTGCTTGTGGTGTAGGACAACATTTTCGAAATTTGCAAAATCGAGCAATATGCCCACTCTTTCCACAGACAAAGCATAATTTCGCAATTTGAACTTGTTGATTCTGTGCTTGGTTGTTTCCACCATTATTCTTCTTGAGAGGTCTACCATAATATTTCTTAAAAGTTTTCTTCTTCGGCTCCAAAGAAGTATTTTTGTGAGTTTCAGGAGTAATATTATTTGAAGTAATTAAATTTAACTTTGCAGTGACAAGTTGTAGAGTGCTCTTTTCTTATTGCATAAATGCATCTTGGCCTCTTGCCTCTTCTTCCATGAGAATCTGTATTATCAACATCTTAAGTGGAGTTTCTTTTTATTTGTGCCGCATAGTTTTTTGAAATTCTCTCCACGAAGGTGGTAGTTTATCTATTATGCCACAAACAATAAGGCTGTCTTCAGTTTTAATATCCTCGGATCTGAGCTCTCCAACGATCATTATGAAGTCTTGAGCTTGGTCTACTACAGATTTGTTGTCTACCATTTGAAAACAAAAAAAATTTGCTAGCATCATATTTTTTCGCACCTGACTCCTCGGTATCATACTTACTCTGCAATGCTTTCCAAATTTTCTTTGGCAGTAGAGTAAGTTCTATCATACAATAATAATTACCCAGTGTATTCTCACAAAGTGGGGTAAGTTCTATCATAATAATCATAAAAATTATGAGATAGACAATTAAGAAGATAATACCGACACTTGCATGAGTCATCTTTGTATTTTTCATTTTTTTCTTGAAGGGCAATTATCTCATCATCATTCATGGTGGAGTTGCCTACTTTGCTAGGATACTTCTCAGTTAAAAGGTAAGAAACATTTAGAATACTCAAATAAAAAAATACTTTACCCTTCCATCTCTTGAAATGAGTATTGTTGAAATGGAATGGCTTATTGAGATCTCCCACCTTGATATCCGCGAATTTTCCGCATAGTTTTTTTGAAATTCCCTCCATGAAGGTGGTCGTTTATCCATTATGCCATAAACAATAAGGTTCTCTCTAATTTTAATATCCTCGGATCTGAGCTCTCCAACGATCATTATGAAGTCTTGAGCTTGGTCTACTACAGATTTGTTGTCCAACATTTGAAAATAAAAAAATCTGCTAGCAGGATATTTTTTCGCACCTACCTCATCGGTATCATACTTACTCTATAATGCTTTCAAAATTTCTTGGCAGTAGAGTAAGTTCTATCATAATAATCATAAAAATTATCAGATAGATAATTAAGAAGGTAATACCGATACTTGTATAAGCCATCGTTGTATTTTTTAATTTTTTTCTTGAAGGGCAATTAGCTCATCGTCATTCATGGAGGAGTTGTCTACTTTTCTAGGATTCTTCTCAGTTAAAACGTAAGAAACATTAAGAAGACTCAAATAAAAAAGTACTTTACCCTTCCATCTCATCAAATGGATACAGTTGAAAAATCAGTAGATATCAAGGTGGGAGATCTCAATAAGCCATTCCGTTTTAACGGTACTCATTTCAAAAGATGGAAGGGTGAAGTACTTTTTTATTTGAGTCTCAATTTTTCTTAGGTTTTAACTGAGAATAATTCTAGCAAAGTAGGCAACTACTCTATGAATGATGATGAACTAATTGCCCTTCAAGAAAAAATTAAAAAATACAATGATGACTCATACAAGTATCAGTATTATCTTCTTAATTTTTTATCTAATAATTTTTATGATTATTATGATAAAACTTACTCTACTGTCAAGAAAATTTAGAAAGCATTGAAGAGTAAGTATGATACCGAGGAAGCAGATGCGAAAAAATATGCTGCTAGCAGATTTTTTCGTTTTCAAATGGTGGACAACAAATTTGTATTAGACCAAGCTCAAAACTTCATAATGATCGTTGGAGATCTCAAATCTGAGGATGTTAAAATTGGAGACAACCTTATTATTTGTGGTATAATAGATAAACTACCACCTTCGTTGAGAGAATTTCAAAAACCTATGTGGCACAAACAAAAAGAAACTTCACTCGAGATATTGATAATGCGGATTCGCATGGAGTAAGATGCAAGAGGCCAAGATGACTTATGCAATCAGAAGAGAGCACTCTACAACCAGTCACTACAAACGTAAATTTTTACATCAAATAATATTACTCTTGACACTCACAAAAATACATTTTTGAAGCCGAAGAAGAAAACTTTTAAGAAAAATTATGGTAGACCTCTCAAGAAGAATAATGGTACCAACAACCAAGTATAGAATCAACAAGTTCAAATTGCGAAACAAACTTTGTCTGTGGCAAAAGTGGGCATATTGCTCGATTTTGCAAATTTTGGAAACGTGGTCCTACACCACAGGCAAATATTATTGAAGAGCCACTTGTTGTAGTGATAACAGACTTTAACATGGCAGAAAATGTTGATGGATGGTGGGCTGATTCAAGAGAAAACCATCTTGTTTGCTATGATAGAGATTGATTTAAAGTGTATACTCCATTCGAGGAGCCCAAACCATTATGCTTAGTGATTTTCACACAACTCAGGTACTTGGAAAGGGAGAGGTCGAGTTGAAGTTTACTTCAGAAAGAGTATTAATGTTGAAAGACGTACTTTATACTCCTTCAATGAGAAAAAAATTGATGTCTAGTTTTCTTCTTAACAAGACAGTCTTCAAACAAATTATTGAAAGTGATTAATATGTAATAGTGAAAAGGGTATTTTTATGGGTAAGGGGTATGCATGTGATGAGATGTTCAAGTTGAATATTAAAATGAATAAAACTACTTCAAATTTTGTTTATATGTTATCTTCTAACAATTTTTGGCATGATCATTTGTGTCATATTAATAATCGTTATGTAGGAATCATGAGTAGTTTAGGATTATTCCCAATAATTAAAAAAAAACTTTAAAAATGTGAGCCTTGTAGTAAATCCAAAATAACTAAAAGGCCTCATTTTCAAGTTGAAATAAAATCTGAATTGTTAGAATTAGTTCACACTCATATTTGTGAACTTGGAGAAATTTAACCCATAGAGGAAATAGATATTTTATAACTTATATTGATAATTTCTCTAAATTCACATATGTTTATTTGATAAAAAATAAAAGTGAGTTGAAAATTTTAAAATTTATCTCCATGAGGTTGAAAATCAACCTCATGTAGAATCAATTTGATAGGTAAGGCCTGTCTACATATTACCCTCCTCAGACCCCACCTTGTGGAAATATATTGGGTTGTTATTGTTGTTGAGGTTGAAAATCAATTTGGTAGAAAAATATAAATAATTAGAAGTGATAAATAACGTGAATACGAATCTAATAAATTTAATTCTTTTGTGAGATCACTGGACTAATTCATGAAGCTACTCCACCTTATTCTCCAGCATCAAATGGTGTGGCTGGAAGAAAAAATAGAACTTGGGTAGAGTTAAATAATGACATGCTTATTGAGCCAAATGCATACTTAAATTTGTGGGGTGAAGCTATTTTGACATGAAAGATTTAGGAGAGGTAAATTTCATTCTTGGAATGAAGATTACTAGAATATGTGATGGAATTTTCCTTGACCAGTCACATTATGTTGAGAATTTTTTAAAAAATATATAATTTTATTGATTGCAAGCATGTTGTAACCTCTTTTGATTCAAGTGTTCACTTATTTTTTGTATTAAGTGACAATGATGTGATAAATCAAAAGGAATATGCTAGTTTAATTGGAAGCTTGAGATTTGTGACTAATTGTACTTTGCCTGCACTAGGAGTACTTAGCAGGTTTACAAGCAAGCCAGGTAAAGAACATTGACATGCCATAACAAGATTTATGTGGACACGGGGCTCGGGTTTTACCAAATTTTGGGATTTGGATGTTTTTTGAGTATTTTCGACTGGGTATTGTTCCTATAGCATAATCTGACGTATTCGTTGTGGTTTTGGTCATATTCGACGCACGAGGAGGTCAATTTGAGGGGCCAGGTTATAGCGAGCTAGGATTTTGGCCAGGTTGAGGTTAGTAATAGATGTAAATGCTGTGTTGAGAGTTTAAAATCCCAAATTTGCATATTGTAGTGCTATATTGGGGTAACTTGCATGCTGGATAACTGCGTGGGGTAGATCACCGTCGAGGATTGTGAGTTTGTCCATCCCACTTAATGAAATAATTACCTAATTGAATGAAGCTTAGTAGATATCCTTATAAAAATGGATTAATTATCGTAATTGGGCCCCGCGCCAACTGCTTGGATCCTTCAGGAATTGCTATTGCTGGTTTCTTACTATATTTACATATAATCAAACCTAGTCCTAATATTTAATATTGTTTTGAAAACTCAGTCATTTTTCTCAAAACTTGAAACTTAAATAATATTTCTAATAAAGTTTGGGATGAATATTTATATATTATTGTGCCCGAGAGGCTTATATGATTTTGGACTACCCGTGTGGATCGAGATGCACGTCGCAGTGAGATGTGGATCAGGTTGCATGCCGCATCGAGATATGGATCGGGGTGCACGCCACAACAGTATGTGGATCAGGTTGCACGCTGCAACAGTATTATATTGATATTGATATGGGGCTTAGGGCCTAATGGATGCCACAAGATGGCTTGATATTGCTCTTTTTCGTAAGGGGCCCTTCCTGGAGTCTGCACACCCCTAGTGAGCACCAGCGATGATAAATAAATGGAGCGGGTTGCACGCCGCAACGGGTACATAAGAGTACCATACTATTTGTTGCATTTCTTAATTGATTGTCATTCATTTACTTATCTGTTGTAGCATCATTGTTTCTATTGGTTTATTGAGTTGATATTATCTAGGTTGAACTATTGTAATTATAGCTTAGATTGTGCCTATCTAGGATTTCTTACTCTCAGCCTTTATTTATATTTATTACTCTTTGGGTTGTAAGTGCTCACCTTACTCCCTGCACCATGTGTGCAGATCTAGGTGCACCCACTAAGGTTGAGTGAGGATTTCTCTGCCGAGCATCGTATCTAGGAACATCAAGGTAGCTGACGTCCGCAGTCCTGATCTTCTCATCTAACCTATTTGCTTTATTTCTGCATTTCTTTAGAGCACTATGTAGTAGGTTGACACCCATGTAATAGAGGCTCAGACTTGTGACACCGGATTCTTCGTTGTGTAGTAGTATTTCTACTTGGGTTTTCCAAAGGTTTTAACTATATTATAGAGTTTCAATATTATGACTTAGCAATTATTTGTGTTAATTGAATCATGAATTGTATAAAAAGGGCTAAGGTTGTTAAGTTGGTCGGGCTTGTTTAGCAGTGTGTTGGGTGCCATCACGACCGGGGTTGGAGTCGTGACAAGATGGTATCAGATCCTAGGTTACATGGTCTTGCGAGTCATGAGATGATTTAATAGAGTCTCGTGGATCAGTACGGAGATGTCTGTATTTATCCTTGAGAGGCTGCAGAACCTTTAGGAAAAATTCACAATCTTGAATTCTTATCATGCGTCCTTGATTCAGCTTGAAAATAAACTCTTAAAATTCCTTCTACATGTTCGTACGCGCGCATGAGCGCTCAGTATCAGATGCGCCTTAATGGCTTGTGATTCCCCGATCGAGGGGCGAGTTGTAATCTCTGTGAGTTTATGTTGGGCTAGTCTAGAGGACTTGAGTCTGGATATTTTCCTATGGCTTGAGCATCGAGGTTCTGATTATGTGAGCAAGTGTTTCGAACTTATATGTTCGGTATTGCTCCTATTAATGGGAGTGATGACTGGTTGGCTACGTGGTGAGTATGTTAGTGCTGCAAAGTGCATCTATGTGACTTGGAGGTGATGAGGAAGGCATACTGGATGATAGAAGAACTATTAGGTGTTTGAATTCCATTGCGATTTGAGTTATAGCCCGAGTTATGGGCGTGTGAAGAATCTTTTCATGTTTCTAATTGAGAGTGAAGTAAACATTTTATGTTGCGGTATGAGTACAGATTGAGGAAGACTAATTGACTGCGTACAGTTTAGGACGATGGAAGGTATACAGATATGGTAGTTGGAGGCAAAGCAGGTAGATCATCTCATGTTGAGTGTTCTAAAGTTGTGTGATCTTTATGTTATCTATTAGAAGATCTCATTTACAGGTGAAGAAAATATGTTGACATCTAAATTAAATCTCTTAGAGAGTGGGCTTAAATGTTGTGTGAGTGAATGCGAGATTTGCAGAAGAGTTAAAAAAAATTCTAGATGATTTGTGTTTCCACTGTCACACCTCCTTTTTCCGATGCCCGCGAGGGCGCAAGGGAGTTTTTTCAATTAAAGGACAATCGAAACGAGATTTATTTAATTATTTCAGAGTCGCCACTTGGGAGATTTATGGTGTCCCAAGTCACCGGTTAAATCCCGAATCGAGGAAAAGAATGACTCCGTTTAACAGTCCGCGAACCAAAAATCCGGATAAGGAATTCTGTTAACCCGAGAGAAGGTGTTAGGCATTCCCGAGTTCCGTGGTTCTAGCACGGTCGCTCAATTGTCATACTTGGCTAAAATACTTGATTTTAATACATATTATCCTATTTGTGCATTTTTAAAATTAATTACCGCTTTTTGTCAAATTATTTCTACTTAAGAAAATGAACGTCATTTAAGAACATGTTTTCGGATCACGTCACATGAAATGCACCCGGATCCTCGACACACTCTTATTCTACGTTGTTGGATTTGGATTTGGGCCGCATGAAATGCACACCCGTATTTAAGAAGGTAAAATTATTAAAATACGCGCCTAGAGCGATTACTTATTTACATTTTTGAGAAGGCCGGGAAATTCGCTAAGAAACGGCACATCTCGAAATCTAAATATTTTACATATACATTTATGAGGGCCCCGCGATTTGTATAATTTTGTTAGGCGAGGCATACCTCTAATTCTAATTTAAAAGCAAACTACATTCCGCTATATTTATTTAAGAGTTAATTCAAGATTATTTAAAACATGTTGCAAGCCACACTACATGAAATGCACTTGTGGTTCACGACACGCTTTATTTAACCTTGTTCAAAATTGGAGTCGGGTCACATGAAATGCACCCCCGATTCCTTTAATCTAATTACGTCGTTCAGTTAAAGAATAATGAACCAATTTCCATAATGTGACAACATCGTGCTCAACTATAACCAATTCGAGTAAACATACGAGTAGCTAACTAAGTGAGCAAATTCAAGACTATGGTGAACAATTACATAAACAATGGAAGCATAACTTGTTGGCAAGCATATGAAGGATTATTCATTTTCATTAGCTAACTTCGACATTGCATGTTCAACAAAATCATATATTTACAAAAATAGTCTGAACCATACGAAAGTAAATCAAATACGAAACGATCCAAAATATTAGCGAGAAGAACAATATCGGAAAAGAACAACACCTTTATTTCTGCATATTTTTCAACGTACACAACGAGAAAACGAACCTTTTATGACGATCTCAAACCTCGACCTCTCCGGACAGAACTCGAATCAAACGACGACCTCGACTGAAGTTGTAACTCGAATCAAAATGAAGAGATAACTGAACAATGGTCTCTCTTTTCTTCTTTCTGCCGTGTTTCTTCTTCTCTTTTCTTTTGCGTTTTTTTTCCTTTCTCTCTTTGTTTTCCTTTCCGTTTTTCCTTTAATAAAACCATATTTTTGTTATTTTTCATTTTGAGGTAAAAATAAAGTAAAAGAGTTAAATTTAGCTAAAAATAGCTATATTAAAACTAAACTAAATATTTTACGCTAAAAATATAAAAAATCTCGGGGAGGGTCAAAAATCACGCGTTTACAGTGGAGAGCGGAAAACACAAAGAGTTTTCAGACAAAGAACGACTAGACAAGTGTTTTTGACCCGACCCTTATTCGAAGGGACTAGACTAAAAGAAGAGGAATGTGACCGAGCCCTTGTATCTGAGCTGCCTACATATCCTTGGCTATAAAGGAATCAGGCCACGTGTAGTTCGAAGTGAGTAAGAATATGGAGTAACCGAGGTGGAGAGCCAGTCGAGGTGCCGTTCCGTCGAGGTTCCGTTCCATCGAAGTTCCGGTCCGTGGTCCTGCTATTACATCAAAAATCAAAACATGAGAAAGACTAACTAAGCCTATCGGCTACTAGTTACAAGATTCCTATCTATAAGTCTTCTGAAGCTTGATCTTGAGTATTGGTTGGTGCTTCATGCGGACTCTAAATTTGAACCTTGATACTTGCTAGTTGCAGGTGCTGCTTTTCGAATCAAGACCAGGTATACAGTGCTTGTGACCTCGGCCATGTCTTGAGCATGCCACATCTTTCATCAACTTCTGCATTTTGGATTGGCTTCATGCCTCTTTTTTTTTCTTTTTGTTTATTGTGACTAAACTTCTGTTGATCCCCTCGGACTGTTGACTCGCATTCTGGTTGCCTTCCTTCTGATTCATGCTGGGGATTTTCGTTACACTCTGCCGCTTTCCTTAACCAACTTCAAAAATAAATCGCCGCTCCATTCTTCAGGCGGGCTCCCCGACTTCAACTACAATTTCAAAATTAAATCGCCACTCCATTCTTCAGGGCGGGCTCCCTCACTTCAACTACTACTTCAAAATAAAATCGCCACTCCGTTCTCCAGGCGGGCTCCCTGACTTCAACTACAACTTCAAAATAAAATCGCCACTTCATTCTTCAGGCGGGCTCCCTGACTTCAACTACTACTTCAAAATAAAATCGCCACTCCATTCTTCAGGCGGGCTCCCTGACTTCAACTATAACTTCAAAATAAAATCGCCACTCCATTCTTCGGGCGGGCTCCCCGACTTCAACTACAACTTCAAAATAAAATCGCCACTCCATTCTTCAGGCGGGCTCCCTGACTTCAACTACAACTTCAAAATAAAATCGCCACTCCATTCTTCAGGCGGGCTCCCTGACTTCAGCTACTACTTCAAAATAAAATCGCCACTCCATTCTTCAGGCGGGCTCCCTGACTTCAACTACTGCTTCAAAATAAAATCGCCACTCCATTCTTCAGGCGGGCTCCCTGACTTCAACTACTGCTTCAAAATAAAATTGCCACTCCATTCTTCAGGCGGGCTCCCTGACTTCAACTACTACTTCAAAATAAAATCGCCACTCCATTCTCCAGGCGGGCTCCCTGACTTCAGCTACTACTTCAAAATAAAATCGCCACTCCATTCTCCAGGCGGGCACCCTGACTTCAACTACAACTCATTAACTTCATCCCATCCTTTCTTCTGAATTACCTTGTTTCGGAATTGCTTTCCTCCTAGGTCGTGTTATTTTTCCTTGATTGCTGGGGATATCTTTGGAATTGTTTACTTACCTGCTGAGGATAATGATGCTGGGAAAATTTCCTTCATTCCCTCCCTTCCTTTGACTCATGCGCTTGAATTTGCGTTGGGAACTCTTGTTGTAACTCTCTGCTTTATGGTGGGTTACTGGTTTCAAGACCTGCAATGTAAAGACTGAAGACTTGCCTTTTGTTATACAGGTAGGCGCCTGCTTTTAGTAGCAACTTTTGAATTAAAAATGCATTCTGGCAATAATTTATGAAATATGCAAAGGACAATGTAAAATAAAACAAACGTAAAATATCCTATTCGAGGGCGGATGGTCCCGTCGTATTCTATTCGAGGGCGAATACTCCCATTGTATCCTATTCGATGGCGAATACTCCCATTGTATCCTATTCGAGGGCGAATACTCCCATCGTATCCTATTCGAGGGCGAATACTCCCATTGTATCTTATTCGAGGGCGAATACTCCCATTGTATCCTATTCGAGGGCGAATACTCCCATTGTATCCTATTCGAGGGCGAATACTCCCATTGTATCCTATTCGAGGGCGAATACTCCCATTGTATCCTATTCGAGGGCGAATACTCCCATTGTATTCTATTTGAGGGCGAATACTCCCATTGTATCCTATTCGAGGGCGAATACTCCCATTGTATCCTATTCGAGGGCGGATACTCCCATTGTATCCTATTCGAGGGCGAATACTCCCATTGTATCCTATTCGAGGGCGAATACTCCCATTGTATCCTATTCGAGGGCGAATACTCCCATTGTATCCTATTCGAGGGCGAATACTCCCATTGTATCAATGTATGAAAGTGAACAAACCTGAGACGTCCTGTTCGAAGGTGGACAAACCTGAAACATCCTATTTGAAGGTGGACAAACCTGACACGTCATCTTGAATCGCCTTCCTCGTTTCTCCGAGAAAATTTTCAACAACGGCAGAAAATTTTCTGTCCCAGTATTGGTGTTCTTCCTTGTGGCATGACTTTCTGCTATCAATAGCACTTTCTTTCCCTGTTTCAAATCAAAGAAAATTTGTTAGTTCAAAACATTGTGAGCGGTTGTGCCGCTCCTGTGTGGTGGTTTTTTCCTTTTCTCCTTTCCCTCGCTCGGGGTTCCCAAAACATTGCTGGGGGATGATTTCATTTGCTGGAGATGATATTCCTGCTGGGGATGAGTTTTTCCATTTATCCCTTCCCCGTTCTCAACTTGCTGGGGTTATTCTGTTGAAGGTGGGATTTCCTTTCTTCCTTTACCATTCTGTGTTGTCCGACCACCTCGGAACTTGCTAAAGATGACGCTGTTGGTGGATTTTCATTTCCTCAAAATTGGTGTTTCACTCTTCTTGAAGGCTGCTGAGGATGACACTGGTTCGAAGACCATTTCCCTTAAGACTTCCCTTCTTCCTTAAATGGGTATTGACTTCCAGAAAATTTTCAAACTGAGAAGAAAATTTTCTGCCCCAGTTTGATAATCTTCTTTGCACCATACTTCTCTGCCGTCAATGGCATTTCCTTGCCTTGCATAATAATTGGAAAGTCGGTGGCAAGTTTTGGAGTCATTTCTCACTATGTTTTGACTAGACTGACTTTGATGGAGAATTTTGAAAAAGGAGAAAGATAAAAAGAAACAACAAATAGAAGACTGACTCTCTAACCAGAAACAACTATAAAAGCTTATCAAACGCGGATACCAACTCTACTGGTCATGACATGCACATATGGCCTATCTTCCGTCGTTAATTTCCTTTCACGATTTCTGTCTCATGATTTCCATCTGATTATCCCCTTTATTTGACTTGTAGTACCCGAAGGGTTTTCACTTTCAAGCCTCTCTCATTTTGATTTTCTCTCAGCTTTCGTCGCCTTATGGTGCCTGTGAAGGTTTTCACCGGTAAGACTCTCTCATTTGTATCACTTTTAGCTGGGGATTGGGGTGTCACTGCTAAGACTTTCTCGTGTTTCCTTCCTGCTAGGAATCAGAGTCTTTTCTGCTGAGAATCAGAGTGTTATATTTTGATAGGACTCTCTCACTCGCCTGACGTGGCATCTTTTGAAGACTGATCGGAAGGTCTTTCTGGACCGTAATGTGGGATTTGGATAGGGTTAGAAAGAAAGGGTATTGAAGGCTCAAAACAAAATCAATTTTGGGTTCAAAATTTACAACCTTCGGACCTAAATTTATTTACAATAAACACAATTTTCTTTGCCCCAGTTTTTTTTACTTGGGGATTTTTATTTCTTTATTTACACTATGACCGAGCTGTGAAGCGCCTACGTATCCTCTTTAAGGAATCAGGTCAAACGTAGTTCCCAATTCCCTTTTTTTTCAAGTTTCTCTTTTTCATTCATTTTTCTTTTTCTTTTCTTTTCTTTATCTCTTTTTGTTGTTTTCTTTTTCTTTTCTTTTTCTTTATCTCTTTTTTTTTCTTTCAAACTTGTGTTTCTAGTCTTTGCAACTAATTCCGAAGGAGGGGTATGAAAGAATTCAAATTAAGGCTCAAAGGGTTGACGATGGATAAAGTGTTTGGATAGCAGAACAAAATGCCTTCGTCATTCCAATCTTCAAAACATGCCAAGTTCAAACAACATATTCACGACATCTTTTGTTTGTGCCCTGATTGATAACCGTATCGTCCATTCGCCTTTCATCTATCATTTTAAAGTATTGCTGGATGACACTTTTATTTCAGTATCACGGGCGAACCCCGTCTTAGCATGGCCAATTTTCCTTTAAGGGTTTCTTCATGTTTTACCTGCCCCAGTCTCACATGATTCGGGCTCCAAATAATCTCAAATCATTTTTATTTCTTTTTTTTTAGAATGACCTGATTATCTTTGAATTGCTTCATGATTTACCCTTAATATTAGGCCAAAATTATGTGCGATGCCATGTCATTAGAGTTGGCGTTCGAACAAATGACAAATTTAAAGATAGAAAACTAAACAAAAAGACGAACTGGGTAATAAAAGACCAAAAGTTTCACTAAACGGAGAAGTGGTTGAAATACAATCAAGCAAACCAAAATACAAAACTGAAACGAAACTTGCAACAACTAAGCAAACTGCAATGACCAAAAATGGAAAGATAAGAGGGTTTCACTTCAAAACAAGATCCGGGTCACAACCCCGAAAACAACTCGGACAAAAGAAATGACAACAAAACAAACCACCAAAACTCCTCCCGATTACCAAGCATGACTTCTTATATGTAGGGTCTAAGGGTGAGCTGGCAATGGATTCTGATTAATGTTGGGTTCCTCTGGTGTCTGAACCTCGATCTTATTGGTGTCAATAAGATTTTGTACTGCATGTTTCAGTTTCCAACATTTCTCGGTATCATGTCCGAGAGCCCCCGAACAATACTCACAGCTTACTGAGCGATCCACATTTGGGGGTAGGGGATTTGGCAATCTTGTCTCAACAGGACTTAACAAACCTATCTGCTTCAATTTGTGGAACAGAGCAGTATAAGTTTCTCCCAACTCGGTGAAGGTTCTTTGTGTCTTTTCCTTTCTGAAGGCATGATTCCCTCGGAAACCTGGTCCTGGAGGGTTATTGTAAGCCCTTGGTGGTGGATATGTGTTTCGGGGAGGGTGATTAGGGTGATTTGGGTAGTAGGGTCTGGCTTGGTAATGATGTGAAGGACCTTTCGATCCGGACCAAGTACCCTCCTCTACTGTTGCAACTTCTTCTTTTCTCTTCTTCCCGAATGCAACCCCTGTGCCATTCCGAATAGCTTGAGTTGTTGCTTTCAACGCGGAATAGCTCAATATCTTATTGGACTTAAGTCCCTCTTCTATCATTCCGCCCATTTTGACCACCTCATTGAAAGATTTACCAACCGATGTCACCAGGTGACTAAAGTAGGTTGGCTCCAGTGTCTGCAAGAAGTAGTCTACCATTTCATTCTCTCTCATCGGGGGATCCACCCTTGCTGCCTGTTCCCTCCAGCGGAACCCAAATTCTCTGAAGCTTTCAGCGGGTTTCTTCTCTAGCTTGAGCAATGATAAGCGATCGGGGATTATTTCAAGATTATATTGAAACTGGCCGATGAATGCTTGGGCCAGGTCATCCCATGTAAACCATCTGCTGGGATCCTGCCTGGTGTACCATTCTAATGCGGACTCTCCCAAACTCTGACCGAAGTAAGCTATCGAATTTCATCTCGCCCTCCGGCTCCTCGCATTTTGCTGCAGAAACCTCGGAGATGGGCTACTGGGTCACCATGCCCCTCGTATAGATCAAACTTGGGCATTTTGAACCCGGCGGGCAACTGGACATCTGGAAATGGGCACAGATCTTTGTAAGCAACGCTGACTTGGTTGCCTAAACCATGCATATTCCTGAAGGATTGCTCGAGGCTTTTGACTTTCCGAATAACTTCCTCATGCTCCAAACTTTTGAAGTGCTTTTCCGGTTCTGCCGAGTTATCCCAGTGAGGGGTGTGTGAATGCGGTTCAGGAGCCTTAAAGGTAGGCTCGGGATCATAACAATGATTGTCATGTATTTGAAAAAGCGGTTCACCGGACGACTTCTGTAAAGTAGCAGGCGGAGGTGCCACGAAAACAGGGGTGATCGGAGGAGGAGTATTTTGTCTAGCTGGTGGAACCTGGGATGTATAAGGGTTTTCCCCTTGATAATATGGATAGATTGGTGCACTTGTCGAAGGATCAATAGGCGGACGCTCTGGAACTGGTGTAAGAGTAGGAAGGTTTGGTGGTGACTGTCCCCTAGCCCAGGCTAGGTGCATCTCTGTTATTTGCTGTCTCAACCGATCCACCTCATCTTTCATTATCCGTATCTCTGTTTTCTCTCCATCGAGACTTTTGCCGGAACTAGACATGCTTGCTAGAATTGGCCCTTTTGATCTAGTATGGTAATGGTGATTGGCCGGAATATTCTGTCAAGCCAACCGCTAAACTTTCTGAAATTGCAACAAACTTGTAAGTTCACAGAGTTTAATAGATATGTTACCACACATTGGATGTAATGCACCTAGTCAGTTAACCATATATGTATTCGCTACATGCATCACTCCAGCTTTTCTTTTTCCATTATCCTTGAAAACCTCTCTTGTTAATTTTTTTTTTTTTTTTTTTTTTTTTTTTTTTTTTTTTATATACATATACAGTTGTGGTCGAATCTTATGGAGATTGCCTACGTATCATGACCCCGCATGAATCGGACCGAGCGTAGTTCTTGCAAATTAATGCAAGAAATAAAGAGTTATTTATTTGATTTTTTATTTTTTATTTTTTTATTTTTTATTTTTTTATTTTTTTTTGAAGGAAAATTATAGAAGCCGACTCCAACTACAAACTTGTGTAGGAGATTTCTACAAGAAGGAGAATATTTTTTGGTGTCAATTATGACTATTTCTATAAAACTGGCCACATAATGGCTTATTTGACAAAATGACTATTTTTGCAAAATTTATTTAAGAAAGATAAACTTGAAATTTTTTTTTATCTTGTGGCTCATGGGGCATCGTTTGGCATCACCATAAACCAACACAAGACTATTTTTCATAAATTGGCCATGTAATGGCTTATTTAGACAAAGTGGCTCTTTTTGCAAAATTTTATTTAAGAAGATGCAAATTCAAGAAATTTTTTTATCCTGGGGCCTATGGGGCATCGTTCAGCACCGACACAGGCCAACACAAGACTCAGGAAATTAAAATACACAAATGTGGCTATTTCAGCAAAACTCCGGCCATGCAATGGCTTATTTGATAAAGTGGTTATTTTGTAAAGTTGATTGATGACTCAAAACTTGATTTTGCGGATACGGCCTTTCGACATTTCCGCGAGGGAATATTTCAAGGCTATGCCCGCAAATTATTTAAAATAACTCAAAGTGGCTATTCTTGCAAAAACGGCCTTTTGGCGTCCTTTTGAGGGACATTCGGCTTGTTTTAAACAAGGATAGCATCACCCGACTTACTTAAAAAAAATTCGACATTTTTTTATTTTTATTTTTATTTTTTTGAAGGGGTGTGAACCCGGACTTGATTTTGCGGCTATGGCCTTGCAACATTTCCACAAGGAATATTTCAAGGTTGTGCCCGTAAATTATTAAAAATGTTTCAAAGTGGCTATTTTTGCAAAAACAGCCTTCCGGCATCCTTTCAGAACATTCGGCTATTTGCAAAAACGGCATCACTTTGATTTTATTGACAAAATTAAACACACATTTTTTTTTATTTTTTTAAAGGGGTGGTTGGACCCGATAAGGGTTGCCTACGTATCCCACCTAACGGTGAGAATCAAACCTGCGTAGTTCGGTCAGATTAGTTGACCAATTATTTCAACAAAATTGTTCCACCTATTTTTCAAATTTTCTTTAATTTTTTTTTTCTTTTTTAAGTAAAAAAAAACAAACTATTTTGAAACTATATATTTTTAATTTTAATCACACATTTTTTTTATTTTTCAACAAACGTTTTTTTCTTTTTTAAGTAAAAAAAACAAACTATTTTGAAACTATTTTTTTTCATTTTCCTCAATATATAAAAAAATCGGTTAGCCTACAAATCTGAGGCAAATAAATGCGTAAAACAAACAGGATGCAGCAGGATGGTCTTTTCATTTCAGGTCACCTGTCCTAGACGGACCCAACCCCTGTGTTGAGTCCCCTAAGTCAAATGCAACATGATGCAAATAAACGTTCCTACTAGGGATCCGGCATGAAGCTTTGTTATTCTAGGTTTAGAAACCTGAGTTTATTGTTCTAGACTTGGCTTACCCGAGCGGACAACTCGAGCCGAGGAGGAGGCAGCAACCCGGGAATACAGAAGCTTCACCGGTTTTGCAACTTATCCAAACCTCATTCTAAAGTGGGAATTAGACACTATACAGAAAAGAAGTCACACGAAGTGCACCCTTCTTTGTGATTTAGAAGACTCAGAGAGGAGATTGGTTTCGGCACAATTTATATGTACAGTTCAAAAAATATCAAAGCGATAAAAATATCATTTTGCACATTTAAACCCAAAATAATAATAAACCAAGTACAACAATTATTCAAAACTCGGGTTCTAAAACCCTGATCCAGTGGTTCTGGGTTTATCATCTTTTTTTTTGGAAAAGGTGTCTAGACTGGCTTTAACTCGAGCGGACAACTCGAGCCGAGGAGTGTCAGTGCACCGGTAGCATGGCTTTCCGGCTTAATTGACAATGCTCCCCGCCTAAACAGGTGTGACTACCAATCCTTCACTGGGTGCCAAGCACCACAACTATCTTGAGAAAAACGGGCTATGTCCAGCAAATGCCCGAGATTATATTTCAAAGAGACTCAGAAGAAAAAAAAATGAGTATCGGCACAATTTATATACAATTCACAAAATATCAAAGCAGTAAAAACAATATTTAGCACATTAATACAAACATATAATAAAAATCAGATAATAAATAAGCCAAATACAACAATTATTCCAAGCTCGAATTCTTAAACCCTGAACCAGTGGTTCTGGGTCGATCATCCCCAGCAGAGTCGCCAGAGCTGTCGCACCTCCTTTTTCCGATGCCCGCGAGGGCGCAAGGGAGTTTTTCAATTAAAGGACAATCGAAACGGGATTTATTTAATTATTTCAGGAGTCGCCACTTGGGAGATTTATGGTGTCCCAAGTCACCGGTTAAATCCCGAATCGAGGAAAAGAATGACTCCGTTTAACAGTCCGCGAACCAAAAATCCGGATAAGGAATTTTGTTAACCCGGGAGAAGGTGTTAGGCATTCCCGAGTTCCGTGGTTCTAGCACGGTCGCTCAATTGTCATACTTGGCTAAAATACTTGATTTTAATACATATTATCCTATTTGTGCATTTTTAAAATTAATTACCGCTTTTTGTCAAATTATTTCTACTTAAGAAAATGAACGTCATTTAAGAACATGTTTTCGGATCACGTCACATGAAATGCACCCGGATCCTCGACACACTCTTATTCTACGTTGTTGGATTTGGGCCGCATGAAATGCACACCCGTATTTAAGAAGGTAAAATTATTAAAATACGCGCCTAGAGCGATTACTTATTTACATTTTTGAGAAGGCCAGGAAATTCGCTAAGAAACGACACATCTCGAAATCTAAATATTTTACATATACATTTATGAGGGCCCCGCGATTTGTATAATTTTGTTAGGCGAGGCATACCTCTAATTCTAATTTAAAAGCAAACTACATCCGCTATATTTATTTAAGAGTTAATTCAAGATTATTTAAAACATGTTGCAAGCCACACTACATGAAATGCACTTGTGGTTCACGACACGCTTTATTTAACCTTGTTCAAAATTGGAGTCGGGTCACATGAAATGCACCCCCGATTCCTTTAATCTAATTACGTCGTTCGGTTAAAGAATAATGAACCAATTTCCATAATGTGACAACATCGTGCTCAACTATAACCAATTCGAGTAAACATACGAGTAGCTAACTAAGTGAGCAAATTCAAGACTATGGTGAACAATTACATAAACAATGGAAGCATAACTTGTTGGCAAGCATATGAAGGATTATTCATTTTCATTAGCTAACTTCGACATTGCATGTTCAACAAAATCATATATTTACAAAAATAGTCTGAACCATACGAAAGTAAATCAAATACGAAACGATCCAAATTATTAGCGAGAAGAACAATATCGGAAAAGAACAACACCTTTATTTCTGCATATTTTTCAACGTACACAACGAGAAAACGAACCTTTTATGACGATCTCAAACCTCGACCTCTCCGGACAGAACTCGAATCAAACGACGACCTCGACTGAAGTTGTAACTCGAATCAAAATGAAGAGATAACCGAACAATGGTCTCTCTTTTCTTCTTTCTGCCGTGTTTCTTCTTCTCTTTTCTTTTGCGTTTTTTTTCCTTTCTCTCTTTGTTTTCCTTTCCGTTTTTCCTTTCTTTGTTTCCCGTTCTTTGTTTTCAATTCTTTTTTTTCAATTCTTCTCCTTTGTTTTTCGTTTCAATTCTTCTCTTCTTTTTTTTTCGTCTCTTTTTTTTTTTCTTCTTTGTTTCTTGTTTCTTTGCTTTTGTTCTCTTCTTCAAATTTTTCTCTCTGCCGTTCTTTCTTTTTTTCTCTCGTTTTTTCTTCTTCTTTGTTTCTTGTTTCTTTGCTTTTTGTTCTCTTCTTCTCTTCAATGTTGTTGCCGTCTCTTCTTCTTGCTTTAAGAAGAAGAAAAATCATAACCCCCTCACATGTAGTGTTATCCTTTTGGTGTAAAGTGTAGCTTCTTAGGTGTGTTCATGTGATTATGTATTGTGTGTGCATGTGAAATGTATTGTGTGTGCATGTGAAATGTCTTGTGTGTGCATGTGAAATGTCAAGAC
This sequence comes from Nicotiana noctiflora, assembly GCA_032618575.1. Lineage (NCBI taxonomy): Eukaryota > Viridiplantae > Streptophyta > Magnoliopsida > Solanales > Solanaceae > Nicotiana > Nicotiana noctiflora. Next base: position 168,079 of record JASVEL010001229.1, on the reverse strand, counting down.
CAAAATGGGGGCTTACATGGGTTATGGTTGTATTTTGTCCGTGTTCCCCATGTGCGGACTCGGACTATTACGGGCTAGGTCCGAAAATTATAAAACCGGGTAGTTTGAACCCGAATATTATTCTTTACCCGGAACCGAGAATGAGAACACGATTTATTTGATTCATCCTATATAAGCAAAAATAACTAGAAAACTCATAATTAAAATAAAACCATTTTTTTTTATTTTTTATTTTTTCCAAGATTAAAATAACTACAAAATGTTAATGAAACTATTTTTGTAATTTTCGTTTTTTTAATAAAGATAAAAAAATATAAAGTGCTATTTTTGTATTTTTTCAAGTTTAAAATGACTATAAACCAAAAACTATTTTTTTTTTTGGAATTTTCGTTTTTTTTTTAATAAAGATAAAAATATAAAGTACTATTTTTGTATTTTTCAAGTTTAAAAATGACTACGAAACATTAATAAAACCATATTTTTGTTATTTTTCATTTTGAGGTAAAAATAAAGTAAAAGAGTTAAATTTAGCTAAAAATAGCTATATTAAAACTAAACTAAATATTTTACGCTAAAAATATAAAAAATCTCGGGGAGGGTCAAAAATCACGCGTTTACACCACAAGGTTATGAAGGAACGAGTTTAATCTCACAGTGATATTAAGGCAGCAATGGAGTATGTGCGTTATGAGTTGTTGGGAGTGTTTTGATCTATGCAATCGAGCTAAGTTGGGGAGTTCGCTATTGATAAGCTAATTGTAAGGTTATGTGCTATGTTGGTTCCGATTTGAGGCTTGCTAGCGAATCAGTTCTGGTTGCGGAAATTGAGCCGAGGATGGCACGAGTGAAACAAAATTTTGACAAAGGTTATATGATGCTTTGTAGATGTGTGAGAATCACAGGATGTCTTAAGTTGTTGTTGGTAAATAATGCTCGGTGTATGGAGCAGGACGATGGTTGTTTCTATTGGGATGAGGTCATATCCTGCGGTATTAGAGTGCTAATGAGGCATGGGTGGTTATGTTCATTTGATCAAGTGAATTGTAGTTTGAATAAGAAGAAATGACTCTCGAGAATGATTTTAATGTGTTCAAGATTCTACATGTAACAATTAGGTGTCTTAAGGTAGGGTATATGGTTAGACACTGTGTTTTCAATAGAAAAGGTCAAGACTTGTGGTATTTTTATGTTAATTATGGGGTTCTATGTTTCAGTTTTTGGATAGTAAAGGTAACAGACTTAGATTCGTAGGAAGTTCTTCAGAGTAAAGTATTTTATTAATGTGGTGTTTCTGGGAATATTTGAGAGAGGATTCAGTGGCTTATGAGTCTTAGATAGTGTGGTTTTATGCTTGGGCCTCGTGTAGTGAGCCTGGATTGAGGAAATGTGGCTTTGCAGCAAGGGGGGATATAAAGTTGATGATTAATTAGAGGATAAATTAGATAGATGGAATAGTTTGATACCAGACCGAATCGGTATGGTAAGAATATGATTAATTCTTCGTATGTGTTCGAAGTAATGAGCCCTTAAAATTATTTTGCAGCAATGCTCTTGGGTTTTGATGGCTTGCTTAACTTGGTCGAGTTAGAAGGATTCCGTCTTGATAGTTTAATTTATGCAAATGGAATTCAGAGAGTTCTTGTTGATTTCTATCGTGGTTAAAAAGGTGTATTTTCTACGGATATGAGAGACATGGAATGTGTAATGATTTTTATTCTAGATGGGATCAATGGAAGTTGTTGACTAGTTGAGTGCATAGATATCTGTGGCTCGGAAGAGAGATAATTTTTTCCTGGTATCCTTGGATGATATTGTATATAAGGTATGTTGTGGAGGATCGAGAGTTGCATGTACGAGGTTTCAATTCAGTTATGAAATGAAGTTCATAAAACTCTTAGGCAACGGATAGCCTCAGATAATCAAGGAAATTGTGCTACTAATTGGAAGCGATTTGACGAGAGTATATGTCTCAAAAAAGGGTAATGTGATTGAACTGATAATACTTCAGCAATATTGCAGCATTTTCTTGTTGGATCAACTGGTGGTATTCGGGTTTGCTTGGTGGCACATGAAATTATAAAGTGTCTATCATGGAGTGATGGGGTATTAAAGTTGTAGTATACGTTCAAACAACAAACTTGGGATCGGATACGATGATTCGTGTTCTATATGGAGTTGGAGACTGGGAGTTCTCATGTACAGGCTATATCGTGGGTTCGAATAATATGTATTTGGAACCGTTTAGCGATTATCAGGATTTGGAGGCTCGGGTGGATCTTTATTTGCTGGTATATTAGATTTTGGATGTGATGTTAAAGTTCAGACTGGTTGTCTTAGTGTTAGGTGATTCTGAACTATTGCGCTACGGGCTATGCCGGAAATGCCATGGGTTGAGTGGCGAGTTGCATTGGATTATGTTAATGTAGAGTGGTTTATATTTCAAAGACCCAATGAACGGCTGCAAAGGATTGCTTTTATTAATTGGGCCTTCGTGATGGATGTTAGTGTAGAGGTTTCTACCATTGGTTCCGTTCCAGTGTTAAGGGACTTTTCAGATGCGTTTCTTGTGGTCGGGCATGTCGTTGGGCGAGGTTGTAGATTTCGATATTGATTTGGTGCCGAGCATCGTATCATACGGTCCGACAGGAATTATAGTAGCGAAAGGAGCAACTTCAAGCTTTCTTAGTAATGATTTTGTTGGTAGGCCGATGTGGATACATGTTTAGCTTGAGTTGGCTTGGTTGGCCCCGAATTGTATTGTTGAGGGATAAGTTGATTCGATCATTATTGAGCTTGTTAGTAATTTGAGAAGAGCTATGAGTTGCTTTTCGGTGTTGTTAGACATGATTTGTTGGTTATGGGCACATGTGGTGCGACCCTATTGGGGATTCATAGTGAAAGTCGATCAGGAAGAGTAATTGGGTGTTGCTCAGTAAATGGAGAAATGGTTATGACCTTTCGGGGTAGATTCAAGCATTCTATTTCTATAATGTGAGACGGGGTCTCAGACTTGTGTTGTTCAGACCGTTTCTTATTGGTGCACTTATTATGTAAGTTGTGGCTTAGGCCTATATTGAGGTGTCATATCACCAGAGTGGTGTGTTGGATTCGAGGTGATTGTTGGGGTCACTAATAAATATGAACGAATTTGATTTCAGCTTGTTAGAAGGAAAATATCGAGGTTCAGCTCAGAATCTGTTGTGGTATTAGTCAAAAGGGAAGTGGATTTATGAATGGTTGATTTGAGAAATGGTTACGGTCTACTGCGTGTTTCATTTATCATTGGAAGTATATGAAAGTATTGGAATAAGACCTTAGTTGATAAGAGGGTTTTTACCGGTATTCGGGTGTTGTGGGAAACTACTATGAATATAAATTATCATATTGAGTGTTTGGGTTATGAAGTATATCATATGATTGCACCTAAGGTTGCAGGTATGGGTTATTACAGCTGGTTCGGGCTTATTCTGAGTACAGATGTGAGGTTCTGATCTTGTGTATGATTTCGAAAAGTGTAATGTGGTTTTATGATTTATGGACTAGATGGATTGTGAAATTTCAGCTATGTTGTATAATTGGACCTATGCGAGATAGGGTGACGTGGGATCATCCCCGGGTATATGCTTGGTAAGGCCATTTAGATATTGGTTGGCTTCTAGGACAACTCTAGGTACGCTCGAGGACGAGCATTTGTTTAAGTTGGGAAGGATGTAACGACCTGACCCATCATGTCATGAGAACCGCTCCGTTTCCCCCATTTCCTTCTTTGTTATGCTTCAATATCAGTATCTTGTGTGAACGAGTTGAATTAGATTGATTTTGGAAGTAAATGAGACACTTAGTCTCCTTAAGGAAGGCTTGTTTTAAAAAGGTCATACGGATGTTGACCTACGAGTTAGAGGGCTCGGATGGTAGATTCCGACAATTCAGTTAGCTTCGGGGGATGATTTGTGACATAGGAGTGTGATCAGAAGTGATTTTGAAGGTCCGGTGTAGAATTAGGCTTGAACTAATGAAGTTAGTATTTTGGGGAATTCCGGTCGATAGGTGAGATTTTGATTCGAGGGTCAGAATGGAATTCCGAGAGTTGCTGTTGTTTTGTTAGGTAATTTAGGATATGTGTGCAAAATTTTAGGTTATTCGGAGATGATTTGGTTGGTTTTTTTTATCAAATGCGTGTTTCGGAAGTTTTAAAAGAACTTAGGCTTGAATCGTATGTAAATTTGGTGTTTTGATGTTAGTTTTGGTGATTTGATAGTGAAACTAAGTTTGATTATCATATTTGACGCTTTAGTATGTTCGTATGCGGTCCCGAGGAGCTCGGGTGACTTTCGAATAAGTTTGGGCTGCGTTGTGCTCATTTTTCTTATGCTTCGATGTCGTTTCTTCAAGCATAAATGATATCATATTGAACAAATGAGCCAGATTACTATTTTGAATGAAGCATTAGATATGTATCATAATTACGGACCCGTAGCAAAAAGAATCTTTGAATTTGGACATCGTATGAGGATTTTATGGTCATTTCACCAAGGTTGCCCAGATTTTCAGGTTAATAACGAAATTGCCTCTCACGGCGTATGATGAATCTGCACTATTTGCAAATCTTAAAACCTACATATATCTTTCATTATAAGGTCAAATTGAGTGATTCAAAAGCCTAAATTCATTAGAATTTCACATAAATCCATTGGGAGCAGTAAAACACGTGAACGGTATACCTATAATGAGGAGGTCGAGTTTTCTTCCAATTTATGAACGGGAAGAAGCTTCTGAGGCAATTTTTAAGAGAGAAAATCTGGGGGTATCATAGAGGTAAGTGATTTGATTATCAAAACTCGTTTATGGGTGATTATAGACCATAATCCCAGCCTTTAATTCATGAAAAACGGTAGAAAATAGGATTTTGGGGCCTGAGATTATGAGACCTTTAGGGGTCGATTTGAGGGGTCAAACGGACTCCGATTATGGTGTTCTTTATATGTACGGAATCGGGAGAATATGAACAACATTTTTCCTTAAAAATTTCTAGGTTTTGAGAAGTGGGCCCGGTGCTCGAGTTTTGCCAAATTTTGGGATTTTGATATTTTTCGAGTATTTTTGATTGGGTATTGTTTCTATAGCATAATGTGACGTATTCGTTGTGGTTTTTATCAGATTCGACGCACGAGGAGGTCGATTTGAGAGGCAAGAACATAGTGAGCTAGGATTATGGCTGGCTTGAGGTTAGTAATAGATGTAAATGTTGTGTTGAGGCTTTGAAACTTCAAATTTACATATTGTAGCGCTATATTAAGGTGACTTGCAGGTTGGATAACTGCATGGGGTAGAGCACCATTGAGGATTGTGACTTGATCCATCCCACTTAATGAAATACTTACCTAATTGAATGAAGCTTAGTTGATATACTTATAAAAATAGATTAATTGTCATAATTGGCCCTCGTGCCGACTGGTTGAATCGTTCAGGGATTGCTATTACTGGTTTCTTACCATATTTACATATAATCAAACTCAGTCCTAATATTTACTATTGTTTTGCAAACTCAGCCATTTTTCTCAAAACTTGGAACTTAAATATTATTTCTAATGAAGTTTGGGCTGAATATTTATATATTATTGTGCTCGAGAGGCTTATATGATTCTGGACTACCCATGTGAATCGAGCTATGCACCGTAGTGAGATGTAGATCGGGTTGAACGTCGCAGCGAGACATGGATCCGGCTGCATGTCGCAACGATAAGTGGATCGGGCTGCGCGCCGCAACAATATTATTTTGATATTGATATGAGGCTTAGGGCCTAATGGATGCCATGAGATGGCTTGATATTGCACTTGGGACATAAGGGGCCCCTCACGGAGTCTGCACACCCCTAGTGTGCGCAGTCGACGATAAATAAATGGAGCGGGTTGCACGCCGCAACGGGTACTAGAGAGTACCGTACTATTTGTTGCATTTCTTAATTGATTGTCATTTATTTACTGTTCTGTTGAGCATCATTGTTTTCATTGGTTTATTGAGTTGATATTATCAAGATTGAACTGCTGTTATTATAGCTTACATTGTGCATATCCAGGATTTCTTACTCTCAGTCTTTATTTATATTTATTACTCTCTCGGTTAAAAGTACTCATGTTACTCTCTGCACCTTGTGAGCAGATCTAGGTGCACCTACTAAGGCTGAGTGAGGATTTCTCTGCCGAGCATCATATCTGGGAACATCAAGGTAGCTGCATGACGTCCGCAGTCCTGATCTTTCCACCTAACCTATTTGCTTTATTTCTGCATTTCTTTAGAGCACTATGTAGTAGGTTGACACACGTGTATTATAGGCTCAAACTTGTGACACTAGATTCTTCGTGTTGTGTAGTAGTATTTTTACTTGGGTTTTCCGCAATTTTTAACTATATTTTAGAGTTTCAGTATTATGATTTAGTAATTATTTGTTTTTAATTGAATCATGAACTGTATAAAAAGGGCTAAGGTTGTTAAATTGGTCGGTCTTGCCTAGTAGTATGTTGGGTGCCATCACGACTGGGGTTGGGGTCGTGACAAGTTGGTATCAGAGCCTAGGTTACTTGGTCTCGCGAGTTATGAGCCGGTTTAGTAGAGTCTCGTGGATCGGTATGGTGATGTATGTAATTATCCTCGAGAGGCAGCATAACCTTTAGGAAAAATTCACATTCTTGAATTCTTATCATGTGTTCTCCATTCAACTTGAAAAAAAACTCTTGAAATTCCTTCCACATGTTCGTACGCGCGCATGAGCGCTTAGTATTAGACGTGCCTTGATGGATTGTCATTCCCCGATTGAGGGGGGAGATGTAATCTCTGTGAGTTTATGTTGGGCCAGTCTGGAGGACTTGAGGCCGGATCTTTTCCTATGGCTTGAGCACCGATGTTTTGATTGTGTGAGCAAGTGTTTCAAACTTATATGTTCGGTATTGCTCCTATTAATGGGAGTGACGGCTGGTTAGCTACGTGGTGAGAATGTTAGTGCTGCAAGGTGCATCTATGTGACTTGGAGGTGATGAGGAAGGCCTACTAGATGTAGAAGAACTGTTAGTTGTTTGAATTCCATTGCGATTCGAGTTATAGCCTGAGTTATGGGCATGTGAAGAATCTTTTCATGTTTCCAGTTGAGAGTAAAGTAAAAATTTTATGTTGCGGTATGAGTTCAGACTCAGGAAGACTAATCGACGGCGTACATTTTAGGATGGTGAAAGGTATACATAAATGGTAGTTAGAGGCAAAACAGGCGGGTCATCTCCTACGGAATGTTCTAAAGTTGTGTGATCCATATGTTATCTATTAGAAGATCTCATTTACAGGTGAAGAAAATGTGTTAACATCTAAATTGGATCTCCTAGAGAGTGGGCTTAAATTTTGTGTTAGTGAAAGCGAGATTTGTAGAAGAGTTAAAAAAAATTCTAGATGATTTGTGTTTCCACAAACTTATGAAGGATTGAGTTTAATCTCACAACGGTATTAAGGCAGCAATGGAGTATATGCGTTATGAGTTGTTGGGAGTGTTTTTATCTATGGCTTCGAGCCAAGTTGGGGAGTTTGCTATTGATAAGCTAATTGTACGGTTATGTGCTATGTTGGTTCCGATTTGAGGCATGCTAGCAATTAGTTCTGGTCGCGAAAATTGAGCCGAAGATGGCACAAGTGAAGCAAAATTTTGACAAAGATTATGGTGTTTCGTAAATGTGCGAAAATCACAGGATGTCTTAAGCTGTTGTTGGTAAGGAATGCTCAGTGCATGGAGTAGGACGATGGTTGTTTCTATTGGGATGAGGTCATATCATGCGGTGTCAGAGTGCTAATGAGGCACAGGTGGTTATGTTCGTTTGATCAGGTGAATTGCAATTTGAACAAAAAGAAATGACTCTGGGGAATGATTTTAATGTGTTCAAGATTCTACATGTAACAATCATGTGTCTTAAGGTAGTGTATGTGGTTAGACACTATACTTTCATTGGAAAAGGTCAAGACTTGTGGTATTTTTATGTTAATTATGGCGTTCTATGTATCAGTATCTGGAAAGTAAAGGTAACAGATTTGGATTTGCAGGAAGTTTTTCAGAGTAAAGTATTTTGGAATATGGTTTCTAGGAATATTTGAGAGAGGATTCATTGGATTATGGGTCTTAGATAGTGTGGTCTTGTGCTTGGGTCTCGTGTAGTAAGCCTGGGTTGAGGAACTGTGGTGCTACAACATGGGGGATTATCAAGTTCATGATGAATTAGAAGGGAAAATAGATAGATGGAATAGCTTGATACTAGACCGAATCAGTATGGTAAGGATATGATTAATTCTTTATATGTATTCGAAGTAATGAGCCTTTACAAATATTTTGCAGCAATGCTCTTGGGTTTTGATGGCTTGCTTAGCTTGGTCGAGTTAGAAGGATTCCATCCTACAGTTTAATTTATGCAAACAGAATTGAGAGAGTTCTTGTTGGTTTCTATCATGGTTGAAGAGGTGTATTTTCTACGAATATGAGAGACATGGAATGTGTAATGATTTTTCTTCTAGATGGGATCAAAGGAATTTCTTGACTAGTTGAGTGTGTATATATCTGTGGCTCGGAAGAGAGATAAAGTTTTCCTGGTATCCTTGGATGGTATGGTATATGCGGTATGTTGTGGAGGATCGAGATTTGCATGTACGAGGTTTCAATTCAGTTCTGAAAAGGTGTTCATAAAACTCTTAGGCAATAGGTAGCCTTAGATAATTAAGGAAATGGTGTTGCTAATTGGAAGCGATTTGACGAGAGTATATGTATTAAAAAAAGGGTAATGTGATTAAACTGATGATACTTTGGTAGTACTGAAGGATTTTCTTATTGGATCAACAGTGGTATTCGGGTTTGCTTGGTGGCACAGGAAATTTTAAAGTATCTATCATGGAGTGATGGGGTATTAAAGGTGTGGTATGCATTCCAATGGCAAAATTGGGATCGGGTACGATGATTCGTGTGATATATGGAGTTGGAGACTGGGAGTTCTCGTGTTCTCATGACTGGAGACTGGAGTTGGAGCCTGTCGTGGTTGTGGATAATGTGTATTTGGCATCGTTTATCAAAAATTGGGATTTGGAGGCTCGAGTGGATCTTTATTTGTTGGTATGTTAGATTTTGGATGTGATGTTGAAGTTTAGACTAGTTGTCTTAGTGTTAGGTGATTCTGAACTATTGCGCTACAGGCTATGCCAGAAATGCCATGGGTTGAGTGGCGAGTTGCATTGGATTATGTTCTTGCATAGTGGTTTATATTTCAAAGACCTAGAGGACGGTTGAGAAGGATTGCTTTCCTTAATTGGGCCTTCGTGATGGATGTTAGTGCAGAGGTTTCTACCATTGGTTCCGTTCCGGTGTTAAGGGACTTTCGGATGCGTTTCTTATGGTCGGGCATGTCGTGGTGAGGTTGTAGATTTCGATATTATATGGCCGAAGTTATAGTAGTGAAAGGAGCAACTTCAGGCCTTCTTGGTAATTAGTTCATTGGTAGGCCGATGTGGATACGTGTTTAGCTTGAGTTGGCCTCGAATTGTATTGTTGAGGGATAGGTTGATTTGATCATTATTGAGCTTGTTAGTGATCTGAGAAGAGCTATGAGTTGTTTTTTGGTGTTGTTAGACGTTATGATTTGTTGGTTATGGGCACATGAGGTGCGGTTCTATTGGGGATTCATAGTGAAAGTCGAGCGAGAAGAGTAATTGGGTGTTTCTCGGTAAATGGAGTATTGGTTATTACCTTTTGGGGTAGATTCAGGTGTTCTACTTATATGATGTGAGATGGGGTCTCAGCCTTGTGTTGTTAAGACCGTTTCTTATTGGTGCGCTTATTATGTAAGTTGTGGCTTAGGCCTGTATTGAGGTGTCATATCACCAGAATGGTGTGTTGGTTTCGAGGTGATCATTGGGGTCACTAATGAATACAAACGGATTTGATTTTATCTTGTTAGAAGGATAATATCAAGGTTCTGCTCGGAATCTGCTGTGGTATTAGTCAAAAGGGAAGCGGATTTATGAATGGTTGATCTGAGAAATGGTTACGGTTTATTGCGTGTTTCATTTATCATTTGATGTATATGAAAGTGTTGGAATATGACCTTAGTCAATAAGAGGGTTTTTACCGGTATTCGGGTGTTGTGGGCAAGTGCTGTGTATATAAGTTATCATTTTGAGTGTTTCGGTTATGTAGTCTATCATATGATTGCACCCGAGGTTGCAGGTATGAGTTATTACAGTTGGTTCGGGCTTATTCTGAGTATAAATTTGAGGTTCTAATCTTGTGTATGATTTCGAAAAGTGCAATGTGGATCTATGGTTTATGGACTAGATGGATTGTGAAATTTCAGCTATGTTTTGTAATCGGACCTATGCGAGATAGGGTGACATGGGATCATCCCCGGGTATATGCTTGGTAAGGTCATTCAACTATTGGTTAGCTTCTAAGACAACTCTGGGTACGCTCGAGGACGAGCGTTTATATAAGTTGGGGAGGATGTAATGATCTGACTCGTCATCTCTGTCACACCTCTTTTTTACGCACCCGCAAGGATGCAAAGAGTTTTTCCAATTGAAGGACAATCGAGACGGGATTTATTTTAATTACTTCAGAGTCGCCACTTGGGAGATTTTATGGTGTCCCGAGTCACCGGTTAAATCCCGAATCGAGGAAAAGAATGACTCTATTTAACAGTCCGCGAACCGGAAATCCGGATAAGGAATTCTATTAACCCGGGAGAAGGTATTAGGCATTCCCGAATTCCGTGGTTCTAGCACGGTCGCTCAACTGTCGTGTTTGGCTTATCTATCTGCTTTTTACAATTATGTACTTAGTGCAAGTTAATACCCCTTTTACCACTTTTATTATTGGTTGTGATTTACGAAAGAAAAAGTTGCTTAAAAATATGCTTTCGAATCACGTCACATGAAATGCACCCGGATCCTCAACATATTCTTATTCAACATTTCGGGGTTTGGATTTGGGGTCACATGAAATGCACACCCGTATTTAAAAAGGTAAAAACTAAAGTATGTGCCCGGATCGACTACTTATTTACATTGTTGAGAAAGGCGTGATATTCGTTAAGAAAACGACGCATCTCGAAACCTAAGTATTTATATGTACATTTATGACGGCTATGTGATTAGTGTAACTATTGGGCGAGGCGTACCTTTGATTCAAATCTAAAGCGAACTACATCTCACCGTATCTTACTTAAGAGTTGATTCCAAATTACTTAAAACTTGCTACGAACCCCATCGCATGAAATGCGCCTGTGGTTCATGTCATGCTTTATTTACTCTTGCCCGAAATTGGGGTCGGGTCACATGAAATGCACCCCCGACTCTTTTTAATCTAATTACGTCATTCCGTTGAGTAACAACTCCCTAGCTAATCTTGCTTGTAACATAGGGTCTATCATTTAACAGGTTTGGAGATTACACACATGAGTAGGGAAGATTGAATAGAGATACGAAGACTAATTCGGGTTTACATGCTTATCTAACGACAATGTATCTTTGGCCTAGCTACGCTTTTCCATAACCAAGACTAACAATACAAGCTTAATTGGAGACTAACAGAATGTAATTGAACATAAGACGACTACATGTTTCAATAGACTTTATGCATAAGCTTCAAACTTCATTCTTGTCGAACCAAGGAACTACAATAAAAGAGGTGTGTACCTGGAATGCGGAAGAACAAGGAAGAGTGAGCGACGGCAAAGCAGCAACAGCAACAAGAGACAGTAACAGGAGCAGCAATAATCAAAGACCAACAACAACCAACAGTAAACCAATAGCAACAATAACCAGTGAACCAGCTACAACCCAACAACCAACAGTAGTCGAACTTTATCAATCACTGAATCAAAGCAAACAATAAACAACCAGGCAGCACTCAACTAAATACACCAGTAGCAAACTATAAACCAGCCTCAACCATACTGAACCAACAACATCAATGACCAAGCAGTAACAACCAACAGACCAGCCAGCAACCAACAAGACCAAGACAACTCAAGAGCTACCCAATTCAGATGTAACAGCAACGACCAAGACAGGCAGCAACAACTACCAAAGCAAATCAAGAGCGACAAACTACTGACCAACAGCCTCAATTGAATACCACAGCAACAACAATAAGGTCTAACAGCAAGATTTTGAACCAAGCAGTAACAACACACAGCCAGGCAGCAACAAATGAACAAGAGCAGCAACACAAACGACCAACAACCACCAAATGAACACTGCCACCAACAGCAATACACAACCACAACACACGAAAGCCTAATAACTCAACCACTGCATCAAAACTCACAAAAACAGTGACCCCGGAACTAATGAAACAGTTTCTCTGTATCTTTATATCTATTTTTCTCTTCAGGTCTACTGTTTACTGTTTTTGCTCTCCCAGATGCTCTCAAAAAAATGTCCGTCTCAATGTCTATTTTGATGCTATATTTATAGCTCAAAGCCCCTCCAGAACACCTGCCCCTAAGGTTACTATCACCCTGCCCACTCCCAACTCTGCCAGACCCATCAAATTCCCTGCATTCCCCACTACCTACTGTCCAAAGTATGGACTCAGCATTAAACAATGCTGGTGGCAGTGAGCCTCAGTGGGATGCCCTGCTGTGCTCAGTTCCACTAGCCCTTGTATGGGTGTGTGATTTAAACAATTAACCTATTAACTACAACCCACTAACCTGAATCAAACAGTAACCGACCCCTACTCTAGTGAATTGTATCAGGCAGATTCAAGGGATCAATGAACTAATCAAAAATATGAATTAATTGCTTGACGACCTTAATCACATTGAACCTATGATTCATTTTAACAACTAAAAACAGAGGGAATTGGCCAAATAAAAGGCCTCAAATGAGAAGAACAGACCAACGGGTATGAGAAATTAAAAGCATGAGAAGTTGAATTGAAACAACGAATAAAACAAACACACATATTCACCAAATCGAACTAAATTGACCAAAGAAGAAACGAATACCTCGTAAGAAAACTGCCGACCAAACTTCGAACCAAAATTCGGAATTATTGAAGCCAAACGGGCTTTAATCGAGATGTTCTCGATTGAGAACACCTAGACTAAAGTCCCTTGGACTTCAATTGTGGCTAAGCCGGCTCGAATTGGGTTTCTTCAAAATTAGGGTTCTTGGGCTCGGATTTTGGGGCTTTTGCATTTTTGGTTAGATTCGAAGCAAACCAATGTCATTGGGAGTGTGGGGGAGGTGTGAGGAGACTGTGGTGTGAATTTGGGGTGATTTGGCATAGATTCGAGTTTGACTCGAATCTTCAAATGAAGATTCGAGGAGCTCCGGCATGATTCGAGGTTAGTGGAGGCTGGGTTCGTGATGGGGGAGGTGAGGGGAAGGTTTTGGCGTTGGTTTGGTGGTGATTGGCCTACCGGAACCGCCGTGAGGCGATTTCCGGCAGGCGGCGCAAGGTGGCGGACGGCGGCGTTACGCCTGGTCTCTAAGGACCTTTGGGAGACGAAGGGAGAGGGGGGGTCTGGCTTGGGGGGGGCGGGGTATGGAAATGGGTTTATATACGTTTTGAGAAGTTAAATCCTGATCGTTGGATCAAACTTGATCAACGATCAGGATCTTCTCACTTAAACCAAACGGTGTCGTTTGGTCAAGTCATAGGTTGAATGCATATTAGAATTAAAGGATTAATCTGGGCCGTTGGATAATAAAATCCAACGGTCCAGATCAAGTGTTACATAGGCTGAAGCTGGACGGATATTTGGGCCAGATCAGAGGCAATTCATTTGGGCCTGGCTTTTAGACTAAATTTGGCCCAGCTCGGATCTTCATGAGGTATTATGTGCATATGTGTATATATATATATATATATATGTATATATACATATATATATATATATACACGCATATGTATATATATCAACCTATAACACCGCTGTTCTTACTACAACTAACGCACACAATTACATATCACCCAAAAATGTAAATCACATGACTTCGATATCAAACACTGAAAATGCAAAGCCTAGCATATATTTTTGTATTTTTTAATTTAAATAAATAAACGTGCACACAAAAGATAAAATTAACACAAAATCACACAAATCATGCCCAACACGAAACTATTTTTATTTTGAATTTTCTGGGAGTACTTCTCGAGTAAGGCAAAAATCACGTGCTCACAGCTGCCCCTCTTTGCGCGTAAACACGCCGAGTTTTCGTGCAAAGATAAATGAGCGGATATAAGCGATTTTTGCCTATCCGAACACTCCGTATGAAGCATTTTGGAAAAGTTTTGACCGAACCTTGCTTCAAAGGTCTCCTACATATCCCTGGCTAAAAGGGAATCGGGTCAATGTAGTTCGGGAAGTTCTGGTAGCTGGGACTACCATGACTGTTGCGATCTCGCTGTTACTGCTGTTGCCGCTGTTATTGCTGTTACCACTGCTTAACTGATTTCCTCGTTACACCGTGCTAAGCAACAAAAACAAGAAGCTAGACTAGGTTACAGTACTACAAATTCTTATATATCCTTTTTAACTTGATCTTGTCGCGCTCCTTGCCATCTTGTCTGACTTGGCGTTCCTTCTGACGCTTCGTCTCTTCTTACGAACTTGGATTCATGCTGGAGATTCTTGTTACATTCTACCGCTTTCCTCTACCAACTCAAAACAACTTGCCACTCCCCAGGCGGGCTCCCTGACTTCAACTACAACTTCAAAGTTAAATCGCCACTCTATTCTCCAGGCGGGCTTCCTGATTTCAACTACAACTTCGAAATTAAATCGCCACTCCATTCTCCGGGCGGGCTCCCCGACTTCAACTACTACTTCAAAATAAAATCGCCACTCCATTCTACAGGCGGGCTCCCCGACTTCAATTACAACTTCAAAATTAAATCGCCACTCCATTCTCCGGGCGGGCTCCCCGACTTCAACTATTTCAAAATTAAATCGCCACTCCATTCTCCGGGCGGGCTCCCCGACTTCAACTACAACTTCCAAATTAAATCGCCACTCCATTCTCCGGGCGGGCTCCCGACTTTAACTATAACTTCAAAATTAAATCGCCACTCCATTCTCCGGGCGGGCTCCCGACTTCAACTACTACTTCAAAATTAAATCGCCACTCCATTCTCCGGGCGGGCTCCCTGACTTCAACTACAACTTCAACATTAAATCGCCACTCCATTCTCCGGGCGGGCTTCCTGACTTCAATTACGACTTCAAAATTAAATCGCCACTCCATTCTCCGGGCGGGCTTCCGACTTCAACTACAACTTCAACATTAAATCGCCACTCCATTCTCCAGGCGGGCTTCCGACTTCAACTACAACTTCAACATTAAATCGCCACTCCATTCTCCGGGCGGGCTCCCCGACTTCAACTACAACTTCAACATTAAATCGCCACTCCATTCTCCGGGCGGGCTTCCGACTTCAATTACGACTTCAAAATTAAATCGCCACTCCATTCTCCGGGCGGGCTTCCGACTTCAACTACAACTTCAACATTAAATCGCCACTCCGTTCTCCAGGCGGGCTTCCCGACTTCAACTACAACTTCAACATTAAATCGCCACTCCATTCTCCGGGCGGGCTTCCCGACTTCAACTACAACTTCAACATTAAATCGCCACTCCATTCTCCAGGCGGGCTTCCCGACTTCAACTACAACTTCAACATTAAATCGCCACTCCATTCTCCGGGCGGGCTCCCTGACTTCAACTACTACTTCAACCGATTTCATCCTATCTTGATTACCTTTCTTTGCCTCTTGTACCCTATCCTTGTTCCTGCATTACCTCTCGGACCAACTTCTCTTCCGAATTATCCTGTCTTGGAATTGCTTTCCCTTAGGTCGTGTTACTTTTCTTCTGGCTGCTGGGGATATTTTTGGAACTGTTTACTCGCCTGCTGGTGGTGATGCTGCTGAGGAAGTATTCTTTGTTTCCTTCACCCCTCATTCTCTTCCTTCTTCCCCTACCTCTTCCGGGACTCACGCTTTTGTTTCCTTGATCAAATTATAGGATGTAATACTGCTGGGGGAATCTCGAAGCCATTTTTCTTTTTCCAATAACCGCTGGAGATGATACCTGGCTCAAAGATCACCCCATCTTGTGTTGCTTTCTACACTTATCCTCTGAGTCTTGCTCTCCAGAAAATTTTCGCAACAGGAGAAAATTTTCTGCCCCAGTGTGATAAACTTCTGGTCGGTATGCTTTTCTGCCGTCGGACCCTCTTTTCCTGCTTTAAATCAAAGAAAAATTGTTAGTTTCAAAACGCCGCGAGTGGTCGTGCCACTCTTGCTGAGGCCATTCTCTTTCCGCTGCTTGGCCTCTCTCGAACTTTGAGGACGATGTTGACGCTTGCTTGGGAAGATGTTTTTTTTTTTTTTTTTTTTTTTTTTTTTTTTTTTTTTTTTTTTTTTTTTTTTTTTTTTTTTTCCACTCTTTGGTTTGATCCGACTCTTTTTAGCCGGTGATCTGTTGCGTGAAATCATCTTTCGGACATGCCACATGTGTCCATCATACTCCATAATTCTTGCGAACCTTCCACTCGGCCTGTCATCCCAATCTCACTATCGTAACGACTTCCGTCTCATTGCCTTGTTCCAATGCCTATTCACTTTCAATATACTGCTTTGGGAGACTTGGTAGTAAGCTTTGAAAAATCAATTTTCGAAAATGAAAGAAAAGAAAAGAATACTGACCGCAAATGACAAAAGAAGAGAAAAACTTTTCTGAACTCAAAAAAAATAAGAAAACTTATCTGAATGTGTGCCCGATCCAATGTTATGCCGCGCCTTTGAGATTAAACTACCCAGTCTATTCATGTCAATCACTTTCTGATACCGCGTCCTGCTAGAGGTAAGCGGATATCCCAACCTTGTCTCATGCAGACATCTTGTAACCATCTCGTCCTGTCACCTCACGGTGCCCTTCAAAGGGTTTTCACTAATGAGATTCTCTCATTTCTCTCTATCTCCCGTCGCCTTAAGGTGCCCGTAAAGGTTTTCACCGTAAGACTCTCTCATTTTACTTCTCTCAACTTCCTTCGCCTTAAGGTGCCCGCGAGGGTTTTCACCGTTAAGACTCTCTCATTTATGCTTTCTTTCCCTGCGGCGGGGCATCACCCCTGAGATTCCCTCTAGAGCGTTATCCCCTTTCGGCTTGTGCATCCTGAATTCAATCGAGGGTCGGGACGTCACTCTTGGCTTTCATTCACATGACTTGGCACTTCTCAAATACTGATCGAGAGGTCTTTCTGGTTCTTGATATGGTTTCTGCGCGTGAGGCCGAAGAAAGGGGTTTAGCCTCAACGGTTAGCTTGTTACAACTTTCGGAATCCACACTATCTTTCCAACGAAAACAATAACTTCTGCCCCAGTTTTGTTGCTTGGGGGATTTTTTGATTTTTGTTTTATTATGACCGAGCCGTGTGGCGCCTACGTATCCTTCTTGAGGAATCAGGTCGAACGTAGTTCACTTTTTCTTGTATTACTTTTTGTTTCTTTTCTATTCTGTTACACATCTTCCTCGATGATTCCGAAAGAGGGTATATGAAAGAACAATTAAGGCTCAAATGGGGAAACAAAGGTTAAAGTGTTTGGGTAGTAGAAAAATTGCCTCTGTCATTTCATTCTCCGAAAAAATGCCAAATACACACAAACGAAACCAAGCGTTGACAAACGCGTTAAAGAATTACACATAATATCTCTTAACTGCATCAGAATTGATAGCCATATCGGTGCATCTTCCCTCGACATCAGTCAGACATAGAGCGCCGTTGGATAACACTCTAGTCACCACAAAAGGTCCCTGCCAATTTGGAGCGAACTTGCCTTTCGCCTCGGCCTGGTGTGGTAGAACTCTCTTCAGCACATGCTGTCCCACTTCAAATTTCCTGGGACGCACCTTCTTGTTATATGCTCTCGCCATTCTCTTTTGATACAATTGGCCGTGACATACTGCCGTCAATCTCTTTTCATCGATCAAGCTCAGTTGCTCTAATCGGGTTTTGACCCACTCGTCGTCATCAATCTCAGCTTCAGCGACGATTCGGAGGGATGGAATCTCAACTTCTGCGGGTATTACTGCTTCGGTCCCGTATACCAACAAGTAAGGAGTTGCACCTACCGAAGTCCGGACGGTAGTGCGATAACCCAACAGCGCAAATGGTAACTTTTCATGCCACTGCCTAGACCCTTCTATCATCTTCCTCAATATCTTCTTTATGTTCTTGTTTGCTGCCTCGACCGCACCGTTTGCTTTTGGGCGATACGGTGTGGAATTTCGGTGTGTAATCTTGAACTGTTGACATACCTCTTTCATCAATCCACTGTTAAGATTTGCACCGTTATCTGTAATGATCATCTTTGGAATTCCAAACCTACAAATGATGTGGGAGTGTACGAAGTCCACTACCGCCTTCTTGGTTACTGATTTGAATGTCTTGGCCTCCACCCATTTGGTAAAATAATCAATCGTTACCAGAATGAACCTGTGACCATTGGAAGCGGCAGGCTCAATAGGTCCAATAACATCCATACCCCATGCGACAAACGGCCATGGTGCGGACATTGTATGCAATTCAGTCGGCGGAGAATGAATCAAATCTCCGTGTATCTGACACCGATGGCATCTTCGCACGAAACTTATACAATCCCGCTCCATAGTGAGCCAATAATATCCCGCTCGAAGAATCTTCTTTGCCAATACGTATCCGCTCATGTGTGGTCCGCAAACTCCCGAGTGTATATCCGTCATAACTGTTGTGGCTTGACTTGCATCTATACATCTCAATAATCCCAAGTCTGGGGTTCTTTTGTACAGCACCCCTCCACTAAGGAAAAATCCGTTCGCCGACCGCCGAATAGCTCGCTTTTGATCTCCAGTTGCTTGCTTCTGGGTATACTCCTAACCTGAGGTATTCCTTGACATCATGAAACCACGGCTCACCATCCACCTCCTCCTCTATCACGTTACAATAAGCATGTTGATCCCGGATCTGGGTATGTAATGGATCGACACGAACCTTATCCGGGTGATGTAGCATCGACGCTAAGGTAGCCAACGCGTCGGCAACCTCATTATGCATCCTTGGGATGTGCCTGAATTCTACCGATCGAAAGCGTTTGGTCAAATCATGCAAACACCGACGATATGGGATAAGCTTTAAATCTCTGGTTTCCCATTCTCCCTGAATCTGATGTACCAGGAAGGTCCGAGTCCCCCAAGACCAAGACGTCCTGTACATCCATGTCCACCGCTAATCGCAACCCCAAGATACATGCCTCGTACTCAGCCATATTGTTGGTGCAATGGAAACGCAGTTGAGCAGTAACAGGATAATGATGTCCTGTTTCAGATATGAGCACAGCCCCTACTCCGACTCCTTTTGCGTTCGCCGCTCCGTCGAAGAAGAGCTTCCACCCTGGATCCTTGGTTAGTTCCAACCCCTCAATCTGCAATACTTCCTCATCTGGGAAATACGTCCTCAAAGGTTCGTATTTGTCATCGACGGGATTTTCAGCTAAGTGATCGGCCAGGGCTTGAGCTTTCATAGCCGTCCTTGTCACGTATATGATGTCGAATTCCGTAAGTAATATTTGCCACTTTGCTAACCTCCCTGTAGGCATGGGCTTCTGGAAAATATACTTCAACGGATCCAACCGCGAAATGAGGTACGTGGTGTAAGAAGACAAGTAATGTTTCAGCTTTTGGGCTACCCAAGTCAGGGCGCAACATGTCTTTTCCAGATGAGTGTACTTGACCTCGTGGACTGTGAACTTCTTACTGAGGTAGTAAATGGCCCGTTCCTTCCTGCCGGTAAGATCATGCTGCCCCAGTACGCAGCCAAACGAATTCTCCAAGACCGTCAGATAAAGAATCAGGGGTCTGCCTGGCTCAGGCGGAACTAGTACGGGTGGATTTGACAGGATACCCTTTGATCCGGTCAAACGCTTCCTGACATTCTGCCGTCCATTCTATCGCGGCGTCTTTCTTCAATAGACGGAATATGGGTTCACAGGTTGCCGTAAGCTGGGCAATAAACCTACTGATGTAATTCAAACCTTCCCAACAGACTCATTACCTCTGTTTTATTCTTCGGCGGGGGTAACTCCCGAATGGACTTGATTTTGGATGGGTCCAACTCAATGCCCCGTCGGCTGACGATGAATCCTAGCAGCTTTCCTGATGGAACTCCGAATGCGCATTTGGCCGGATTAAGCTTGATGTCGTATCTTCGAAGTCTTTGAAAGAACTTCCTGAGGTCGGCAACATGGTCTTCTTGACGCCTAGACTTTATGATCACATCATCCACGTACACCTCAATTTCCTTGTGTATCATGTCATGGAATACCGTAGTCATCGCCCTCATATATGTTGCTCCTGCATTCTTCAAACCAAACGGCATCACTCGGTAGCAATAAGTTCCCCACGGTGTGATAAAAGCCGTCTTTTCTGCGTCCTCTTCATCCATCAAAATCTGATGATATCCCGCATAACAGTCCACAAAGGATCCAATTTCGCGTCCGGCGCAATTATCAATCAGGATATGGATATTGGGAAGTGGGAAATTATCCTTAGGACTTGCCTTGTTGAGATTGCGATAGTCCACGCATACCCTGATATTTCCGTCTTTCTTTGGCACCGGTACTACGTTAGCCAACCATTCAGGGTATCGAGTGACACGAATGACTTTCGCCTGCAACTGCCTGGTTACCTCCTCCTTAATCTTCACACTCATCTCCGTCTTGAATTTCCGCAGCTTTTGCTTGACGGGAGGATATGCCGGATCAGTGGGTAATCTATGAACCACTAGATCAGTGCTGAGTCCCGGCATGTCGTCGTACGACCATGCGAAAATATCTTTAAACTCCATGAGTGTTTTGATCAGTTCTTCTCTCAGATTGGGTTCAATATGGACACTTATCCGGGTTTCCTTGACATCATCCGTATTCCCTAGATTAACGGCCTCAGTATCATTTAAATTCGGTTTGGGCTTTTCCTCGAAGTGACTTAATTCTCCACCGATTTCTTCTACGGCTTCATCATCGCCGTACTCTGACTCGCTCTCGTCACTTCTTATTTCATGTGTTATTATTTCCAAACCCGATTGACTTTCTAGACTGGGTTGATTAATCTTTAAGCATGCCATATCATTAAGATCAGTTGCAAGAAGGCTGTTCAGAAAAGTAAAAAGAAGAAAAGATAAACAAAATTAGACACGAAGGAACCAAATTTCATTGATGGGAGTTGTACAAAGGGAAAACAAACTGCAAACTTAAATCAAAAATGAACAAAACAAACGGGATTTTACTCCGGGGACAAACCCCCAATACAAAATTTCGAAAGAAAGACAATCCAAGACAAACTACCAAGACTCCTTCCGGACAGGGAGAGGAGTAGCCTTCCAGTTATTCAGTTTTGCCTTTGATCCCACAAATTGTATCTCGGCGTGACTAGATCCTTCACCGTCCTCGAGCATACATACATCTGTGAATAGGTCTTCGAACTTCCTGAAGAACTCTTCATCCGGCCTGATCGTAGGACCGGGAATCTTTGTCGCTGGATGTCCTCTTGCTCCGGACCTGACAAAAGATTGGGAAAGGCGTGGAACAGGCTTTGGGAGCACCCATGTTTTCTGCTTGCTCCTCTTTGCTCGCCGGATGTCCTCTGAGGTTGGCTGGAACCCCAAGCCGAAGGTTCCCAAGTTCTCGACCACCGATACCGGTTGTATGATTCCTTGCAGAGATGCACCTAGACCTTTACCGGGTACGAAACCATGTCGCAACATTTCATGCGCCACCATAACATCCGCAGTAATTGTTCTGTCCCGGGAATGCACTCCCCTTCGGGAACTCGATTGGCGGACACCACATCGCAGACCTGATATACCCACGGCCCGACATCTTCTTCTGTTTCAACAAAGGGGATGATGGTGCCTGATTGTGGATCGTTCTCTCCATGTACGACGATCTCCTGTTGATCCCACTCGAACTTGACGAGTTGGTGCAAGCTGGATGGAACTGCTCTTGCGGCATGAATCCATGGTCGCCCTATTAGGAGGTTATATGACACCACCATGTCCAGCACCTGGAATTCCATGGTGAACTCCACTGGCCCAATTGTCAAGACTAGCACTATGTCACCAACCGATGCTTTGCCTCCTCCGTCAAATCCTCGAACACATACCCTGTTCTCGCGTACCCTGCCGATGTCTACTTTTAATTTGCCCAGTGTAGAGAGAGGGCAAATGTTAGCACTTGACCCATTATCAACCAAGACTTTGGTAACCACCGCCTCTTCACACTTCACCGTAAGATACAAAGCCCTGTTATGCTCAGTGCCTTCCTCAGGCAACTCGTCATCGGTGAAGGTGATCCGATTTGCTTCGAAGATCCTATTGGTGATCTTCTCCAAATGGCTCACCGAGATTTTATCCGGTACATGTGCCTCATTCAGGACTTTCATCAATGCTTGCCGATGTTCTTCAGAATGTATCAGCAAGGATAGCAATGATATTTGCGCCGGAGTCTTCTTCAACTGCTCTAAGACGGAGTAGTCGTGCAGCTTCATCTTTTTCAAGAATTCTTCCGCTTCTTCATCGGTGACCGGCTTTTTCAATACTGCCGGAGTGGTCTTCCTCAATTCCGCAGGGGCAAAACATCTCCCCGAGCGGGTCAACCCTTGGGCTTCACAAACTTCCTCTTTCACCTCCTTTCCTCTGTAGGTCGTTGTAATCCGAGCATAATTCCATGGGACAGCCCGGCTATCGGTTACTGGCAACTGTGTTGCCGGCCGGATGATGAAAGGATCCATTCGAACGCCTGCTACTGTCAAGATGGGCTTGATTGCTGCCCCTGGTACAACTATCTTGGCCGGCTTCACCGGTACTTCGTTCACACTTTCCTTTCCTGCTTCCGATTCTCCTGGTATGTCTTTCTTGCAACTGGGCGACTCATCAAAGCTTGGCCCTTTTCTCGTTCCTGCCCCGCTAGACTTAATCATCATTACAGTCTGAGAGGCTTTCTCCTTTCCTTCCTCCGCCCGTACCAACTCGATCATATTGGTCTCATGATGAGCTGGGAGCGGGTTTTGGTTGATGTTGGGCTCTGTTGGAGTCCGGACCTCGATCCTGCGGGTGTCAATGAGCTCCTGGATGGCCGTCTTCAGCCTCCAACACTTTTCTGTATCATGTCCCGGACATCCCGAGCAGTAGGCACAATTTACTGAATGGTCCAAGTTCTTCGGAAGGGGGTTTGGCAGCTTAGCTTCAACCGGATTCAGCAACCCTACCTGCTTTAACCGGTGGAACAGACTAGTGTAAGACTCTCCTAAGGGAGTGAAAGTCTTTGGCCTCGGCGCCTTGTCGCCCCTGAATGCCTGGTTCGGACGGAAACTCGCGCCCGAGGGGTTTCTGTAAGCTCTTGGGGGTGGATGATTGTTCTGGGGGTTTGGCGCACGCCACGGTGCATGAGCGGGAGGTGCGGAATAGGACTGTGCATGGTGGACAGTAAAATGGGGATCAAGTGCGGGATAGTAATGTTGTGGGTGGCTATATGGGTTGTGAGAGTAATTTTGGTGGTGAGGTTGGGGTGGGCTATATTGTGGTGCGGGGCCTCTATTTCTGAACCATGCCCCGGACTCGACGGCCGCAACTTCCTCTCTCCTCTTCTTCCCCAGTACTCCTCCAGTACCGCTTTGGATAGCCTGAGTGGTGGCTTTCAGTGCTGAGTAACTCATGATCTTGTTGGCCTTCAAACCCTCCTCGATCATACCCCCATTTTTATCACCTCAGTGAATGATTTGCCTACGGACGTTACCAGATGTCCGAAGTAGGTGGGCTCTAATGTCTGCAAGAAGTAGTCCACCATCTCGCTCTCTCTCATCGGTGGATCCACCCTGGCCGCCTGTTCCCTCCATCGGAAACCAAATTCCCTGAAGCTTTCAGCAGGCTTCTTCTCTAATTTTAGCAATGATAGGCGGTCGGGGATTATCTCAAGATTGTATTGGAACTGGCCGATAAAAGCTTGAGCCAGATCATCCCACGTAAACCATCTACTGGGATCCTGTCTAGTGTACCACTCCAACGCCGATCCTCCCAGACTCTGGCCGAAGTAGGCTATCAGAAGCTCGTCCCGTCCTCCGGCCCCTCTCATTTTACTGCAAAACCCCCGCAGGTGGGCCACTGGGTCACCATGCCCCTCGTATAGGTCGAATTTGGGCATTTTAAATCCTGCTGGCAACTGGACGTCCGGAAATGGACACAGATCCTTATAGGCGACGCTGACCTGGTTGCCTAAACCGTGCATGTTCTTGAAGGACTGCTCCAGGCTTTTAACTTTTCTGACAACTTCCTCGTGTTCCGAACTTGGGAAGTGTTTTTCCGGTTCTGCCGGATTATCCCAGTGGGGTGTATGTGATTGTGGTTCAGGAGCCCTGAAAGTAGGCTCTGGAGGATAGTAAGAGTTGTCATGGATCCGAACATATGGCTCGCTGGCCGGCCTTTGCAGAGGAGCAGGTGGAGGTGCTACAAAAACAGGGGCGACTGGAGGAGGATTTGGTTTGGCTGGTGGAATGTGGGTGGCATATGGGTTTTCCCCCTGAAAGTAAGGATAGCTTGGGGCGCTTGTTGAAGGATCGATGGGCGGATGTTCCGGAGCTGAGGCGAGAGTAGGGCGGTTTGGTGAAGCTTGTTCCCTGGCCCAGGCCAGGTGCATCTCTGTTATCTGTTGTTTTAACCGGTCTACCTCTTCTTTCATAACTTGTAGCTCGGATTTTTCTTCCTCGAGACTCTTGCCGGAACTCGACATGCTTACTGTAACTGGTCCTTTGGATCTAG
This sequence comes from Nicotiana noctiflora, assembly GCA_032618575.1. NCBI lineage: Eukaryota > Viridiplantae > Streptophyta > Magnoliopsida > Solanales > Solanaceae > Nicotiana > Nicotiana noctiflora. The sequence goes on along the minus strand of JASVEL010001229.1, from coordinate 143,207 downwards.
TACGGTAGTGATGGCTGGCCAGTATATTCTGTCAAACCAACTGCTAAACTTTCTGGAAATGCAACAAACTTGTTAGTTCACCGAGTTTGACAGATATGTTATAGCACGTTGGATGCAATGCACCTAACCAAATAACCCTTTCTACATGTACTCTTAACATGCGTCATTCCGGCCCTTTTTCTTTTCTTTTTCTTTTTTTTTTCTTTTTTTTTTCTTTTTCGACTATCTTTGTAAGCCTTATTGTTATTTAACCTTTGGATTCTTTTTCTTTCTTTTTAGTGGTGGTCGAATCTTATGTGGATTGCCTACGTATCACGACCCCGCGTGAATCAGACCGAGCGTAGTTCTGGTGACAAGATTGTGGCAAAATTCAGTAACTTTTATATCAAATAACACCGTGTAGTTACAAAACACGTCTTACAAAAATCAGCAGAACAAAAGAAAATGCTTGACTTGGGGAAAGTAAAGAAACTGCCAACTAGCTTGACTCAACATTGCAAAATACATTTTCAATCAAAAATCTAATGCCCTAAATTCCCTGGGGGCCCGCGAGGCATCATTCGGCCTTGCCGCAGGCCTTGGTGTGAGGCCCTTGTGCAGTTTCCTCAACTCTTCCATGATCCGATGAACATAACCCATAATTGAAGCGAAAAGGTCGGCGCGGGGCATTCGTTCACAAGCTAGGCACTTCATGGTGACATAGTGCCCGATTTCTCCAATTCTATCCTTGATCATGTCCCTTTCTCCGAGTAGCCGCTCTATTTGCTGGTTTTTCGCCCCCAATCTTCGAGCATTGTTGGTGACTTGATCTAGGAGCCTATCCACTTGTCCTTGCAGGTCGGGCCATCAAATTGTGGCAGCGGTCGAGGTCTGCTCTGGCATCTTGGGCTTGCTTGAAAACCCGCTCCCTAAGGACAACATTTGCTTCCCTCAGGCTAGTGATGATATCGGTGTAATCTTCTTCCACCCGCTTTAGGTGAAGTGCATGTTGATGTGCCTCCTTTTTCCAGCTAGCACGGATCCTCGTTATTTGGGCTTTTGACTCGTCCAATTCTCTTTGGATGTCGGTGACTTGGCTTCTCAAACCCCTTATCAATTTTTCGTCGGCCCGACTCCTCGACTGTCTGTCAGCATCTCTTTTCATTTGCTGGATTTGAGCTCTCAAGAAGTCATTTTCTTGTGCCAACTTCTTTTGTCTCCTTCGTCGGTGGCGGCTTGCATGTTCTTCTCGAACTGAAGGTCCCGGACCTGTTGTTCTATCCTGCCAATCTTCGTCCTGTACCCCTCCTCCTTTGCTAACCAATCCCATTGTTCCCGTGAATCTTCCGTGAATTGTTGGACATGGGCTCTTTTAGAACATTTTCGACGAATCTGAAATCTTTTCCCGAACCACACGTTGTACTTTGGATCCACCTCTCCCTTGGCTAGTTCCCGGACCATGGTTTTAGGCTCAAGGAACCGACACTCGTGCCACAGCCTTCTAATCTTCTCTTCGGGGAATGCAACTCCCGGGCTCAATTCAATGGCGTACTTCCTTAGGTCTTGGTCGGTAGGAATAACCTGAAACCTTCCTAGTTGACGTAATACACGGTGAGGGACATATGGTTGGACACTGCGGATCCCCATCAGAAGGATATAACACTCCTCGGCTGCCATATATATTACTTCAGTATCGGGTAACCACCCGAATGCCCATTCAATCCGATCGGCTTCTATTGAGCTCAGTCGTGCAAGCCATGCCTCGACGCCTTCAGGGAATACAGCACCCATCATCCGTTCTTCGAAACCCCTGATACAGTTTTTTTCCGGTTAACCCATGGTTCATGTATTGTGTTCGGTGATGGAGGTGTTCTTGCATCCAGAGTTGAAGTAACAGATTGCAACCTTGGAAGAAATTGCCCCCTTCTCGGCATACAGTCAAAGCTCGATAGATTTCGGACAAAACCAAAGGGACCACAGTGCTGGTAGCCTTTTTGATTGCAACATCGGCTATTCCTACCAGACTTATCTCTATTTTCTTATCTTCACGCGGACAAATCACAACCCCCAAGAATGTCGTTAGGAATGCTAGAATTCGTCTGGCCTCCCACTTGGTTCTATTCCCTGCGTGAGTCAGTCCAAGGTTTGACTCTTCAAAACCCCGAGGAGTGCCGTACCGTTGATATAAGAATTGGAGGTCGCAACACCCTTTCAGCAGATCATCATTTTTCACCTTCCGACTAATGCTCAGCAGATCCAGAAACCCATGTGGAGATACCGGTCTTGGTGAGAGTAGGTATTGCCCTCTTAATTTCCCATTAAGTCCTGCATAGCCCGCAATTTCCTCTAATGTGGGCGTCAATTCAAAGTCAACAAAACGGAACACATTGCGGGTCGGATCCCAGAAAGATACCAGTGCCTTGATGATGTCTTCCCTTGGCTCAATATTCAACAGATCAACCAAGCCTCCCAAAATTCTCCCTACGACCTTTTTGCTACTGTCTTCCAAATCGTTCCACCATATACGGAGCTGCTGAGGGACCTCACTAAAGATTGAAAATGATTTATTCTGATTCGTGCTCATCCTGCACATTTATTAAGGTGATTTAAATAAGAAAACAACTTTGTTTTGCTAAAAAATAAAAAAATCAGTTTTCAATCACGGCCTTTCAACGTCTCGGGGACGAAGGCTTTTAAGGCTGTGGGGTAAATTGATCAAAATTGACCCAAAGGTGGCCGTTTATATGAAATTAGCCTTCCGGCGTCCCTTCCGGGAACATTCGGCTATTTTTGAAAACAGCGTCACCGACTTATTTAGTACAAAAATTAATTTTTCAAAAGGTGAAGTTGGACCCGATGGAGGTTGCCTACGTATCTCACATCCGATGAGAATCAAACCCCCGTAGTTCGGTTTTGACGAAACAAACGGCATTATTTATTTATTCACTTTACTAAAGGAAAACAAATAAGCTATTTCTATCTTACGAATAAAACACAAAAATTTTTTCTTTTTTTTTTTTTTTTTTTTTTTTTTTTTTTTTTTTTTTTTTTTTCATGCAAGTCTATAACAGATAAATGCGCAAGACAAACAGGATGCAGCAGGATAGTCTGTTCATTTCAGGTCACCTGTCCTAGACGGACCCAACCCCCGTGTTGAGTCCCCTAAGCCAAATGCGACATGATGCAAATAAACGTTTCCTACTAGGGATCCGGCATGAAGCTTTGTTATTCTAGGTTTAAAAACCTGGGTTTATCTGTTCTAGACTTGGCTTACCCGAGCGGACAGCTCGAGCCGAGGAGGAGGCAGCAACCCGGGAATACAGGAAGCTTCACCGGTTTTGCAACTTATCCAAACCTCGTTCTAAAATGGGAATTAGACACTATACGGAAAAGAAGTCACACGAAGTGCACCCTTCTTCATGATTTAGAAGACTCAGAGAGGAGATTGGTTCCGGCACAATTTATATGTACAGTTCACACAATATCAAAGCAGTAAAAACAACATTTTGCACATTGATGCCAACATGTAAAAAATCGAATAAAATATGCCAAATACAACAGTTATTCCGAGCTCGAATTCTAAAGAACAGTCCCCAGCAGAGTCGCCAGAGCTGTCACACCTCTTTTTTACGCACCCGCGAGGATGCAAAGAGTTTTTCCAATTGAAGGACAATCGAGACGGGATTTATTTTAATTACTTCAGAGTCGCCACTTGGGAGATTTTATGGTGTCCCGAGTCACCGGTTAAATCCCGAATCGAGGAAAAGAATGACTCTATTTAACAGTCCGCGAACCGGAAATCCGGATAAGGAATTCTATTAACCCGGGAGAAGGTATTAGGCATTCCCGAATTCCGTGGTTCTAGCACGGTCGCTCAACTGTCGTGTTTGGCTTATCTATCTGCTTTTTACAATTATGTACTTAGTGCAAGTTAATACCCTTTTACCACTTTTATTATTGGTTGTGATTTACGAAAGAAAAAGTTGCTTAAAAATATGCTTTCGAATCACGTCACATGAAATGCACCCGGATCCTCAACATATTCTTATTCAACATTTCGGGGTTTGGATTTGGGGTCACATGAAATGCACACCCGTATTTAAAAAGGTAAAAACTAAAGTATGTGCCCGGATCGACTACTTATTTACATTGTTGAGAAAGGCGTGATATTCGTTAAGAAAACGACGCATCTCGAAACCTAAGTATTTATATGTACATTTATGACGGCTATGTGATTAGTGTAACTATTGGGCGAGGCGTACCTTTGATTCAAATCTAAAGCGAACTATATCTCACTGTATCTTACTTAAGAGTTGATTCCAAATTACTTAAAACTTGCTACGAACCCCATCGCATGAAATGCGCCTGTGGTTCATGTCATGCTTTATTTACTCTTGCCCGAAATTGGGGTCGGGTCACATGAAATGCACCCCGACTCTTTTTAATCTAATTACGTCATTCCGTTGAGTAACAACTCCCTAGCTAATCTTGCTTGTAACATAGGGTCTATCATTTAACAGGTTTGGAGATTACACACATGAGTAGGGAAGATTGAATAGAGATACGAAGACTAATTCAGGTTTACATGCTTATCTAACGACAATGTATCTTTGGCCTAGCTACGCTTTTCCATAACCAAGACTAACAATACAAGCTTAATTGGAGACTAACAGAATGTAATTGAACATAAGACGACTACATGTTTCAATAGACTTTATGCATAAGCTTCAAACTTCATTCTTGTCGAACCAAGGAACTACAATAAAAGAGGTGTGTACCTGGAATGCGGAAGAACAAGGAAGAGTGAGCGACGGCAAAGCAGCAACAGCAACAAGAAACAATAACAGGAGCAGCAATAATCAAAGACCAACAACAACCAACAGTAAACCAATAGCAACAACAACCAGTGAACCAGCTACAACCCAACAACCAACAGTAGTCGAACTTTATCAATCACTGAATCAAAGCAAACAATAAACAACCGGGCAGCACTCAACTAAATACACCAGTAGCAAACTATAAACCAGCCTCAACCATACTGAACCAACAACATCAATGACCAAGCAGTAACAACCAACAGACCAGCCAGCAACCAACAAGACCAAGACAACTCAAGAGCTACCCAATTCAGATGTAACAGCAACGACCAAGACAGGCAGCAACAACTACCAAAGCAAATCAAGAGCGACAAACTACTGACCAACAGCCTCAATTGAATACCACAGCAACAACAATAAGGTCTAACAGCAAGATTTTGAACCAAGCAGTAACAACACACAGCCAGGCAGCAACAAATGAACAAGAGCAGCAACACAAACGACCAACAACCACCAAATGAACACTGCCACCAACAGCAATACACAACCACAACACACGAAAGCCTAATAACTCAACCACTGCATCAAAACTCACAAAAACAGTGACCCCGGAACTAATGAAACAGTTTCTCTGTATCTTTATATCTATTTTTCTCTTCAGGTCTACTGTTTTTTGCTTCTCCAGGTACTGTTTTTGCTCTCCCAGATGCTCTCAAAAAAATGTCCGTCTCAATGTCTATTTTGATGCTATATTTATAGCTCAAAGCCCCTCCAGAACACCTGCCCCTAAGGTTACTATCACCCTGCCCACTCCCAACTCTGCCAGACCCATCAAATTCCCTGCATTCCCCACTACCTACTGTCCAAAGTATGGACTCAGCATTAAACAATGCTGGTGGCAGTGAGCCTCAGTGGGATGCCCTGCTGTGCTCAGTTCCACTAGCCCTTGTATGGGTGTGTGATTTAAACAATTAACCTATTAACTACAACCCACTAACCTGAATCAAACAGTAACCGACCCCTACTCTAGTGAATTGTATCAGGCAGATTCAAGGGATCAATGAACTAATCAAAAATATGAATTAATTGCTTGACGACCTTAATCACATTGAACCTATGATTCATTTTAACAACTAAAAACAGAGGGAATTGGCCAAATAAAAGGCCTCAAATGAGAAGAACAGACCAACGGGTATGAGAAATTAAAAGCATGAGAAGTTGAATTGAAACAACGAATAAAACAAACACACATATTCACCAAATCGAACTAAATTGACCAAAGAAGAAACGAATACCTCGTAAGAAAACTGCCGACCAAACTTCGAACCAAAATTCGGAATTATTGAAGCCAAACGGGCTTTAATCGAGATGTTCTCGATTGAGAACACCTAGACTAAAGTCCCTTGGACTTCAATTGTGGCTAAGCCGGCTCGAATTGGGTTTCTTCAAAATTAGGGTTCTTGGGCTCGGATTTTGGGGCTTTTGCATTTTTGGTTAGATTCGAAGCAAACCAATGTCATTGGGAGTGTGGGGGAGGTGTGAGGAGACTGTGGTGTGAATTTGGGGTGATTTGGCATAGGTTCGAGTTTGACTCGAATCTTCAAATGAAGATTCGAGGAGCTCCGGCATGATTCGAGGTTAGTGGAGGTTGGGTTCGTGATGGGGGAGGTGAGGGGAAGGTTTTGGCGTTGGTTTGGTGGTGATTGGCCTACCGGAACCGCCGTGAGGCGATTTCCGGCAGGCGGCGCAAGGTGGCGGACGGCGGCGTTACGCCTGGTCTCTAAGGACCTTTGGGAGACGAAGGGAGAGGGGGGGTCTGGCTTGGGGGGGGCGGGGTATGGAAATGGGTTTATATACGTTTTGAGTAGTTAAATCCTGATCGTTGGATCAAACTTGATCAACGATCAGGATCTTCTCACTTAAACCAAACGGTGTCGTTTGGTCAAGTCATAGGCTGAATGCATATTAGAATTAAAGGATTAATCTGGGCCGTTGGATAATAAAATCCAACGGTCCAGATCAAGTGTTACATAGGCTGAGGCTGGACGGATATTTGGGCCAGATCAGAGGCAATTCATTTGGGCCTGGCTTTTAGACTAAATTTGGCCCAGCTCGGATCTTCATGAGGTATTATGTGCATATGTGTATATATATATATATATATATATGTATATATACATATATATATATATATATACACGCATATGTATATATATCAACCTATAACACCGTTGTTCTTACTACAACTAACGCACACAATTACATATCACCCAAAAATGTAAATCACATGACTTCGATATCAAACACTGAAAATGCAAAGCCTAGCATATATTTTTGTATTTTTTAATTTAAATAAATAAACGTGCACACAAAAGATAAAATTAACACAAAATCACACAAATCATGCCCAACACGAAACTATTTTTATTTTGAATTTTCTGGGAGTACTTCTCGAGTAAGGCAAAAATCACGTGCTCACAATCTCATGAGAATCGCTCTGTTTCCCTCATTTCCTGCTTTGTTATGCTTCATTATCAGTGTCTTGTGTGAACCAGTTGAATTGGGTTGATTTTGAAAGTAAATGAGATACTTAGTCTTCTTAAGGAAGGCTTGTTTTGGAAAAGTCATCAGGATGTTGACTTACGAGTTAGAGGGTTCAGATGGTGGATTCCGACGACTCAGTTAGCTTCGGGGGATGATTTGTGACTTAGGAGTCTGATCGAAAGTGATTTTGGAGGTCCGGTGTAGAATTAGGCTTGAACTAGCGAAGTTAGTATTTTGGCGAATTCCGGTTGGTAAATGAGATTTTGATCCGAGGGTCAGAATGGAATTCTGAGAGTTTTTGTAGCTTCGTTAGGTAATTTTGGATGTGTGTGCAAAATTTTAGATTATTCAGAGGTGATTTGGATGGGTTTTTTATCAAACGCGTGTTTCATAAGTTTTAAAAGAACTTAGGCTTGAATCTGATGTAAATTTTGTGTTTTGATATTAGTTTTGGTGATTTGAGAATGCAACTAAGTTTGAATGATCATATGTGACGTGTTAGTATGTTCGTACGCAGTCCCGAGGAGCTCGGGTGAGTTTCAGATAGGTTTGGGCTGCATTGTGCTCGTTTTTCTTATGATTCGACATCATTTCTTTAAGCATAAATGATATCATATTGAACAAATGATTCCCGGTTACTTTTTTGAATGAAGCATTAGATCAATATCCTAATTACAGACCCGTAAAAAAAGAATCGTTGAATTTGGACATCGTATGAGGATTTTATGGCCATTTTACCAAGGTTGCCCAGATTTTAGGTTAACAACGAAATTACCCCTGACGGGATATTAAAAACCTGCACTATTTACAAATCCTAAAACCTACATATCTCCTTCATTATAAGGTCAAATTGAGTGATTCAAAAGCCTAAATTCATTGGAATTTCACAAAAATCCATTGGGAGCAGTAAAACGCATGAACGATAAACCTATAATGAGCAGGTCGAGTTTTCTTCCATTTTTTCAACGGAAAGAAGCTTTTGAGGTGATTTTTAAGAGAGAAATCAGCGGGTATCACAGAGGTAAGTGATTTTATTATCAAAACTCGTTTATGGGTGATTATAGACCATAATCCCAGCCTTTAATTCATGAAAAACGGTAGAAAATAGGATTTTGGGGCCTGAGATTATGAGACCTTTAGGGGTCGATTTGAGGGGTCAAACGGACTCCGATTATGGTGTTCTTTATATGTACGGAATCGGGAGAATATGAACAACATTTTACCTTAAAAATTTCTAGGTTTTGAGAAGTCAGCCATTTTTCTCAATCCTAATATTTAATATTGTTTTGCAAACTCAGCCATTTTTCTCAAAACTTGGAACTTAAATAATATTTCTAATGAAGTTTGGGCTGAATATTTATATATTATTGTGCCCGAAGGGCTTATATCATTTTGGACTACCCGTGTGGATCAGGATGCACGCCGTAGTAAGATGTTGATCGGGTTGCATGTCGCAACGGGATACGGATTGGGTTGCACGTTGCAGCGATATGTGGTTCGGGCTGTGCGCCGCAACAGTATTATATTGATATTGATATGAGGCTTAGGGCCTAATAGATGGAACGCGATGGCTAGATATTGCGCTTGGTCCGTAAGGGGCCCCTCTTGGAGTTTGCACACCCCCACTGAGCGCCGGCGATGATAAATAAATGGAGCGGGTTGCATGCCGCAGGGGGTACTAGAGAGTACCATAAATAAATGGAGCGGGTTGAAGGAAAGTGTTCATCTTGGTGGAGCTTTGGACTTAACAACTTGTCCAGAGTTTGCTCAAGTCATACAACGTGATCGAGCTGTTGTATATTGGGAAAGACATGTCAAGAGGATTACTGCTGGACCAGTAAAAACTTTGCTGCAGTGAGCTTGAATCTCTTTAAAGATAGCAAGATATTCACGCCTCGGCCTGAAGATATTTTATTCATTTAATTTTATTTTCAAATGTAATTGTATTTTCACCATCATCTTATAACTCTCACTACTCCATGAAGTAGAAAATGGCCATAACTCTTTTGTAACTCTTCTCCCATGTTCTACCACTAATTATCCCATGTTCTCCATGATATCATGTCACGATCCGGATTTTCCAGCGTCGGGAGTCGTGATGCTGCCTACTATTAGAAGCTAAGCAAGCCAATTAATCATTAAATTTTTAAGGAAAACTCGACAATATTAATGCAATGAGACATTTAATATATAAGCAGAAGTTTTAAATATAATTAAACGAAAAAAACAAGTGCGAAAATTCAATTACAACCTCTACCCAAGACTAACTTACGAAAGTCTATAGAATACTAAAAATAGAGTCTGAACAAAATACAATACTGTTTGTTTCGGTACAAGGACGACAAACGAAATAAGGATAGAAGAGATTCCGGGCCATGCGGACGTCAACAAGGCTACCTCGGAATCTCTGGACTGAAGTCAACTCCCAACGCTCCTACTGCTATCAAAAGTTGCTGCTCCGGCGTTGTGATCTATGCAGAAAGATGCATAGAGTGTAGCATCAACATAACCGACCCCATATGCTAGTAAGTGCCTAGCCTAACCTCGACGAAGTAGTGACGAGGCTAGACCAGACTTCCAGATAAACTTGTGCAGTTATGAAATATATTACGGAAAATAAATAGGAATAAGCACTTTATACAAGAAGGGGAAACATGATGTGGGGAGGCAACGGTTAAAACAAGAAGTCTAAACTTAAGGATATAACAGCCAACAGAAACTTAAATCCAGAGTAAACACACTTAAGTTATAATTTGTTACGACGCGCAACCCGATTCGATCACATATAATATTATTGCGGCGTGCAACCCGATCCTCAATCATTACTATTGTGGGGTGCAACCCGAACCATAAATATACAGTATTGTTGCGGCATGCAACCCGATCCACAATTATATAGTGTTCTTGCAGCGTGCAACTCGATCCATAATGTATAGTTTTGTTGTGGCGTGTAACCCGATGCACAATGTATAGTGATGTTGCAGCGTACAACCCAGTCCACGATTATGACTGTTGCAGCGTGAAACCCGATCCATATATAAGTAATAAAACCTCACCCAATCAACAATTACAAGTTAGGGGTAAAGGGGGTAACAACTAGTGGCAGCAATCCCGGCAAGGGAGAAAAACAACAAAACCAATAACACATCCCGGCAAGGGAGTAACCATCAACTCTTTCACTTTTTTACACTTCTCACTTATAATTCACTTTAACATTCGAGCCATCGCTCCAAGAGTCATTTCATAACCTCTGTCTCATGCTCTTTACAATATATAGAAATCATCAAATAAGCATGGAAGAGTCATAACAATTCAGGATAATCTCAATATAAGGACACACGATCATGCTAGACACCAGTGTATAGATACTCGTCACCATGCCTATAAATCATACTCGACAAATAGCAATTAGCAAATAAGACTCTACTCCTATTTTCTCTAGCCAAAGTTAGACCAAAGACTTACCCCGAATGCTCCAAACTCAACTCAAGCCTCTAGTATAGTTTTACCCCTCAAATTACCACCAAACTGCTCGAATCTAGTCACAATTACTTGAATGTATCAACAAATGCTAATTGAATCAATTTGAATGCTTGAAAATGAACTTTTTAAATTTTTACTCAAAAATTCCCAAAATGCCTCTGGGCCCATGTGGTCAAAACCCGAGGTTCGAACCAAAACTCGGTTACCCATTCCCTCCATGAGTTCATATCTATGATTTCTTTTGAAATCGGACCTTAATTTGAGGTCCAAATCCCCAATTTTACGAAAACCTAGGTTCTACCCAAAATCCCCATTTTCACCCATGGAAATCCTTGATTTTAAGATGAAAACATGATAAATGTTGTAAATGATTGAAGGGATTAAGTAAAAATTGACTTACAAATAATTTGGGGTAGAAAGTTTTCTTGGAAAATCGCCTATGGAGTGTTTCAGTATGAAAGAATGAAGAAGTGGGTGAAAATTCGTCTAAGTATGAATAAAGCAGGCCTCAGATGTGGGAAATGCGAACATGGGTTTGCAGTTGCGAACCCAGCAAGTCTGGGAAATGCGAGACTTTTGTTCACATTTGCGAACTCAGACCAGATGGGGAAGCTTCACATTTGTGAACTTCTTGGTCGCATTTGCGACCTTTGGCCAACAGGAGCACCTTCGCATTTGCAAAGAAATTCCTCGCATTTGCGAGGAGGGTCAGACCTGGGCTAACTTCGCAATTGCGAGAAGCCTTCGCATTTGGAAATGTGAAGCCTGCAGGTCTGAAGCAACTAATTGAAAATCTGCAACTCCAAAGCTCAAAAATACAACTCGATATCTATCCAAAATTCACCCAAGCCCTCGGGGCTCCAAACCAAATATGCACACAACCTCAAAAATATCTTACGGACTTACTTGTGCGATCAAATTGCCAAAATAACATCATATACATAGAATCAAGCCTCAAATCACATGATTTCTTCCAACTTTTCATAAAACACAAACTTTCCATTTTTGAGTCCGAAACACGTCAAATGACGTCTGTTTTCAACCAAACTTTACAGAAAGTGCTTAAATCACATATAAGACTTGTACCGGGCTTAAGAACCAAAATATGAGCCCGATACTATAGTATTCTGATCAAATTTCCTTTCCATTTTCTAAAACAATTTCACACAAAAATTCATTTCTCGGGCTTGGGATCTTAGAGTTTCATTCCGGGCATACACCCAAGTCCTATATTTTCATACGGACCTTCAAGACCGTCAAATCACGGGTCTAGGTCCGTTTACCCAAAATATTGACCAAAGTTAATTTTAACCATATTAACATAAAATTCATCAAGTTTTATACAAAATTCATATTTAAGCTTTCCGGCTATGCACCAGGACTGTGCGTGCAAATCGGGGCGACTAAAAGTAAGGTTTTCAAGGCCTCGGAAGGGCAAAAAATAGATGCAATAGGTGATGACCCTTTGGGTCATCACATTCTCCACCTCTAAAACAATTGTTCATCCTCGAACGGACAAAAGAAAGAAATACATGAGTCGAGATATAGATGAGGATAACAACTCCGCATATCAGACTTGGACTCCCAAGTCGATGCCTCAGGAGGCTGACCTCTCCACTGGACATGCACTGAAGGCAAACTCTTAGACCTCAACTATCGAACCTGCCGATCTAGCATAGCTATCGGCTCCTCCTCATAAGGCAGACCTTGCCCAACTGGATAGTGATGAAGTCTAACACGTGAGCTGGATTGTCGTGATACGTCTGAAGCATGGACACATGAAACACTAGATGCACAACTGACAAGCTAAGCGACAAGGCATGTCTATAAGCCACTCTCCCACACGATCGAGAATCTTAAATGGACCAATGAACATAGGGCTAAGCTTGCCCTTCTTCCCAAATCTCATCACGCCCTTCAAAGGCGACACTCGGAGCAAGACCCGCTCACCAGCCATGAAAGCTACATCCCGAATCGTACGATCTACATAACTCTTTTGTTGCGACTGAGTCGAACGAAGCCTGTCCAGAATGATATTGACCTTACCTATGTCCTCCTGAACTAAATTTGTACCTAATAACCGAGCCTCTCCCAGCTCAAACTATCCCACTAGAGACCGAATTCGCCTACCATACAATGCCTCATATGGAGCCATCTGAATGTTGGACTGGTAGCTATTATTGTAGGCGAACTCTGCTAAAGGCAAAAACTGGTCCCACGAACCTTCAAAGTCGATAACACAAGCTGGAGCATATCCTCCAAAATCTGAATAGTCTGCTCAGACTGACCATCCGTATGAGGATGAAATGCTTTGCTCAACTTAACTCGTGTGCCCAACTTCTGCTGAACTGCACCCCTGAAACGTGAGGTAAACAAGTACCACGGTCTAAAATGATAGATACTGGTACACCATGAAGGCGAACAATCTCCCGGATATAAATCTCAGCTGACCTCTCGGATGAATAGGAGACTGCCACAAGAATGAAATGTACTGACTTGGTCATCCTATCAACAATAACCCATACCGCATCGAACTTCTTCCGAGTCAACGGAAGTCCGGTAACGAAATCCATGGTAATACTTTCCCACTTCCACTCGAGAAGCTCAATCCTCTGAAATAAACCACCAGGCTTCTGATGCTTATACTTAACCTGTTGACAGTTAAAACATCGAGCCACATATGCAACACTATCTTTCTTTATCCTACGACAACAATAATGCCGCCACAAGTCCTATTACATCTTCGCTCCTAGGTGAATAGATTACCGGTAACTATGGTCTTTCTCTAAGATCAACTCTCGAATCACATCGACATTGGGCACACAAACTCGCCCCTGCAATCTCAAAACACCATCACTGTCTAAGGTTACCTTCGTGGCACCTCCACGCTGCACTGTGTCTCTCAAGACATACAAAAGGGGATCATCAAACTATCGATCGCGAATATGCTCCACTAATGAGGAACGAGCAATTGTGCAAGCTATCACTCTACTAGGCTCAGAAATATCCAATCTCACAAATCGATTGTCCAAGGCCTGAATATCTAAAGCAAGCGATCTCTGGCTAACCGGAATATAAGCAAAACTACCCATGCTGGCGAACTTCCTACTCAATGCATCGGCCACCACATTGGCTCTCACCGGGTGATACAAAATAGAAACAACATAATCTTTTAATAACTCTAACCATCTCCTTTGCATCAAATTCAACTCCTCTTGAACAAGTATTGAAGACTCTTGTGATCAGTGTACACCTCACACATCACACCGTACATGTAATTTCTCCAAATCTTCAAAGCATGAACAATGTCTGCCAACTCTAGATTATGAACCGGATAATTTTTCTCGTAGATCTTCAACTGCCTCAAAGCATAGGCAATGACTCTGCCATCCTGCATCAATATTGTACCAAGTCCAATACGAGAAGCATCACAATAGACCGTATAAGGCCCTGAACCTGTAGGCAAAACCAATACCGATGCTGAAGTTAGAGCTATCTTGAGCTTTTGAAAGCTCACCTCACTTTCATCTGACCATCTGAACTGGGCACCCTTTTGGGTCAATCTGGTCATCGGGGCTGCAATATATGAAAACCACTCCATGATCGACGGTAGTGGCCTGCTAACCCAAAGAAACTCTGAATCTCTGTGGCTGATGCTGGTCGAGGCCAGTTCTTGACTGCCTCAATCTTCTTCGGGTCCACCTGAATACCCTCTACTGATACAATATGACCCAGAAATACAACCGAACTCAACTAGAACTCACACTTCGAGAACTTAGGATATAACTGACAATCCTTCAGAGTTTGAAGGACCACTCTGAGGCATTTCTCATGCTCCTCTTGGCTGCGGGAGTACACTAGGATATCATCAAAAAGACTATCATGAACAAGTGTAAATAAGGCCTGAACACTCGGTTCATCAACTCCATAAATACTGTCGGGGCATTGGTCAACCCAAACGACATGAACAGGAACTCATAATGCCCATACCGAGTACGAAATGTTATCTTAGGGACATCAGACACCCTAATCCTCAACTGATGGTTGCGAGATCTCAAGCTTATCTTTGAAAACACCTTTGCATCCTAAAGCTGGTTGAACAAATCGTCAATCCTCGGTAGTGGATACTTATTCTCTATCGTCACTTTGTTCAATTACCGGTAATCAATGCACATCCTCATCGAATAATCCTTTTTCTTTACAAATAATATCGGCACACCCCAATGAGAAATACTAGGTCTAATAATACCCTTCTCTAGCAAATTCTGCAACTGGTCCTTTAACTCCTTCAACTCTGGCGGGGCCATGCGATATGGAGGGATAGAAATGGGCTGAGTGCCCGGAGCCAGATCAATACAAAAATCAATATCCCTGTTGGGCGGCATACCTGGCAGGTCTGAAGGGAAAACCTCAGGGAACTCACAAACAATAGGAACAAAATCAATAGAAGGGACCTATGCACTAGAATCGCAAACATACACCAGATAAGTTAAACACACCTTTTCGACCATGCATCGAGCCTTCACATATGAAATAACTCAGCGGGTGGTATGTCATGGGGTCCCTCTCCACTCCAAACGGGGGAAATCCGGCAAAGTCAAGGTCACGGTCTTGGCGTGACAATCTAAGATAGCATGATACGGTGACAATCAATCCATCCCTAATATAACATCAAAATCCACCATGTCTAAGAGCAATAAATAAACACGGGTCTCAAGACCCTCAAAAACTACCACACAGGAATGATGAACTCTATCGACCACTATAGAATCACCCACCGGTGTAGATACATAAACAGGAATAACAAAGCATCACTAGGCACAACCAGGTAGGGTGCAAAATAGGACGACACGTATGAATACGTAGACCCGGGGTCAAATAGCACTGAAGCATCCCTATCACAGATCGGAATAGTAAGGGGACAACCAATCCATCCCTAATATAACGTCAAAATCCACCATGTCTAAGAGCAATAAATTAACACGGGTCTCAAGACCCTCAAACACTACCACACAGGAACGATAAACTCGATCGACCACTATAGAATTACCCACCGGTTTAGATACATAAATAGGAATAATAAAACATCACTAGGCACAACCAGGTAGGGTGCAAAATAGGGCGACACATATGAATACGTAGACCCGAGGTTAAATAGCACTGAAGCATCCCTATCACATATCAGAATAGTACATGTAATGACTGCATCTGAAGACCCAGCCCCGGTGTTATGCTCTTCCAGCCACTTATTACCCACTTTCTTCCAATTTAATACAAGGAAGTATTCTTACACCTATAAATAGGAGTCTTTCTTCCATATTGTGGTATGAAAAATAATTGTAGAATATTTCTATAAAGTGAGGTTAAAGTTGTGAAAAAAGAAGAAAAGAGTTTTTTTTTTTACTTTTATTGAAGGAAGGTGTTTACATTGGTGGAGCTTTGGACTCAACAACTTGTCCAGAGTTTGTTCAAGTCATACGACGTGATCGGGTTGTTGTATCCTGGGAGAGATAGGTCAAGAGAATTATTGTTGGACCAGTGAAAAACTTTGTTGTAATGGGCTTGAATCTCCTTAAAGAGAGCGAGAAATCCATTAGCCTGAAGATATTTTATTTATTTTATTTTATTTTTAACTGTAATTGTATTTTTACCAATATTAAATAATCTGATAAACATACTTATGGCAATCATCGCATGAACTCAAGTTTCATTGCAGCACCAATAGCAACAGAAGAAAGAAGAGGAAAAAAACGAAGGAGAAAAAAGAGGGCTAAAGTTATCTAAAAAGTAAAGTTAAACCATTTTGAAAAATGGGTATAAGTTAAATGGGAGTGACCAAATAGAACGCCCCGTGCAATTTTTACGACATCACACATGCGAAGTAAAGGGGTCTACAAACAGCAGAAGTGTCTCATGGACATCTTTTAGGATTTTTATACAGTTTAGTCGCTTCCTAAGATAATAGCGTGTATAGGGAGAAGACCAGTCAGTTGTGTCAAAAGCTCATTTTCCTTTCCTCCGTTACACCCTGAGGATCAATGGTGTTTTCATTTAGCTTTGCACTATCTTAATTCTTCATGAATTATTCTTTGCGATTAATCATACCCCGATTGTTAGTTAATTATTTAGTATCTCGTATTTCTTTTTAATTTTAATGAATTATAGCACGGATTGACTGAATATACGTGTAAGAATTTAGCAAGAATTTTTTGATTTTAAGATATTTTGTAGAAGAATATTTTGATAGTCTCCAAGTGAAAAATCAAAGCTTAGACTGTTGATGTGATCGTTGATCGAACACTGACTCTATAATCTAAGATTCTTTGATGATAACCTTTTATTTGCCAAATATGATTCTTTTTTAGGTTTAATATATATGAAGTATTATTTCTTCGTCTCAAAATACAATTATGGTTAGAAATACAAATAATGATTTGTTACCTTTTAAAATAAAAGTTAAGTAACTACAAATTAAAAGATACAAAAACCTTTCCACCAAGTACTACTACATTGCCAAATGCCAATATATAAGATTGTCTTTCAAATTTCTTTTATTCATTTTTTAAGAATTCTCTCTCTTTTTATTTTTTATATTTTTTTATTGTCAATTTATTTAGCTATACATTCTATTTGCAATATAGCCGTCAATATGGGGCTTGGCATGCTGGTCCAGCCCAATTCATCCCGTGAATTAATAGAGCTGGGCTAGAAATATTGGAGCCCATTTATGAACGAAGTTTTTAAACTCGGCCCAAAAAGTCCATGGCCTGTGAGGCTTGACAGTGTGTGACGACCCGACCCGTCGTCTTATGTGTTTCCGTCTCGTTTTCTCCGTTTATTGATCTTTCATGATTTATTATGCGTGTTGGGCGTGTTTGAGTTGACTCGGATTGGATTTGGTAGGAAATGGGGCAATTAGTCTCTTTAAGGAAAGGTTGGTTTGGAAAAAGTCAACCGGAAGTTGACTTGTGAGTTAGAGGGCCCGGATGAGATTCCCGACGATCCGGTTAGCTTCGGGGAATGATTTTAGGCTTAGAAGTGCAATCGAAAGTAATTTTGGAGGCTCGGTGTAGAATTAGGCTTAAATGGGCAAAGATAGTAGTTTGGCGAATTCCGGTTGATGGGTGAGAATTTGATCCAATGGTCGGAATAGAATTCCGAGCGTTTCGGTAGTTTTGTAAGGTGATTTTGGATACATGCGTAAATTTGCAGGTCATTCGGATATCGTTTGGTCGGAATTTGATCGAAAGTGCATTTCGGAAGTTCTTGAAGAACTTAGGCTTTGATTTGGTAAAATTTGATGACTTTGATGTTAACTATAGTGATTTGATGATTCGAGCAAGTTTGGATAAGGTAATAAATCATATCTGTGCATTTGGTTGAGGTGTCGGGGGCCACGATGTGATTTCAGGTGGTTAAACGATGAATTTGGAGTTTGTTGCATGGAAGAGGTTTGTTGGTTCTGTTGTTTCCCGCATCTGCGGAAAAAGGGGCCACATAAGCGGTTCCGCAGATACGGCGGTTGGGTCACATAAGCGGATTTGGGTCCGGGAACCTTTTTCCGCAAAAGCGGTCGCGGATTCGCAAATGCGGCGACCGCAGAAGCGGTTCTAGATCGCATCAGCGGTCTAGGGGATTTTAAGCGTGACCGCATAAGCGGTCATTTTGCCGCAAGTGGGGGGACCGCAGGTGCGATTATTTGACCGCAGGAGCGAAAATCGACCTAGGTTTAATGAATAGTGTTTCACGAATTTGAAAGAGAACGAAAAATATTTTGGACCTTGGCTTAGGCGATTTCTTGGGCGATTTTGAAGAGAATTTGAAGGGCTTTCATCAGGTATGAATTATTTGACTCGGATTATGTTATTAGGGTTTAAAAACATGGATTAAACACTAAAATTCAAGGAATTATTGGTTAAAAATGGAGGTCAGGACTTAAAATTTAAAAGATTTTGAATTAATGATTTGAGGAGTCAAATGGACTCCGATTCTTTGTGTTTGATATGTAAGAACTCGTGGCGAGATAAAGATCGTACTGATGCAAAATTTTTTGGATTTTGGGAAGTTGACCCGGGGCTCGTGTTTTGTCAATTTTATGATTTTTGATATTTTTCGAGTCCTTTCGATTGGATTATATCCCCTTAGCCTATTGTAATGTATTCGTTGTGGTTTTGGCCAGATTCGACGTGCGTGGAGACCGGTTTGAGGGGCAAAGGCATCGCGGGATAGATATTTCACCGGTTCAAGGTGAGTAATACTTATAAATGATATACTGAGGGTTTGAAACCCCGAATTTGCACATCATAGTGCTATATTGAGGTGACTTGCACGCCAGATATGAGCGTGGGGTAGAGCACCGTTAGGGATCATGACTTTGTCCGTCCCAACTGTTGTTTTTATCGCGTATTTGACTGAAACTACTTGTTATCATCATAATTTGGGGTTGATTGCCATGTTTGGGCTTCAATTCAACTATGTGAATCCTCCAGGGATTGATATCACCGTTTTCGCATTATTTTGCATATTATTTGATCTTGATCCAGGGTTTTAATATTGTTTTGCAAACTCAGCAATTTCTCTAAGATTTGAAAACTCAAACCATATTTTATTGATGTTTTGAGCTGAGAACCAGTATTTTTAATATTGCCAAAGTGGCTTATGTGCATTTTTGGACTGAGCATGATTCGGGCTGCGCGCCGTAACAGTGTGTTGATGGAAATAGTTTTTCATATGCCATCTTATATGCCTTGTTTCCTGATTTCTAAGGAAAGTCCATATTGGGTGTTGCCCAACGAATGGCGCACCGGTTGTATCCTTTCAGGATCGTATGGTGTATATTACTTGCTTCACCATGGGTATAATGATTTGTTTGGGTTCCAGATATCCATCGTGCGTGGTTGTCAATTTCGAGTATAGCGACTTGAGGTGCTTTATGTGTAAAAATGTTTGGATAGGATCATACATTGTAGCGAGGCTATGTGGAGATTAGACCCTTCGGGGTAGGTTCAAGTATTCAATTTCTATGACGTGGGACGGGATCCCAGCCTCGTGTTGTGAAGGTACTGAGGAGTTTGAGTTACGGCTTTTTTGTTTAAGTCATTTGTCATGATTTGAGTATGTTCAGACCACCCTCATTGGTGCGTGGATTATGCAAGTTGTGGATTAGGCCTGTGTTGAGGTCTCATATCACCTCAGTGGTATGCTGTATTCGAGGTGATCGTGGGAGTCATTAATGAATACAAACATATTTGATTACAGCTTGTTGGGAGAATGATATCGAGGTTCGGCTCGGAATCTACTGTGGTATTAGTCAAAAGGGAAGAAATGCCTTCATGAATGGTTGATATGAGAAGTGGTTATGGTCTACTATGTGTTTCATTATCATTGGTAGGATATGGAAGTGTTGGAATAAGGCTTTAGCTAATAAGAGTATTTTATCGGTATATGGTTATTGTGGATAGCTGTCGTTAATGGGAGTTATCACCGCATGTGTTTGAGCTATGTCGTATATCATAGAATTGCACCGGAGGTTATAGGTATGGGTTATTACAGCTGGTTCGGACTTATCCTGAGTATAGATGTGAGTTTGTGGTCTTGCGTACAACTTTGGAAAGTGCAATGTGGTTCTACTGGTCATGGTCTATGTGGGTTGTGAGATTTCACCTATGTTGTGTTATCGGACCTATGCAAGATAGGATGACGTGGGATCACCCCAGGTATATGCTTGGTAAGGTTATTCAGCTATTGGTTGGCTTCTAGGACAACTCTGGGAATGCTCGAGGACGACCCTTGGTTTAAGTTGGGGAGGATGTGACGACCCGACTCGTTGTACCATGTGTTTCTGTCCCAATTTCCCCGTTTATTTCTCCTTCATGATTTATTATATGTGTTGGGCGAGTTTGAGTTGACTCGGATTGGATTTGGTAGAAAATGGAGCAATTAGTCTCTTTAAGGAAAAGTTGGTTTGGAAAAAGTCAACCGAAAATTGACTTGTGATTTAGAGGGCCCGGATGTAATTTTCAACGATCCGGTTAGCTTCGGGAGATGATTTGAGGCTTAGGAGTGCAATCGAAAGTAATTTTGGAGGCTCGGTGTACAATTAGGCTTGAATGGGCAAAGTTAGTATTTTAGCGAATACCGGTTGATGGGTGAGAATTTTTTCCGAGGTTCGGAATAGAATTCCGAGAGTTTCGGTAGTTTCGTTAGGTGATTTTCAGGTCATTCGAACATCGTTTGGTTATGATTTGATCGAAAGTGTATTTCGGAAGTTCTTGAAGAACTTAGGCTTTGATTTGGTGAAATTTGATAATTTTAATGTTAACTATAGTAATTTGATGATTCGAGCAAGTTTGAATAAGGTAATAGATCATATATGTGCTTTTGGTTGAGGTCCTAGGGTCCTCGGGGTGATTTCGGGTGGTTAAACGGTAAATTTGGAGTTTGTTGCATGGAAGAGGTTTGCTTGTTTTGTTGTATCCCGCATCTGCAGAAAAAGGGGCCGCATAAGCGGTTTTGCAGATGCGACGGTTGGGTCGCATAAGTGGATTTGGGTCTGGGAACCCTTTTCCGCAGAAGAAGTCGTGTATCCGCAAATGTGGCAATCGCAAAAGCGGTTCTAGATCGCATAAGAGGTCTAGGGGATTTTAAGTGTGACCGCATAAGCGGTCGTTTGTGTCACGTCCCAAATTCGAGAAATATGACCGGCGCCCAATCGGGTATCCCAGTCAAGTGGGCCTGGGTACCCTTTTTATCCCACGTGTTACCCCTCATTCTCATTACCTAATAACCAAGTGAAATAGCCATTTATAAGATATGGACTCCATTAACCAAATTTTATAAACATAACAATAACAATTTTCATTAGCAATTTCATTCACCATAATAAAGGTATTTCAATTTTTATACATCATTGCTACACATCAATATTTATCTTTTAAATTACCATGCCCGACACTACCCACAACCTGTCTACAGAACCTCTAAATACAATTGAAGAATACTATGGAAATGCTGGCAATAAGGTTCCGGCTATACCTTATACAACATCAAAACAAGATCCCAAAATAGAAAGTGGCGTGAGCTACATAGGATCCTGAATGGAAAGGGGCTCGCCGAATCAGCTGACACGAAGTGATGAGGAACTATGGTCGGTGGACTGGAGTATCTGCGATGGGTCCACCTACAATCATAACACGAATGTAGCGCCCCCGGCAAAAGGGACGTCGGTACATTTGAATTGTACTGGTATGTATGAACAAACTTTGTCTCAAGTAAACTCAAGCCATACACAAGTAGATAACGGTAATAGAAAAAACAATCAAATGCACAAGCAAAGGAACAATCAAGCCAACAAGTTTTCAATATCTAACATTATTTCAAATAACCTCAAACCATACCCAAGTAGAAAACAGCAATAGAAGCTCTCATGTTGCCTCATTTCATAATTCCACATCAATGATTTCACAAATTTGTTTAAGTGTTTATTTCAATAGTTATTTCGATCACTTTCTACCCTTATTACCTCGTCCACTCTTTTTACCTCGGCCACCCTTATCACCATAACCCACACCTTATCACTTCATGTTAGAGCGCGCAACCCGATCCAACCGCATTCAATTCACAACAATCACAACAACAACAATAATAAACAACTCACAAAGATCACAACAACAACTATAAACAATTCACAAATATCACAACAACAACAATGAACAACTCACAAATATCACAACAACACTTCTTACGGAGTAGCAACAATGATTTATAAGTGTTCCCTTGACCGTCAATACTATTTTTGTCAGATTCCACAATTCGCAAGTGTTTCATGTGCCAACAAACTTCTCAAGACACAGCCACAACAATGTTACAAGTGTTTCTATAGCCAATAGTACCAATTCCATTATATTCAATAGTTCATAAGCAATTCAAGTCATTGTAATAATTACCCACAAGAAGCCAAATATATTATTACCACCGTTGTTCCAATTGCATCATTTACGATTTTCTTCTATCATTTGTTTCTCAAATCTTACCACATTATAATTAATCAAATCAATCAAACACCCAACAAACCAATAAAAAGAATTTCACAAACAATCCACGTAGCTATCACATACCAAATATTCGCACCCCAAACAAGACGATTTCACAAATATCAAAGTTAGCCATACATATCTCGAAGAGTTTTTTCTTATGTTACTACAACATTCCGAAAATTCTAACAACTTCAATCTATTTTGAGACATAGCAAAATTGAGCAAAAATTAGAAAGATATTCATGGTTTCAGCTCTTTTGAGCATTCTATCAAACACTAGATGAGCATCTTGATTTTAAATTCCCTTTTCAAGATTTCCATCATTCCCTAACCCAATCTTTACTTTTTTTTATGTTAAACAATCTTCTTACAACCTAAATTGTACATGCATGTATACACAATACAAAAATACTATCATACCTCAATAACCCATCTTATACTCTAAAGTCGAATTTAAAACCGAGGGCATAGAATCTTACCTCTTAGATGAATAACTTGCGATTGGGTTCTTGATTCTTGAAGACTGATGCAACATTTGGATGATTTAAATGTTGGGTTCCTCCTTATCTCTCTAAAATGCTCTCACCTCTCTCTATAATTAGTAAGAAATAACCCCAAAATGAACCCCAAAGCCTAAATATTGAAATAGGGTCGAGTTATAAAAATTAGAAATTTAACCCTCCGATGTCAATTATGGTGTAGCAGAATGCGCCGCAGAATGGGTATGCGAGCCGCAGATTCATCGCAGAACTCGTTTCCTAGAACTGGGATGTTCTGCCTCATTCTATGACCATTCTGCGTTCGCAGAGTGGGTTTTGCGGTCCGCAGAGTTCAATCTGCGATCGCAGATTTCACACAGACTCGCATGTTTTCAGCTTTTGGTAACTTGATCATAACTTTGTGTAAGAATGTCCAAATGACGAACGGTTTAAAGTGTTGGAAACTAGACTCAAAGAGATTTCATTTGATGTACTATTCACTACATAAACCTTATACATAATTATATATTCTCGTTTAAAGTGGGGGTTTGTGCGAACTCATTTGAAATCTTAGCCTATAATGGACTTTTCCAATTTTTCTTATACTTACGCCTTTCCTTGGACCCCAAATTACATAACATAAGTCTAATACATATATATACCAAATACAATTGATGACGACCATGTTAATAGCATATAAACATATTATAATAAGCCTACGTGACACTACAAAATCCTAAATTACATATCGAAATTTTTTGGGGCCTTACATCCTCCCCCCCCCCCCTAGGATCATTCGTCCTCGAATAAGGAGTAGATTTAGACTTAAATGCTTAATATAATAAATCTCTTTTGTCACCTACCTCAATACCTTAAGTTTTCACTAACTCCTAAATTTTTCAGAAATTTCGGCAGAGTTTCCTTTATAACTAGGCCTATCCACCTACCAGAGAATCACCAAAATCGTCTTAAAAACACACCCACAACTAGACATAGCACCACAATGTATATATCAATAATACTAATCTCAATATTACCAGCACTACATTGTCCTAAGGATACTAGAACATGGACTGCACAGTTTTAGATCAAAACACCTATATAGTACCTTTCAAGTCAAAACTAATTGATATTCAATCAAGCAAAACTATTTTCCTTCCACGACACATTTATCCTTCCAGATGACATTATCAACTTATGAGCATTTTCATGACACCTTCTGAAAAATAATATCAACTCACAAACATACATAACAAGGATGACAGATAAATATCTTGCATGAGATAACTATCCATTGACTTTACCTTTTGATAACTTCCTTTGTACAATTTACACTCCACTCGATATTACAATTCATAATAACAATAATAACCCACAATTCCATAACTTGGCATCATACCATCAAGGATGTCAGTTCATAGTAAATAAACAATCATGTGTTCATAATAGTCCTTACCAGCCATTAATGTAATTACAAAGGTGTTCATCAACAAGAATATAATTTCGTTTCAATAAACAATCCATATGAAGCCAAGCCATCATGATTCTTTCTAGTAGTGCATCATATAGGATATTACCATGATCATATAATTCAATCTAAGCATATGAAAACACAAAGTATATGAGGAATGGTTGCAGGGAATATCATACACCTATTGCAACCTAATGGGTAATACACTTATGTTACCTTTATTATCAACTCACATAACATTTTCAGGGGGACACTCACACTAAACCCTTGATGACCCTTAATAGTTACTCTAAGATGTGATACCATAAACTGACCATGAAATTATCTATATATATACCCAATGGATCTAATACAATAAGAAACAATATAGCTCAAGATTAGGCGAGAGTTATTCAAGAATATATATATATATATATCTTTGACTTGTCTAAACATACCATACCCAATGGATCTAATACAATAAGAAACAACATAGCTCAAGATCAGGCGAGGGTTATTCAAGAATCCATTAATGCGCTGAGTAGAGTACTTTATGAGGTCATATACTAAGAGACACAAGAGGTTACTACTAACAATACTGACATGGTTACTAATTGTGATTGCCTCCATTATTACACAAATGAGGCATAAGAGTAATTAGTACATGGGAAATAGGAATCACTAAGGAGGAATACTCAAGTACATGAACCACTCATTTTCTAGAGTGTAGGGAAAATCCATCGATCCAGAATACGAATACTCTGGCACCTTGAATGTGATATGGGATTCAAAATACACTAAGTTGAATTACACTCTTAACATTACTTGACGCACAGAATCTATGCCACAAGCCTATAAGGATGAAAAGAATTTAACACTTATGAGATTACCTTATTTTAGACAGCTTAACACTTCTTGGTAATTGATCATATATGAGAGAACTAAAAATTACGACCATTTGTCATTCAAATCACCATGTTCATGATATGTACAAAAATCCGAAATCATCTAATCTCAACCTTTCACGAGTGAAACTCAATAGCTAGGAAATCTTGATATTAGGACAAAATCATGAATTGGTTAGATGGTTCTAATAGTTAACACGACGCTCCGGAGGTAAGGAATATAACACTCATATACAGCCAAAAAGGTAAGTTTCCAAGGGTAGTATAACTCCTCGCACATGACAATGATAAAGTCAACGATTTCAGAAGTTGAGGGTGTAAAGAAAACCAAACTCTGTGAGACAGTGCGTAATAATCACTGAAGGTTTGCAGATGTTCATGATGGGATCTCTATAGGTTTTGACTTGATAGTGACATATAGAGGGGCACGTTCTCTCATGGTTATCGTACAAGTGTTGGTTACTAGCACAACGAATTCACTAAATAAGGAATACAATTATCACATTGCGGAGACATAAAGAGAAAATAATTATTCATTATGAGTTGGACATGCTTATGCAATACTAACTTCCAAACTGTAATACAATTCTACATCACGGGCAACCACAATACTAGAAACCAAGTGAACTACTTACTACGGGATATCTCAAGTGGAAACAAAAATTATAACGACACAAGATCTTCCTATGATGGGGATGTGAGGAACTCAATTTTCAGAAAAGCTTTATGCACACAATGACCATTTCAATTGATATGTACTTGATAGTAAGAAGGTTTTCATGATGTTACTTGCAAGAGAGTGGATTGGTTGTTCAAGCCATATAATCCATATACACAACTGAGTAAAAGTGTGACTGGAGAAGGATCACAAATCTTGGATACTTTGCATGGAACTTGACACCACATGTACAAACTCTATGATGGTGCATGTATAGGCATACGTGAGCAGATGTTGTCCATTTAAATAAAACATTTCTGTAAGAATTTCATTGGGAATAGTAACTTGATGAAAATTTAGGAAAAACAAGTTTGAAGTATCAATAGTGTTATAACTCAATTCAGGAACATGCTTATAGAGCTCAATTACATAGGAGGTTGTAAATACTAGAACTGTGATCGGGAGACTTTGTAAATAATACGTCTCATTCAAGGAGTAGGTGCATGAAACGTTTTGTAATTTGGATTTTTTTAAAGAACAAATCTATGCAAGGACAATGAAGTTATAAGGGTTTAACAAAAAGTTTAAACAATCACCATATTACCAAATAAAATGGATCACATAGTTTTCACATAATTTTCGTACCTCTAAGCTGCATTTCATAGCCCTTACATAGGATTCACATATCAAATTATACACATATGTACTTCATACAATAATAAGAAAATCACAAGTACGAATCAAACACTTTAAATGATCACCACATTATCAAATAATAGAATCATGCCATTTTTACGTATATTAGTCCATCGGCTCTTGGGGCCACAATTATCACATCAGACTTGGTACTAGGCCACATTTCATAACACAGTCTTTTCTTCCCCAACTTTCACATCATTTCCGCATATTTCACATCAACATCATAATTTGTTTCATATTTTCTCACGTCACAAGTATCACCAGGTACATTTTTATTTCGAGTTTTCGACACATTGTCTATACTCTATTTCTCAAAAATATTTGACTTATTTCAACGTCTCTATACATAGAGGATTTCACACAGTTTTATTTAATATACGCTGCTTCAATTTTAATTTTAGGCCTTCGCATTTCAATACATGATTCATATTCCTTGCACCCATTTTAAGTTGTCAATAATAGCACATTGATCATATTGGAATGCATCTTTCATAAATATCGGGTCACAACACAAATTCATGTAAAGTATAAATCACAACTAGAATCCAACATTTAGTCTTACCACATTTACACAATCACTTACTTCACTTCCAAACATCTTTATATGTTACCAACAACTAGATGCAATCAATCAAATACCTTTGGTACACATAAGAACATTTTGGAGGAATCAACCATAACAAGTTTTCTCACAAAATTTGGCATCAAAATATCAATTTAAACTTGACTTGAAGTCTAGGAATTTTAGCACATAGTTCACATTTCTTACATATCCTCATTTACCAAAAATAATATATTAAACACATGAAAAGTACCTCCCACATATATTTTCACAACAATAATTCACTTAACATAACAAAACGAGTACTGCATCAATTATATTTCGAACCTACAACATTTACGCGGGTACCATAGAAGCTTAATTTCTAAGGGACAGGGTTTTAGCCATACATACTGATGATATACTACATGATCTAGTGGTGTAATGACATTAGTAGGAACAAGGGTACTCCCCTGAAAAATAAGTTTTATCAATCTTTCCATGGTTCAACACATTCTTCTAACAAGTCCTTAGGTAATCTACTCGGACTCAATGGTGGGATCAATCCCTCCTGCCAAACTTCAAATTTGCGGATTATGGTGTCAAAAATACCAATCTTGAGGATAAGACTTAAAGAGGAAATCAACTCCCTATCTTCAGCTATATCACACGATCTAGATTATCAAAGAAGGGTGAAATTTTCAAAAGTCCAAATAACCTCGAACTTATAGATGTGATCGATAACACACCGATAAGAAGGACTCTACTAAACACAGCTCTGAGACATCCGAGGACACTTTAAAACCTTAGGCTCTGATACCAAGTTTCTCATGCCCCAAATTCGAGGAATATGACCGGCGCCCGACCTGATATCCCCAGTCAAGAGAACCTGGGTGCCTTTTCTATCCCACTTGTTACCCCTCATTCTCATTACCTAATAAACAAGTAAAACAACCATTTATAGGATATGAACTCCATTAACCAAATTTTATAAACATAACAATAAAAAATTCCATTAGCAACTTCATTCACCATAATAAAGGTATTCCAATTTTTATACATCATTGCCACACATCAATATTTATCTTTTAAATTACCATGCCCGACATACCCACAACATATCTACGGAGCCTCTAAATACAATTGAAGAATAATATAGAAATGCCGGAAACAAGGCTCTGACTATACCTTATACAACATCAACACAAGATCCCAAAATAGAAAGTGGCGTGAGCCGCATAGGGCCCCGAATAGAAAGGGGCTCGTCGAATCAGCTGACGGGAAGTGATGAGTTGCTGCGGTCGGTGGACTGGAGTACCTGCTATGGGTCCACCTACAATCATAACACGAATGTAGCACCCCCAGCAAAAGGGACGTCAGTATATTTGAATTATACTAGTATGTATGAACAAACTTTGTCCCAAGTAAACTCAAGTCATACACAAGTAGATAACAGTAATAGAAACAACAATCAAATGCACAAGCAAAGGAAAAATCAAGCCAAACAAGTTTTCAATATATAAATTTGTTTCAAATAACCTCAAACCATATCCAAGTAGAAAACAACAATAGAAGAAACAAACAAACACACATAGAAGGTACATTTAAGCCAAGCAAAGGGACAATCAGTGCCCCATAGGTTACAAACTCTCTTGTTGTCTCCTTTCACAATTCCACATCAATGATTTCACAAATTTGTTCAAGTGTTTATTTCAATAGTGATTTCGATCACTTTCTACCCTTATTATCTCGTCCACTCTTCTTACCTCGGCCACCCTTATCACCATAACCCACACCTTATAACTTCATGTTGTGGCGCGTAACCCAATCCCATCGTACAGTTTCAATTCACAACAATCACAACAACAACAATAATGAACAACTCACAAAGATCATAATAACAACAATGAACAATGAACAAAGATCACAACAACAACAACAATGAACAATTCACAAAGATCATAACAACACTTCTTACAGAGTAGCAACAATGATTTACAAGTATTCCCATGACCATCAATACTATTTCCGTCAGATTCCACCATTCGCAAGTGTTTCATGTTCCGACATTACTTCTCAAGACACAGCCACAACAATGTTACAAGTGTTTCCATAGCCAACAATACCAATTCCATTATATTCAACAGTTCATAAGCAATTCAAGTCATTGCAATCATTACCCACAAGACGCCAAATATGTTATTACCATCGTTGTTCTAATTGCATCATTTACGAATTCCTTCTATCATTTATTTCTCAACTCTTACCACATAACACTTAATCAAACCAATCAAACACCCAACAAACCAATCACAAGAATTTCAAAAACAATCCACTTAGCTATCACATACCAAATATTTGTACACCAAACAAGACAATTTCACAAAGATCAAAGTTAGCCATACATACCTCGAAGAGCTTTTCCTTAAGTTACTACAACGTTCTGAAAATTCTAGAAACTTCAATTTATTTTGAGACACAGCAAAATTGAGCAAAAGTTAGAAAGATATTCATGGTTTCAGCTCTTTTGAGCATTCTATCAAACACTAGATGAGCATCTTGATTTTAATTCCCTTTTTAAGATTTCCTTCATTCCCTAACCCAATCTTTACTTTTTTTTATGTTAAACAATCTTCTCACAACCTAAATGGTACATGCATGTATACACAATACAAAAATACCCAAGTATCATACCTCAATAACCCATCTTATACTCTAAAGTCGAATTTAAAACCTAGGGCATAGAATCTTACCTCTTAGATGAAGAACTTGCGATTGGATTCTTGATTCTTGAAGATTGATGCGAGATTTGGATGATTTAAATGTTGGGTTCCTCCTTCTCTCTCTGAAATGCTCTCACCTCTCTCTAAAATCAGTAAGAAATGACCCCAAAATGAACCCCAAAGCCTAAATATTGAAATGGGGTCGGGTTATAAAAATTAGAAATTTAACCTTCCGATGTCAATTATGTTGTAGCAGAATGGGTATGCGGGTAGCAGATTCGTCGCAGAACTCGTTGCCCAGAACTGGGCTGTTCTGTCTCATTTTGAGACCATTCTGTGATTGCAGAGTGGGTTTTGCGGTACGCAGAGTTCAATTTGCAATCGCAGATTTCACACAGACTTGCATGTTTCCTGCTTTTGGTAATTTGATCATAACTTTGTGTAGAAATGTCCAAACGACGAACGGTTTGAAGTGTTGGAAACTAGACTCAAAGATATTTTATTTGATATACTATTCACCACATAAAACATTATACATAATTATATATGCTCGTTTAAAGTGGGGGCTTGTGCGAACTCATTTGAAATCTAAACCTATAATGGACTTTTCCAATTTTTCTTATACTTACGCCTTCCCTTGGACCCCAAATTACTTAACAAAAAACTAATACACATATCTACCAAATACAATTGATGACCACCATATTAATAGCATATAAACATATTATAATAAGCCTACATGACACTACAAAATTCTAAATTACATAGCAAAATTTTCTGGGGCCTTACAGTTTGGTCGCATGTGCGGGGACCGCAGGTGCGCTTATTTGACCACTGGAGCAGAAATCGACTTGGGTTTAATGAACTGTGCTTCACAAATTTGAAAGAGAAGGAAAAATATTTTTTGGACCTTGGCTTAGGTGATTTCTTGGGTGATTTTGAAGAGAATTCGAAGGGTTTTCATCAGGTATGAATTATTTTACTCGGATTATGTTATTAGGGTATAAAAACATGGATTAAACACTGAAATTTAAGGAATTAATGGTTAAAAGTAGAGGTTAGGACTTGAAACTTAAGAGTTTGAATTAATGATTTGATGGGTCAAATGGACTCCGATTCTTGTGTATTTGATATGTAAGAGCTCGTGGCGAGATAAGGATCGTATTAATGTAAAATTTTCTTGATTTTGAGAAGTGGGCCCGGGGCTCATGTTTTACTAATTTCGTGATTTTCAATATTTTTTGAGTCCTTTCGATTGGGTTACATCCCCTTAGCCTACTGTAATGCACTTATTGTGGTTTTGGCCAGATTTGACGTGCGTGAAGGTTGGTTTGAGGGGCAAAGGCGTTGCGAGCTAGAGATTTCACCGATTCGAGGTGAGTAACACTTGTAAATGATATCTTAAGGTTTTGAATCCCAAATTTGTGCATCATAGTGCTGTATTGAGGTGACTTGCACGCCAAATATGAGCGTGGGGTAGGACACCATTGGGGATCGTGACTTGGTTCGTCCCAGTTTTTGATTTTTATCACGTATTTGACTGAAACTACTTGTTATCATCATCATTTGGGACTGATTGCCATGTTTGGGCTTCGTACCAACTATGTGAATCCTTCAGGGATTGATATCACTATTTTCGCATTATTTTGCATATTATTTGATCTCGGTCCAGGGTTTTAATACTGTTTTGCAAATTCAACCATTTTTCTAAGATTTGAAAACTCGAAGTATGGTCACAAGACCGAAACTCAAAGTACTTGACGAGGGCATGTACAAGCGATGGAGCATGTGGTTTAATTCGATACAACGCGTAAAACCTTACCCATTCATTCCTTGTGTGCCCTTCTTCCCCCAATTCTTCCTATTCTACTAACGAATTCTCTATAATAATTCATAAATCCAGATCGGCTAATTGTTCTTGGATAGCACCCGTGAGAGTAGAGATTTTGTTAAGACAGTTATTGAATCGAAGTGAACATGATTGCTCACTGGCTAGGTCGGGTTGTCGGTACCAACCATATTTTATTAATGTTTTGAGCTGAGAACCATTATTTTTAATATTTCCCAAGTGACTTATGTGCATTGTTGGACTCAGCATGAATCGGGCTACGCGCCACAGTAGTGTTATAGTGATTTACAAATATATGGATGGCTCGGGCTACACGCCGCACCGATGATATATCGATATTGAGGCCGAGAGCCTATTTGAAGCCAAGACATGGCTGATATTGCGCTTGGGTTGTATGAGCCCCTCCGGAGTCTGTACACACCCCCAATGAGTGCCGTCGACATTAAATGGATCGGACTACACGTCGCAGTGGGTACCGGAGTGTACCGTCATATGCATTGCATTGCATTCATGCTTTTGTGCATTTTTCATTGTTGTGTTATTTCTCGAGATATTTATTGGTTGTTCTGATATTGTCTGATCATTTTTAAAGAGGATAAATTTGAGACAGTGGTAATAGTGACACTGTATGATGTAAACGGGTCAGGTAATAGTGGCTGACCAGGAACAAAAATATTACCTGTAGGGCGAGTTTATGAGCTCAATTATGCATACTTGTTTGTGCCCGAGGGGCTGACTTTTGTGCTAACTTGCACTACCTGTTCCGTATTTAATTGCTTTAACTGCTGGGGAAAGATATTCTCAAAAAGTGTTTTTGAACTGAGTCAAGATATTTTCTAAAGGATTTTTACATTTTCCCTGTTTTCTCAATGGTTACACTGTACCATATAGCATGTTGATTTCCTTTACGTGGTTTATTGCTGCTCAGTTATTATTTACCCTTATTACTCATTAAGTTGCAATACTCACTTTACACCCTGCATCTCGTGTGCAGATACGGGTACTTGACCATCCGATAGCGGGTTTTGAGCTGATTGAAGATATGTTATCATAGTAGAGCTAGGTGACCGCTAGCATCCGCGGCACCAGATCCTCTCCTTTATTTTATGTTGTTCATATTACTTTCAGACTTCGTTCTTATTTCTGGACTTGTGGTACTTTAGTGAACTTTGTAGAAGCTCATGACTAGTGACATCCCGATGTCGGCCTGTGTCGGGATGGTTCCCTATTGTTATCATTGTTTTCCGCACTTTTGATTAATGTAATCATTTTTTAGCTTTATAAATGTTAAATAACTGTTAAAAAGGAAGCGCTCGCTTTGTTGGCTGGCCTCGTCTTCACGAGAGGTACCATCACTGAGTTCGGGATTTAGGTCGTGACATAGAGGCTGGGCCGGGCTGTCCAATGGGCCTAATAAAAATATGTATTTACAATATATAAAACATAAAATTAAAATTATATGACATAAAAAATATCTAGAAGAGTATTCCAAGTTTGAAGTTTATTAAACTCATCATACTAATAGATCAAAGTCTTAAAATATTAATTAGTTTTCAAAATTTAATTACTTTTAATATTAACTAACTAATATTTCATACAAATTGTAGATGTAAGTGAAAGTGAAGATATTAAGACAGCCTTCTCACAAGCGGATTCAAATATGATTGATGAAGATGATGTGTTGGACATTCTCTTGAATAGTTTGTATTGAGTTTTGACTTTTATTGAATGAAATATAGTCTTGTATTTTACCTTTTTAGTATTTATTGTGATATATTGAAACAATATAAATATTAAGTTTTCTAAAAAAAATTAATAAGATTTTTTTAGCTTTTAAATTGGAACTTAAGAAAAATTGTAATGACCCGACCCGTCGTTATGGGAGTTACCGCCCTATTTTCTTCTTTTTATACTTTAACATGTTAGTTTATATGTGTTTGGAGAGTTAGAAGTAAATCAGATGGAATCTAGTTAGAAATGGGGCAATAAACCTCTTTATGAGAAGAATAGTTTGGAAAAGTAAACCGAATGTTGACCGATGAGTGAGAAAGCTAGGAATGGATTTTTGATGATTTTAATAGTTTAGGGGGATGATTTATGACTTAGGAAAGTAATCGAAATCGAATTCGGAGGTCCGGTGTATATTTAGGCTTGAATTGGCTAAGGTTGAATTTTGGCGAATTCCGGATGGTAGGTAAAATTTTGATCTGGTGATCGAAATGAAATTCCGAGAGTCGCAGTATCTCCGTTAGGTGATTTTTGATATGCGTGCAAAATTTCATATCATTCGGAGGTGTTTAGGTCGGGTTTTAGATCAAATGTTAGTTTCAGAAGTTTTAATGAAACTTAGGCTTAAATCCGTTAGAATTTGGTAATTTTGATGTTTATGATGGTTTTTTCATGTTACGAGCAAGTTTGAACGAAGTTATGTGGCATATCTGTACTTTTGGTTGAGGTCCCGGGGGTCTCGGGATGATTTCGGATGCCCAACCGGAGGTTTTGGACTTGGATGTTGCAGCAGAAAATTGCAGTCAGTTATTGCTCTATGCGATCGCATAGAAGAACCTGGAGGGGTTGAGAAAAATGATCTATGCGATCGTGTAGAAGAGAGTGCGATCGCATAGGTCTATGATGTTGCACAGTGCGATCGCATACTATATGTTGCGATCGCAGAGAAGAAATTTGGGGCCCAGGGAAATTGTTCTATGCGATCGCATAGAGGTATTGCGATCACATAGAAGGGAAAAATGGCCTAGAAATTTTACTCTATGCGATCGCATAGGGGCATTGCGATCGCATAGAACAAGGCGTCAGTGATAGAACAGTTAAGTTAAAAATTTCAGACGCGAACCCCATTATTTTTACACCACTTTACTTCGTCAAGGAAGGGTTTTGAGAGCCTTAAAGAGAGGAATCAACGGGTAATCACTTGAGGTAAGTTTCTTGACTCAAAAATACGATTTTATGCTAGAATCAACACCAAAATTCATGAAATTGGGTAGAATTTGTGAAGAATTAGGGCCTAAATTATGAAAATGAGTTTTTAGGTTTTGAAAGGCCATTCGAACTCCAATTTCGATAAATTTTATATGCACGGACTCATGGAGAGACGAGGAATCCGTTGGTATGAATTTCGAAATTTTTTGAGAAGTGGGCCAGGGGCTCGGGTTTTACCAACTTCGTGTATTATGGCATTTTTCAAGTAATTTTGATTGTGTTATGTTTCTTTGACCCATATTTATGTAATTGCTGTGGTTTTGACTAGATTCGTCGCACGAGGCGGAAAATCCGAAGGGAAAATGTATCGCGGACGTGTCCACGACCATCTAGAGGTGAGTAGTTAGTGTATATGGTAGCCTGAGGGTTTGAAACCCCGACTTAGCACATTGTGACGCTAGTAGGGCATGATTCGCACCTCATGGCAGGTGCGGGATTGGTTATGACTGGGGATTGAGACTTGGTCCATCCCGAATATGAATAATATTATATTGGCGGTTGAAACGCACCCTGTGTCAAGTATATATGTGGGTTATAAGCCATGTTTTGGGCCTTGTATCGACCTGTAGTATTCCTAGGGGATAGATATCAATGTGATAGCTTGATTTGAAAAATCATTGATCTCAGTCCTGGCTTGAAATCACTATTTTGAAATGCTAAGTCACATGCTCTTGGAAAATTAAATAAAATTAAAGTGTTTTTCATTGTTAATGAACTGGAACATGGTAATAATAAATTAAACTGTTGTGTGACTCATATGCATATTGTGGACTGAGTATGGATCGGGCTGCACGCCGCAGCGGATGATATGAATATTGCGCTTGGGGTGAAGGAGCCCCTCCGGAGTCTGTACACACCCTGAGTGAGCGACGTCGACGTTAAATGGATCGGGCTACGCGCCGTAGCGGTCATGTGCATTGCATTTCATTTTTATATGTAAATTATCTGTGATAATTGTGATTTGCCATTGTTGTTAGTTCGTGGTAGGTATCAGACTGTAGTTTAGCTTTGCTCTTTCGTATTCTGTGGATTTCCTGCTTTCAGCTATTATTATATACTTTTTACTCACGAGTACTTAGTACTCACCCCTACTCTCTGCACCTTTGTGTGCGGATTCAGGTACACATGAGGGTTAGACGAGTACTCCTGCCTATATCAGAGTTTATTCGAGTTGCTAAGGTAGCTGCCGGCATTCGCAGAACCTAGCTTCTGTCTTCATTTCAGTTATTACTACATATATTCCCAGACTTGAGTATTTTATTCGGTATTTCTATTACTATTCAGTTTTTGCTTAGAGGCTCTAGACTCGTGACCCCAGATCTCTTGGAAGTGTTACTTCGATATTCGCACTTCTCAGTATTTATTCATACTATTATTATTGGAGTATTTATTGACTCTTATATTCTAGTTGAGTTTGCCTTTTTGTGAATGATTTTCTATTTGGAAACAGTTGTTGGTCTGGCTTGCCTAGCTTTAGTGTTAGGAGCCATCACGACTGGGTTTGGGTCGTGACAAAAATATAATTATATTTTAAAAAAATAATAGGCCAGCCTGTGGGAACCCACAACCCACATAAGGTTGGGATGAGCTGATCATTGTAAGACCCATTAAAATAATAGACTAGTCCATCCGAGTCCGTCAATTGATAAAACCCACATGAGCTGGGCTGGGCTAACCTGACCCGCCCGTATTGACACCTCTGATTTGCAACACCTCACACCTATTTGAATAACAACACAATCTTAAAAGTCAAACAACTTAATGATAGTACTTTTTTTTTTCGTTAGTAATCAGAGGCAAATGTAGCTTTTTAATTTGCACCAAAAAAAATAAAAATGTAGCTTTTAAAATTTAATTACATAAGTACAAATAATAAATTTCTAACCTAATAAATTGAGTAAACTATGATAGAATTTTGAACTTGAATTCATAAACTTGGATCCGGGCCCATCACATTCCATTACTAGTTTTATAGCTTTACCCATAAAAATCAAATTAATTACCCTTGCCTACCCATTTATTTTTTTACCCATCAAATTAATTACCATTCATACCTATTGAATGTATGCGGGTGATTGCCTCTTCCTTTTTTCTCATTTTGCTTATGCTTTGCTTTTTTTTTTCTCCTTTTATGTTATTTTTTATTTTCTTTTTCCACCATAATCTGATTCCTTTCTTAATTTTGGCTTTTTCCATTTTTTTCCGTTTTCTTGTTTCATTTCTAATTTCATTTATATCTTTTGTCAATTTATTTCTTTTTTTCTGCATGATTTAATTTTATTCACTTTTTTTGCTCTTCTTTATTCTTTTTTTTCCTATGCAATAATAAAATATAATCAAAGAAGCGAGAAAAAGTCAAATGCAATGGACGATTTACTTCATGTACATAGATAACTTTTTACAAAAGATATGGTGAATTCACAATATATATACTTTAATCTCTTTTTATAGTCGTGTTTCTTACATTGAAATATACTATGAACTAATTAGATTATAAAATCATATTAGTGTGTTGTTATCATCTCTTAAATCTACAGAAAAAGAAAATGGGAAAAAGTAAGATTATATATGTATATCAATTATATTTATAAAAGGCGATAAATAGTTATTATATTAGTTATATTTTTATTTTTGCATAGGAAAATAAAAGTAATCTTACTTTTTCCCATTTTCTTTTTTCGTAGCTCTTAAAAGATAATAACAACACACTAATATGATTTTATAATCTAATTAGTTCATACTATATTTCAATGTAAGAAACACGACTATAAAAAGAGATTAAAGTTTATGTATTGTGAATTCACCATATCTTTTGTAAAAACTTATCTATGCACATGAAGTAATCGTCTATTGCATTTGACTTTTTCTCGCTTCTTTGTTCTTTTTGCTACCTTACTTTGGCATTAGTGCTTTTTCTTTATTTTATACCTTTATGGTACATTAATGTTTATTTTTATTTTTATTTTCTATGCAAAACTCACTCAAATTAGCAAGATCGTACACTTAAAATTTGAGGATATTATATATATACATGAGTCTTTATAATCAGATGAAACGTTATGCACGCACACACGCTAATTATATATAAATAGGAGTCTTTGTCCAAAATTCTAAATTTTTTAATGAGATATAAAATTTGAGCGAAAAACATACTTATCACAACAATTACTTATAACTATAAAAACTATTACATAACATAATCTTTGTCCATCGGCACAAAAAAATCTTAGCACTGCAAATCATGTTCATATAAATAATTCCAGAATAGAAATCACTAAAAAATGTAGATAAAACAACGAATAAAATATTCAAACTACCATATGATACCAACAAGGCATATAACTATACCAACATGGTATACAGTTATACTGGTAAATTTTTGGTAACTACGTAACTATATTACTATTACACAACACACATACGTAAAGAGAATAGTAAAAAAAATAGCATATTAATATACTAAAGTATTTCAAGATACTATTATTAAAAGAAACTTAAATAGTATACTAATTAAATACAATTAATATAACCCAAAAAAGATTCAACTAACATATGATACCAATATAGTATATAGCGATACTAATAGAGTATATAGTTGTACGGGATCGTTCAACAACCGCATCTAACTATAAATATTAATACATAATACACAAATTTTATGTCCATATGTACAAGAAAATCCAACACAACAAAATATGATCATATAAATCATTTCGGAATAGAACTCATTTTAAAATATAGCTAAAACAACAAAAAAAATATTCCAACTACCATATGATATCAATATAACATATTATTATACCAGTAGGGTATATAGTTCTACTAATCAATTCCAGGCACTATTCTACTATTACTAAAGAAAAATCAAATAATATACTAATTAAATGTAGCTAATACAACCAAAAAAGGTTTCGAACTAACATATATGTTAGTTTAGTGTATGAATAGTATACAACTGTACGTAAAGAATATAAAATAGATTTTTTAAATTTAATTATTAAACTTAAATAATATAAACTGTAACATAATTTAATTAACTCAATTTTGTGCTTCATCGATTATACTAAAATTTAGATATGTTATAATAATATATTATATACATTTTGAAATGGAGAATAAATTAATAAAAAATATTTAATGGACACGCACATCCTATTATGAAATGAGAAAGTTAGAAGAAAAACTTTTATTTATATTTGAGAAGACAATAAAAGAGAAAATATATTGGGGCAAGTAATGGAGTTTTACGTGATTAGAAAGGAAGGATTTTGAAAATAGGTAGTTGCGGTAAATATTTTAGATTGCATAGGTACACTGGTAATACAAATTAGAATAGGTATTAACGGGTAATTAAAATTGCCTGAATAGGCCTTTACGGTAATTTTCCCAACATTGTTTGTCTCATAATATTTTTGGATAAAAGTAACTCGAGTGGCATTGAATATTGATCTCTTTATCATAATTATATAACACGAGCAAATAATTTTTATCATATTTTATTGTGACTCTTTCTACCATTTTCTAAGTACATTTGACTTATTTACATTTTATATGCTTGAAAATTTTGCTCAATTATTTTGTTTCAAACATTATATATACTTTAAAAAAATTATTTTTTTACTTTCTAAATAAAATTTATATATTCTATAGGTAAGTCATATAGTGTAAAAAAAGAAATCAAGTTGGGTGACCTTCAAACTGTGATTGTAAATTTTCAGTTAAAAATAACTTTATTATGTAATTTCAAACTGTTAAGTGATCATTGGATTAATTGAGTCCGAAGAGTTCTACATAATTATTTTTGAAACCCATTTAAGTTGTAAGAAAAAATCTTATGAATTTAAGAAACAACCAAATACAAATTCAGAAAGTTGTATCAACAACTTGAAATGAAACATGCGTAACTGGTAAAGTTATTGCCATATTATTGTTGTAAAAATTTGATGAATATGGAGAATAAAAGGTTTAGCTTGAGGCGTGTCAAAGACAATGTCCTTAAGGATATTTTGCCCACACCGAGATAACTAATTTTAGGCGTATACCCCAGGATTCAACAAGCTCTTCTAGTATAACAAGGAGCAGAAACAACAAAGTTTAACGAGAAGAAAACCCAAGAAAAAAGTTTTTTAGCTTTTTTTTATTTTCAATACTCTATTACCTAAAAGATGAAAACACATCAATATTTATAATCAAAACAAATTGCACTATCTCACAACAAGCTTTCAAGCCATAAAGTCATTTCAAACGTTAACACACAAAAAGTAACGTATAAGTCAATATCAAACGTTAGCTGTTACATACATTATGATTATTCAAATAATTAGAGTAATAAAGATTCATTAATCTAATATTAAAAAAAATGAACCTAGACATGATTTTACACAATTTTTTTTGAGATATTAAAACTATTTTTTTTTTTCAAAAATCCCCCACATAGCTCAAAAAGAATAAAAAAATAGAAGAACAATATTAAAAAATTTGATGGGTTCACAAAAGAGCATAATGCGTCGAATCTGGTATCTCTTGGACTATGAACCACACCTAGATAAAATAAGATTAAACTTACAGAATAAATGGTGAAGTTCATAATTTCTATGAACCAAGAATTCTTTTGTAAGTTTAGTGTCTTATCTATTACATTATACCCGCACACACTTTATTGTTTGTCGCAGTTTTGCGCTAATAGGCCATGCGCGCGCCTGATTTTCATGAGTGCTCTAGAAATTTCGCCATAAATTTCACAGGAGAGGCCCCACTCCACACTCAT
The DNA here is from genome assembly GCA_032618575.1 of Nicotiana noctiflora. Taxonomy (NCBI): domain Eukaryota; kingdom Viridiplantae; phylum Streptophyta; class Magnoliopsida; order Solanales; family Solanaceae; genus Nicotiana; species Nicotiana noctiflora. The sequence continues at coordinate 102,281 of JASVEL010001229.1, read as the reverse complement.
ATTGGTCCATCCATCAAGTGTATTCTGCAGCACAATTCACCACATATAAAGGCTATGGATTATTAGAATAAGAGTTTAATAACTCAGTCTCTGATTCCTTGCAGTCTTGCACTATATACACACACACCATCGGAAGGGATATATTTAATAGCGCACATTTTATCAACTAATGACTTGTTATTACCCATATGAACCTACTTCATGGGATCTCCAATCACATAGGTTGGGTTACCATCATAGTTGATATAACTCAAATTGGAAAAAGTTCCATTCCCCTCGATGTTTCGGATATTAATTTTCTTCCCAAAGGTTTAGTCAAAGTATCGTCCAAATTCACTTTTAACTTCACATAATCTATGGAAATAATTTCGTCTTTCAGCAACTACTTTATCACATTATGTCTCAACCGGATATTTCTACTCTTCCCATTAAAGGATTTATTTTTGGTAATGGCTATTGCAGCTTGGCAATCACAATGCATCGACACAGAAGGTGTCGGTTTTATTCCTAGCAGAATACTCGCCAAAAGGTTCTTTAACCACTCGACTTCATTGCCAATAATTCCAATGTCACAAACTCATATTCCATGGTAGATCTAGCTATTATTATTTGTTTAACTAATTTCCATGCCACAGCACCCCCACCGAGGGTGAACACATAACCACTAGTGGATTTTGTCTCATCTGAATCAGAGATTCGTTTAGCATCACTGTATCCTTCTAGTATAGTGAGAAATCCACTATATTTAATACCATAGTTCATGGTACCTCTCAAACATTTCATTACTCTTACTAATGCATTCATATAATCATAACTCGGGTTTTGAGTATATCTACTCAATCTACACACAGTATATGTAATATCAGGTCTAGTAAAATTCATTAAATGCATTAGACTACCAATGACTTGAGCATATTTATTTTGATCTATTGCATCTCTATGACGACCCAAAGGGACATCACTGTATTTATCTCCTTTTCCATGCTTCCGAGGTCTTGGAAACCTCACTCTTGTCACACCTTCTTTTTTTATATACATATACGTAAACGTAAATGTGCCACTATTTAATACTACACCCCGAAAAGGGATATAATAATAATCAGTGAAGGAGTTTTTCCACTTAAAGGACAGTCGGAACGAAATCAATTTATTTAATTTTTCAGAGTCGCCACTTGGGAAAATAATGGTGTCCCAAGTCACCGGTTTAATCACGAACCGAGGAAATTTATGACTCTGTATTATAGTCTGCGAAACTAGAAACCTGGATAAGGAATTTTGTTAACCCGGGAGAAGGTGTTAGGCACTCCCGGATTCCGTGGTTCTAGCACGGTCGCTCAACTGCGATTTTTTTGCTTTTATCTGATTTCTTTATATATTTTAACTAATGTGCTACTAATGCTTCGCTTTTAATTTTAGAAGAATTGCGACGTTACGAAAATACATTTTTTGAGTCACACCGCAACCAGTACGCCTGTGACTTTAATGTATTTCAATTTCGTCGAGAGTAAGATTTGGGTCACATAAATGCGCACTCGTATTTAGAAAGGTAATGTTATTAAAATAACGCGCCTAAAGCAACTACGCATTTTTAACTTTGCGAGGGCCATGGAAATTTGCTAAATGGCACGCCTCTAATTCTGAAAAAAAAGTTTTAATTAATTAAATGAGGGCCACACATTTGAGATTCTTATTTGACATGGCACGCCTCAAATTATTCCAAAATCTTTACTCAACTAAAACGCACTATGAATATTCATGAATTATATTTCTAGACTATTTTGAAATTATTGTAAGAATAAAGAGTTATGGGTGAAACCAAAATATTGTGCATCATCTGCATTGTCATGTGACAACAGAACCCAAATAGCAATACATTAACTTTCTACAGGTAAAAGCAACTTTAACAATTTTTTGATAGTTCTGGAATTAGAAGCAAAACCGTGCGTTAACAAATTCACGCAGTACGTACACAAGATTGCAAAATGCGGAGCTGTCTCTTCCAAAGCAGTAATTTTAGCTAATTAGCTAATTATTTTTGGTCAATTGGCTTCACACTTTTCTACTCCATTACTTAAAAAATAAATAAACAAAGACAAAATACATAACATAGATTGCAAATCTCTTCAATTGAGACGAATTTCATCCAAACAAATGTATGGCTTCTGGAAATTTCAACAGAGAGATAGGAACCCAAACTTATTAAAATTTAGTCTACCTTAATCATGGAAATCTGCATCGTCATAATCAAACCAACAATGGAAAACTAACTAATGCAGATTAAACACACAATGATGAAGTATATATCTCCCCAAGAACACAAATGAATTCAACAAGGAAAATGGAGATGATCAATAATAGATGGACCCGAACCAGCAGCGAGGCTCGAACTGAAATCAGCCTCGATCTAACTCTATCTAACCATCAGTTTCCAACAAAATAAAAGGCAGCAGGAATTTCTTTAAGAAATACTACTGTTATATCAAGATAACATGAAACTGAATACTGTTATACTACATCACTAGCTTCAGGAATTCTAAGTAAATAATTGACATTGAGGACTAAAGAAAGCAGTAATTTACTCATGAAATCTTTAAGTAAATACAACTATCATACTTATATCTCATCTCTTATGGAATCAGGGAATACCTGGAAATTGAACAAGAAATGAAGAAATGTGAAGTCAGGAACCAAAAGTAGAAGATCAACAACAGAACAGCAACAGCTAACATCAACAAAGAAGCAGCCCAGCCAAATCGAGTTCAAAATAACAGGAGGCCAAATCACTCGAACAAATAACAGAACATAACTTCTGAACTAAACCTCCAAACCCAAATTCAAATCGTTTTCTTTAACATAAAACTCTTCAGAGAGCAAGAACTTAAAAAGACTACAAAGATTGACAGTAGAACAGTGAGCTTCTTTCCAATTTCAGTTGTTTCTTTTTCTGTGATTCTCTCAAACTCTCTTCTCCTCTCAATACTCAATTTCAGTATGTTTGTTTTTCAATCTCCCTCAAGTCTTCCCTGTTTTTAAACTCTCTCTCTCTCAGTTTTTCTCTCTTACTCACAGGCTCTCCTGTTTCAGAATACTCTTAAATGTATCTCCCTACTGTGTGTGTTCCCCCCTGTATTTCTCTTAAACTCCCATTGTTTTTCCAGATTCTATTCTATGTGTTTTTTCCCCTTCTTCTTAAACTCACAGGCTCTTAAGTGTATCTCTCTGTCCCTCTGATTTTTTAGTCTCTTCCAGTGTTTTTCTCTATTCTCTTTTATAGGCCAAAACCAGAATCTTTACCAGCCTGTTTTCCCTTCCCATGTGCATCCCTTTCACCTTTTAATCACACACCCATGTTCTCTCTGATTCGAAGCCAATAAAAGCACTAGGCCAACCCAGTAGTTCCCTTTTTCCTTTTTAAATTCACCCCTTTTCTTTTATATGCTTAGCAGTGTGCTCTTTAATCTTTACAGCATATTCTTAAATAAATACACCTTTGCCCTGAGTTCATACATGTATTTAAACATGTATTTAACTAGATTCACTTAATCTTTGACTACGACTGCCTAAACGAGGTATGAATTTCAGCCTTACTATCAACCAGCATTCAAAACCAATACCAATTACACAAAAATATCCAAGGAATTCAACAACATGAAAAAACAGAACTCCTATTAAGTGATTGATCAAACGACGATATTCGTTTAAACAACTACGACCTATATAATCGATATTGATTAATCGACATCCAAACTATAACATACGGTCAGGCTCAGAGGGGCAACAAACCTAATCAACAATTCGACGACCTTAAACAAAGTAAACATACAATGCTATCACAACAAACACAATCAATCGGACAACAAAGAACAAGAAATGCTTTCGACCGAATAAAAGGGTCATTTGAGAAGAAGTGAATGAAAATTTGAAACACACAAATACTAATACTAAACAACAAATATAACAATAAATGAAACAAAAAGAAGAAGAACAAATACCTTATAAATGTAGGCGACCCAGGCTCGAACTCGGACTCGAAATTATTGAAGCCAAACGGGTCTTAATTGAGGTGTTCTCGGTTGAGAACACCTAAATTAAGGTCCATGGGGCCTCAATTTCTATTCAATTTTAACCCTATAAAATTAGGGTTCTTGAGGCTCGATTTTTGGTTCGAGTAGTTCGGCTTTGATTCGAAGGGAACCAATGTTCGTTTGGCCATGAGGGCGGTCAAGAGGTGATAGAGGGTGAATTTGGACTTGATTGGAGTAGGTTCATACTTTGCTCGAATCTCCAAATGGAAATTCGAGGCGGCCCAAGGTGATTCGAGGGTCAAAAGTTATGGTTTTGGGAAGAGGAGATGGAGAGGGTTCCATTGGTGTAAGTTTGGTGGTGGATTGTGGCGTCGCCGCCGGGTTTTGGGTGTGGAAGAAAGGGTGGCGGCTAGGGTTTATTTTAGGGAAATATCGTCTGAAGGAGACGATGGTGAAGGGGTTTTTGGGAGAATGAAAGGGGTCAGCCGGGTTTGGGGGGTATTGAATGTATTAAAGTGATATAATTAATGGCCGTTGGATGATGAGAATCCAACGGCCCAGATCAGTTGTCTAATAACACTGGGTCGTTTGGGATCGGGTGGACCGGGTAGGGTATGGATTGGACCGGGTAAAGCAGTGTTTTGGGCCTGGTTTCGTGTCATGACCCTAGTTCACTAATCGTGAACATGTCGTGATGGCACCCAGTCCCCACGACTAGGTAAGCCTAACACGTTGCGGAATATACAAGCTATGAACACTTAAATAAGAAACAACGGAAAAATAAGATAAAAGATATGTAATCCGTGCCACTTGGCACATACATCCGTCAATACCATGAATAAAACACTACCAAGATCCGGAATCCCACGGTCACACAGACTAAAAGAGAATATACAACTGTGGCTCTATATATAAAGAGTGTCTAACAACGAAACGAAGGAAAAATGCCAACTAGTACTAGTAGAATAGAAGGAAAAGCCTCCGGATCCGCGGACGTAGCAGATCATACCTCGAGTATCCAATGTGCTGCTGAATCACCTAGTATGAGCCTGTCCTGATGTACTTGGATCTGCACAATAAAAGTGTGCGGAAGAGTAGCATGAGTACACCACGGCGGTACTCAGTAAGTGCCAAGCCTAACCTCGATGGAGTAGTGACGAGGAAGGTCAGGGCCCTACTGAGAAATAATAATATAATGATAATAACAATAATAAGCAGTTTAAATGATAATAATTTCCGAAATTAACAACAATAAATGATTACCGCAATCGTCTACAATTAAGCTAACAACAAATAGTCAACTCAATAAAACCAGTCCAGGGACCTGTGGGAATCGAACCCACAGTCCCATTGACAGTACCTCTGGGTCTCCGGGAATCGAACCCGCAGCCCATGTCTCAATAAATAATCAATAACTCGGGATCTCCGGGAATCGAACCCGTAGTCCCTACCAATAACTCAGGATCTCGGGAATCGAACCCGTAGTCCCTACCAATAACTCGGGATCTCGGGAATCGAACCCGTAATCCCTACCAATAACTCAGGATCTCAGGAATCGAACCCGCAGTCCCTACAAATATCACTTCGGGTCTCTGGGAATCGAACCCACAGCCCTGGGATCTCCGGGAATTGAACCCGCAGTCCACCACCAATATCACTCCGGGTCTCTGGGAATCGAACCCACAGCCTTGGGTCTCCGGGAATCGAACCCGCAGTCCACAAGCACAGCAAATAAAGGAATACACAGAGAGAATAAATTATGCTTAACTATGACTTCACCGAAAAATAGTGCCAATAATTATCAAAAATAAGACAATTAGGCAACTAAACAGTTAGGTACTACCTAATCATGCTTTTCTAACTACTACCGGTAAAATATCAAATTAACAACTAAAGACAGGAATATCACTCATCGAACATTTTAAATAAAGTATGTGTTCAACAACCAGCGCATGTACACGCCCGTCACCTCGCGTACAAGGCATTTAAATTATCACATAATGTCCTAGGGGTGAAAATTCCCCCACACGAGATTAGACAAGCCACTTACCTCAATTCCGGTACAAAACCGCTAAGAAATAACCCTCTTGCTGCGAATGTCGGCCTCCACAAGTGTAGTATCAGAATAAAATCAATAGAATCACATCAAAATAGGCCAATTGGGCATTACCCAATCAAAATAACTCAAAATACACCAAACCCACAAGTTGCCAAAACCCGACTTTCGGTACACTTATCGAAAAATCACGAAAATTATATATTCGGGTTCCTTATCTCAATACGAGTCTAGGCATATAACATTTACCAAATTCGGACTCCATTTGCCCACTCAAATCAGAGATTTTCTAACATCTAGGCCTAGGGCTCAAACCCACCTTTAATCTTCCAATTTCAGTGAAATAATCACGGATTTCATGATAAACCAACGAATTAAGGTCAAGAAATTTACCCCCGATGATTTCCCGATGATATCCCAGTGTTTCCCCTTCAAAATCCTCTCTTGGAGCTCAATAATGGCGGTTTTGGTGTGTTAGGCCGTGACTGAAATGTTCTGGACTTAAAGTCACTGCCAGGCCATTTTACTCTACGCGATCGCAGCACCGGGCTTGCGATCGCGATGCACAAAATATGGGCGGCCTAATTTTTCCTCTACGCGATCGCGTGATCCTGGACGCGATCGCAATGAACAACTCAGTGACCCTACGCGATCGCATGGTCATCTCCGCGATCGCGGAGAGCAAACTCGTCCGGATCCCCAAACTACCCTACGCGATCGCATACTCCCTCACGCGATCGCACTGCTTCCGACCAATACCCTACGCGATCGCATGAAACCTCACGCGATCGCACTGGTTCAACCTCCAGACTTACGCGATCGCAGGCTTTACTTCGCGATCGCAGAGCTCAGGATTTCTCCCTTACGTGATCGCGTGGCCATCTCCGCGATCGCGGAGAGCAAAATTGCTCTGCAATAATTGCAGCAGAAATAGGAGTGCCTTTTGGCACAAATTGGTCCGTTTGGACCCCCGAATTCATCCCGAGGCTCCCGGGACCCCAACGAAAACCACCAACATACTCCAAAACACGATATGAACTCATTCAAATCATAAAAACACGTCTAACAACATCAAAACCCATAATTCACATCGAATTCTAGCCTAAATTTCTTAAAACTTTCCGAATTGCACATTCGATCTAAAACCCGACCAAATGACGTCCGAATGACCTGAAACTTTGCGGACATATCCAAATTCACATAACGAAGCTACAGAAATTGTCGGAATTCCATTCCGACCCCCGGATCAAAATCTCAACTATCGTTCGGATTCGCCAAAATTTCAACCTTCGGCATTTCAAGCCTAATTGAGCTAAGGACCTCCAAAATACATTCCGAACGCGCTCCCAACCCCGAAATCACCCAACGGAGCTAATGGAACCATCGGACTTCCGTTCCGAGATCGTCTTAACACTGTTCCGGTTACGGACCATTTTCTATCTTTAAAGCTCTCATTTAGGGACTAAGTGTCCCAAAATACTTCAAATTTCAGGGCCGACTCTCCCGGCAAACCACAATAGCATAAATGTACTTAGGGAAACAGTTAAATTAGGGATTGGGGCGAAATTTTCTAAAACGACCGGCCGGGTCGTTACATCTTCCCACCCTTAAAAGATTCATTCGTCCTCGAACGAGCATAGAAAACATACCTGGAGTAGTGAAAAGATGAGGGTACTGGCTGCGCATATCCTGCTCGGTCTCCCAAGTCGCCTCCTCGACCGGCTGGCCCCGCCACCGAACCTTTACCGAAGCGATGTTCTTTGACCTTAGCTTTCTGACTTGCCTGTCTAGAATGGCTACTGGCTCCTCAACATAAGACAGATCCTTGTCTAGCTGAACAGAAGTGAAATCCAACACATGCGACGGGTCACCATGGTACCTCCGGAGCATGGAGACATGAAATACGGGATGAACTCCGGCTAGACTGGGAGGTAAGGCCAACTCATAAGCAACCTCCCCAACACGCCTCAAAATCTCAAAAGGGCCAATAAACCTAGGACTCGGCTTTCCTTTCTTCCCAAACCTCATAACGCCCTTCATGGGCGAGACTCGAAGCAGAACCCACTCACCAACCATAAAAGCCACATCGCGAACCTTCTTGTCCGCATAACTCTTCTGTCTAGACTGGGCTGCACGAAGTCTGTCCTGAATCACCTTGACCTTGTCCATAGCCTCCCGAACCATATCAGTACCTAGCAACCTGGCCTCGCCCGGCTCAAACCAACCCATGGGAGACCTGCACCTCCTACCATATAGGGCCTCGTACGGTGCCATCTAAATACTAGACTGGTAACTGTTGTTATAAGCAAACTTCGCTAGTGGCAAGAAGTGATCCCAAGAACCTCCAAACTCAATCACGCACGCACGGAGCATATCCTCCAAAATCTGAATAGTGCGCTCGGACTGCCCATCAGTCTGGGGGTGAAAGGCTATGCTCAGCTCCACCCGAGTACCTAACTCCTGCTGTACAGCTCTCCAGAACCGTGAAGTGAACTGAGTGCCTCTATCTGAAATGATGGAAACTGGAATACCATGCAGTCGAACTACCTCCATGATATAGATCTCCGCCAGTCGCTTCGATGAATATGTAGTGCTCACCGGTATAAAATGGGCAGACTTAGTCAGCCGATCCACAATGACCCAAATGGAATCAAACTTCCTAACCATCCGTGGAAGTCCAGATACAAAGTCCATGGTAATGCGCTCCCATTTCCACTCGGGAATCTCGATCCGTTGCATCAATCCACCCGGACGCTGATGCTCATACTTCACCTGCTGGCAGTTGAGGCATCTAGAAACATAATCAACTATATCCCTCTTCATCCGCCTCCACCAGTAATGCTGTTTCAAGTCCCGATACATCTTCGCGGCTCCCGGATGGATGGAATACCGCGAGCTATGGGCCTCTGCTAGAATCAGCTCTCGAAGATCATCCACATTGGGCACACAGATACGGCCCTGCATCCTCATAACTCCATCATCCCCGATGGTAACATCTCGAGCATCACCACGCCGAACTATATCCTGAAGGACAAGCAAATGAGGGTCGTCGAACTGACGCTCCCTGATGCGGTCAAATAGAGAAGACCGAGAAACCACACATGCCAGAATCCGGCTGGGCTCCGAAAGATCCAATCTAACAAACTGCCTGGCTAGAGCCTGAACATCCATCGTCATAGGCCTCTCTGAAACTGGTAGATATGCTAAACTCCCCAAACTCTCTGGTCGACGACTCAAGGCATCGGCAACCACGTTAGCCTTGCCCGGATGATAGAGAATAGTAATATCATAGTCCTTTAGTAGCTCCAACCATCTCCTCTGACGCATATTCAGGTCCTTCTGCTTAAGCAAGTGCTGCAAGCTCCGTTGATTAGTGTAGATCTCACAAGGGACCCCATATAAGTAATGACGCCAAATCTTCAAGGCGTGAACGATGGCAGCTAGCTCCAAATCATGAACATGGTAATTCTTCTCATGCACCTTCAGCTGTCTCGACGCGTAGGCAATCACCCTACCGTCCCGCATCAATACCGCACCGAGTCCAACTCGTGAGGCATCACAATATACGGTATAGGACCCCGTACCTGTAGGCAACATCAATATAGGGGCCGAAGTCAAAGCTGTCTTGAGCTTCTGAAAGCTCGCCTCACACTCGTCTGTCCACTGGAAAGGCGCACCCTTTTGGGTCAATCTAGTCATAGGTGCTGCAATCGAAGAGAACCCCTCTACAAAACGACGGTAATAGCCCGCCAAACCAAGGAAACTGCGAATCTCGGTAGCGGAGGAGGGTCTGGGCCAACTCTGCACGGCCTCCACCTTCCTCGGATCTACTCGAATACCATCACTCGACACCACGTGGCCCAAAAATGCCACCGAACTCAACCAGAATTCACATTTAGAGAACTTGGCATAAAGATGCTTTTCCCTCAGAATCTGAAGTACTATCCTCAAATGTTGCTCGTGCTATTCCCGGCTCCGGGAATATACTAGAATATCATCAATGAAGACAATCACGAACGAGTCCGGATAAGGCCTGAACACACTGTGCATCAAATGCATAAAGGCTGCTGGGGCATTAGTCAGCCCAAAAGACATCACGAGAAACTCATAGTGACCATACCGGGTCCTGAAGGCAGTCTTCGGGATATCTGGCTCCCGAATTTTCAGCTGGTGATATCTAGAGCGCAAAGCAATCTTAGAAAACACATGTGCGCCCTGTAGCTGGTCAAATAAATCATCAATACGGGGTAAAGGATACCGGTTCTTCACTGTAACCTTGTTCAGCTTACGATAGTCAATACACATACGCATAGAACCGTCTTTTTTCTTCACAAACAATATAGGAGCACCCCAAGGTGAAACACTGGGTCAAATGAAACCCTTACCCAATAACTCCTGTAACTGATCTTTCAACTCCTTCAACTCGGGAGGAGCCATACGGTACGGTGGAATAGAAATGGGCTGAGTGCCCGGCAACAAATCAATAGCAAAATCAATATCTCTGTCAAGCGGCATACCCGGGAGATTAGCTGGAAATACATCAGAGAAATCACGTACCACTGGGATGGAATCAATAGAAGGAGTGTCAAGACTGACATCCCTCACATAAGCTAGATAAGCTGCACGCCCCTTCTCAACCATACACTGAGCTTTGAGAATGGAAATAACACGGCCGGGGTGTGATCTAGAGTACCACTCCACTCAATACGTAGAATGCCTGGCATAGCCAGCATCACGGTCTTTGCGTGACAATCAAGAATAGCATAATGGGGCGACAACCAGTCCATGCCCAGAATAATATCAAAATCGACCATCCCGAGCAACAATAGATCCGCTCTGGTCTCAAAATCACAAATGGTAACCAAACACGACCGATATACGCGGTCCACGGCCAAAGAATCACCCACCGGAGTGGAAACATAAATGGGGGCACTCAAAGAATCCCGAGGCACACCCGGATGAGAAGCAAAGTAAGAAGACACATATGAAAAAGTGGAACCGAGGTTGGAATAGAACCGATGCCTCCTCGTGACTAACCAGAATAATACCCGTGATAAAAGAGTCGGATGCGACAGCCGCAGTGCGATCGGGAATAGCATAGAATCCGGCTCGTCCCCCTCTCGAGGGCGGCCTCTAGAACCACGACCCCCGCCCCGGGCCGGCCGGGCGGGTGGAATAGCGACCGGAGCCGGAATGATAGCTCGCCGACCCTAGAGCCACGTTGATGCTCGCGAAGACCGGTGAGGTGCTCCCCTCCTACGCCCGGGGCACTCCCCGACCGGATGGCGAGTATCCCCGCACCCAAAGCAAGCTGTGGGAGGACACGGTGACGCGTGATCGACCGGCCTCACCCCCACTAGTCCGACCCCGGACGGACCCCTCGCGAGAGGTGCATCGGAAGCCGGGGAGCATAATAAGGCTCCCGAGGTGCCTGGAAGAGCCGGGGTACTACCGGCCGCGGGCAATGCCGAGTGAACCGGACGACCGGAATAACCCCCGCCAAAACGACCGACTGCGCTGAAGTGCGGGCACCGGAGAAATGGCCCGACTCACGAGACCTCTCGGCCTCTCTATCTCCCCGCTCTCTAGGGAGCATACTCTCGATCCTCCCGGCGATGCTCACCGCCTGCTGATAAGATATATCCGTCTCCAACTCTCTGGCCATGCTGGATCGGATAGGCGGAATCAGGCCCTCAATAAATCTCCGCACTCTCTCCCGAACCGTGGCTACCAAGGCCGGTGCATGCTTGGCTAGACGGGTGAAACTGATGGCATACTCCGATACTGACAAGGAACCCTGTCGCAATCGCTCAAACTCCGAGCGCCAAGAATCCCTAAGGCTCCGAGGAACAAACTCTCTCAAAAATATATCTGAAAACTGCGTCCAGGTCAATGAAGCAGACTCCTCTGGACTATCCAACTCATACGTGCGCCACCAATCATAAGCGGCCCCGCGAAACCGAAAAGCAGTGAAGGAAACCCCGCTGGTCTCCACAATCCCCATAGTACGAAGAATACGATGACACTCCTCCAGAAAACCCAATGCATCATCTGAAGCCAAACCACTGAACACTGGAGGGTCATATTTCTTGAACCTCTCCAATCTACGCTGCTCGTCCTCAGAGGCAGCTAGTCCACCTCCGGGCTGTGCTGGGGCGGCAGGAGGCATAACCAAAACATCTGGAACCTGTCCCACTGGCACACGCTGCTCCGGTGTAACGGCTGCAGGAGTCTGGGCCCCTCCCCCAGCCTGAGATGTAGCTGCGACGAGAGGAAGCAATCCTGCCCGAGCTAAAGTGGTATACATACTCATGAACTGGGCCAGGGTCTCCTGTAGTGCTGGAGTAGTAGCAGCTGTAGTCGGTGTACCAGGTGCCTACGCTCCAACCTGATCCACCTATGGCACCTCAGCGGCAGTGCGCGCGGGTGCTGTGGCTGCACCTCGGGCGCGTCCTTGTCCTCTACCTCGGCCCTGGCCTCTGACGACGGCAACAGGGGGCGCGGGTACCTGACCGTCGCAAGTAGCTCGTGTCCTCACCATCCGTGAGAGAATAGAAAGCAATAGTTTAGATTTGATGCCAAAAATGTCGCACGATAAGGAATCCAAAAGAAATGAAGAGTTTCCTAAACAGTTACATAGCCCCTCGTAGATAAATACAGATGTCTCCGTATCGATCAGCGAGACTCTAAGTAACCGGTCTGTGTCCCGTGACTCCTATGAACCTAGAGCTATGATACCAACTTGTCACGACCCAAGTTCACCAATCGTGAACATGTCGTGATGGCACCCAGTCCCCACGACTAGGTAAGCCTAACACGTTGCGGAATATACAAGCTATGAACACTTAAATAAGAAACAGTGGAAAAATAGGATAAAAGATATGTAATCCGTGCCGCTTGGCACATACATCCGTCAATACCATGAATAAAACACTACCAAGATCCGGAATCCCACGGTAATACAGACTAAAAGAGAATATACAACTGTGGCTCTATATATAAAGAGTGTCTAACAACGAAACGAAGGAAAAATGCCAACTAGTACTATTAGAATAGAAGGAAAAGCCTCCGGATCTGCGGACGTAGCAGATCATACCTCGAGGTCTCCCAGAAAGCTGCGGAATCACCTAGCACGGGCCTGCTCTGATGTACCTGGATCTGCACAGCAAAAGTGTGCAGAAGAGTAGAATGAGTACACCACGGCGGTACTCAGTAAGTGCCAAGCCTAACCTCGATGGAGTAGTGACGAGAAAGGTCAGGGCCCTACTGAGAAACAATAATATAATGAAAATAACAATAATAAGCAGTTTAAATGATAATAATTTCCGAAATTAACAACAATAAATGATTACTGCAATCGTCTACAATTAAGCTAACAACAAATAGTCAACTCAATAAAACCAGTCCAGAACCTGTGGGAATCGAACCCACAGTCCCATTGACAGTACCTCTGGGTCTCCGGGAATCGAACCCGCAGCCCATGTCTCAATAAATAATCAATAACTCAGGATCTCCGGGAATCGAACCCGTAGTCCCTACCAATAACTCGGGATCTCGGGAATCAAACCCGTAGTCCCTACCGATAACTCGGGATCTCGGGAATCGAACCCGTAATCCCTACCAATAACTCGGGATCTCGGGAATCGAACCCGCAGTCCCTACCAATAACTCAGGATCTCGGGAATCGAACCCGCAGTCCCTACCAATAACTCAGGATCTCGGGAATCGAACCCGCAGTCCCTACCAATATCATTCCGGGTCTCTGGGAATCGAGCCCACAGCCCTGGGTCTCCGGGAATTGAACCCGCAGTCCACAAGCACAACAAATAAAGGAATACAGAGAGAGAATAAATTATGCTTAACTATGACTTCACCGAAAAATAGTGCCAATAATTATCAAAAATAAGACAATTAGGCAACTAAACAGTTAGGTACTACCTAATCATGCTTTTCTAACTACTACCGGTAAAATATCAAATTAACAGCTAAAGACAGGAATATCACTCATCGAACATTTTAAATAAAGTATGTGTTCAATAACCAGTGCATGTACACGCCCGTCACCTCGCGTACAAGGCATTTAAATTATCACATAATGTCCTAGGGGTGAAAATTCCCCCACACGAGATTAGACAAGCCACTTACCTCAATTCCAGTAAAAACCCGCTAAGAAATAACCCTCTTGCCGCGAATGTCGGCCTCCACAAGTGTAGTATCTGAATAAAATCAATAGAATCACATCAAAATAGGCCAATTGGGCATTACCCAATCAAAATAACTCAAAATACACCAAACCCACAAGTTGCCAAAACCCGACTTTCGGTACGCTTATCGAAAAATCACGAAAATTATATATTCGGGTTCCTTATCTCAATACGAGTCTAGGCATATAAAATTTACCAAAATCGGACTCCATTTGCCCACTCAAATCACAGATTTTCTAACATTTAGGCCTAGGGCTCAAACCCACCTTTAATCTTCCCATTTCAGTGAAATAATCACGGATTTCATGATAAACCAACGAATTAAGTTAAGAAACTTACCCCCGATGATTTCCCGATGATATCCCAGCGTTTCCCCTTCAAAATCCTCTCTTGGAGCTCAACAATGGCGGTTTTGGTGTCTTAGGCCGCGACTGAAATGTTCTGGACTTAAAGTCACTGCCAGGCCATTTTACTCTACGCGATCGCAGCACTGGGCTTGCGATCGCGATGCACAAAATGGGCGGCCTAATGTTTCCTCTACGCGATCGCGTGATCCTGGACGCGATCGCAGTGAACAACTTAGCGACCCTACGCGATCGCATGGTCATCTCCGCGATCGCGGAGAGCAAACTCGTCCGGCTCCCCAAACTACCCTACGCGATCGCATATTCCCTCACGCGATCGCACTGCTTCCGACCAATACCCTACGCGATCGCATGAAACCTTACGCGATCACACTGGTTCAACCTCTAGACTTACGCGATCGCAGGCTTTACTTCGCGATCGCAGAGCTCCGGATTTCTCCCTTACGCGATCACATGGCCATCTCCGCGATCGCAGAGAGCAAAATTGCTCTGCAATTATTGCAGCAGAACAGCAGTGCCTTTTGGCACAAATTGGTCCGTTTGGACCCCCGAATTCATCCTGAGGCTCCCGGGACCCCAACGAAAACCACCGACATACTCCAAAACACGATATGAACTCATTCAAAAATCATAAAAACACGTCTAACAACATCAAAACCCATAATTCACATCGAATTCAAGCCTAAATTTCTTAAAACTTTCCGAATTGCACATTCGATCTAAAACCCGACCAAACGACGTCCGAATGACCTCAAAATTTGCGGACATATCCAAATTCACATAACGAAGCTACAGAAATTGTCGGAATTCCATTCCGATCCCCGGATCAAAATCTCAACTATCGTTCGGATTCGCCAAAATTTCAACCTTCGGCATTTCAAGCCTAATTGAGCTAAAGACCTCCAAAATACATTCCGAACGCGCTCCCAAGCCCGAAATCGCCCAACGGAGCTAATAGAACCATCAGATTTCCGTTCTGAGATCGTCTTAACACTGTTCCGGGTACGGACCATTTTCTATCTTTAAAGCTCTCATTTAGGGACTAAGTGTCCCAAAATACTTCAAATTTCAGGGCCGACTCTCCCGGCAAACCACAATAGCAGAAATGTACTTAGGGAAACAGTTAAATTAGGGATTGGGGCGAAATTTTCTAAAACGACCGGCCGGGTCGTTACATTTCGTCCAGATTCAACTTGGCCCAGTCCGTTTTTCCTTTTATTATATCCATCTTTTTTTCTTGTTTTATTTAAATAATTAAAACTAAAAACCATAATTTTAATTATGAAAACAAATTAGGCTACCACAAATACCAATTAACTCTAAATGGTAATTTTTACAAAAATTAAACAAAAAATATTAAAACACGAAACACACATTTTGATTTTAATTTTCTTATAAAGCAAATTACTTAATTGAATTCTAAATTCAAAAATGCAACATATATATATATATATATATATATTTTAGTTATTTAAACAAACAAATATGCACAGATAAATGCAAATAATACACAAAATTCACAACAATTGCAAACAACACAAAAATTATTTTATTTTGAATTTTTGGGAGTAATTCTCATGTAGGGCAAAAATCACGTGCTCACAATTAGCCCCTCTTTGCGCGTAAACATGAAGAGTTTTCGTGCAAAGATAAGTGAGCGGATACGAGCGATTTTTGTCCGTTTGAGCATTCCGTATGAAGCATTTTTTTGGAAAAGTTTGACCGAACCTTTGCTTCAGAAGGTCTTCTACATATCCCTGGCTAAAAGGGAATCAGGTCAATGTAGTTCGGGAAGTTTTGGTAGCTGGGACTACCATGACTGCTGTGATCTTGCTGTTACTGTTGTTGCTACTGACGCCACTGCTTAACTAATCTCCTTATTACATCGTGCTAAACGAAAAATAAGAAGCTAGACTAAGTTACAGCATTGCGAAATCTTATCTATCTCTTCAACTTGCTTTTGCCGCCTTGCTTTTTTGTTGGCTTGATTGTTCCTTCTGATGCTTCTTCTCTTCTACCAATTGTTATTTTGGCCTATCTTGATTGCCGAACTCTGACCATTGGTCCCGTCCTTGTGATCTTCGAACTATTCTGCTTCGAAGTCTGAATCTATCTTTCTGATCGTTGTTGCCTTCCTTCCGATTATGAACTTGGATTCATGCTGGAGATTTCCGTTACATTCTGTAACTTCCCTATTCTTCACTATCCTTATCAAATCTTGGAAATTGAGACGCCGTTCTGCTTTTCCGGCGGGCTTCTGACTTTATCGACAAACTCTAATAAAAAATTGCCATTCCATTCTTCAGGCGGGCACCTGATTTCAACAACAACTTCAAAAATGATAACTCGCCACTCCGTTCTTCAAGCGGGCTCCCTGACTTCAATTATAACTTCAAAACTAAACCGCCACTCCATTCTTCAGGCGGTTCCCTGACTTCAACTATAACTTCAAGATTAAATCGCCACTCCATTCTTCGGGCGCGCTCCCTGACTTCAACTATAACTTCAAGAATAAATCGCCACTCCATTCTTCAGGCGGGCTCCCTGACTTCCACTACAACTTCAAAATAAATCGCCACTCCATTCTTCAGGCGGGCTCCCTGACTTCAACTACAACTTCAGAACTAGATCGCCTTCCTTTGCTTCTTGTACCATTTTATTCTTGCTGCATCGACTCTTGAACCATCATTTCTCCTAAATTACCTTGTTTCGGAACTGCTTTCCTCCTGGGTCGTGTTGCTTTCCCTCCTGACTGCTGGGGATATCTTTAGAACTGTTTACTTGCCTGCTGAGGATAATGATGCTGGGAAAATTTTCCTTCATTCCCTCCTTTCCTTTGACTCATGCGCTTGAATTTGCGCTGGGATCTCTTGTTGTAACCCTCTGCTTTATGGTGGGTTACTAGTTTCAAGACCTGTAATATAAAGACTGAAGACTTGCCTCTTGTTATACAGGTAGGCGCCTCCTTTTAGTAGAAATTTTTGAATTACAAATGCATTCTGGTAATAATTTATGAAATATGCATAGGACAATGTAAAATAAAACAAACGTAAAATATCCTATTCGAGGGCGGATAGTCCCATCGTATCCTATTCGAGGGCGAATACTACCATTGTATCCTATTCGAGGGCGAATACTCCCATTGTATCCTATTCGAGGGCGAATACTCCCATTGTATCCTATTCGAGGGCGAATACTCCCATTGTATCCTATTCGAGGGCGAATACTCCCATTGTATCCTATTCGAGGGCGAATATTCCCATTGTATCCTATTCGAGGGCGAATACTCCCATTGTATCCTATTCGAGGGCGAATACTCCCATTGTATCCTATTCGAGGGCGAATACTCCCATTGTATCCTATTCGAGGGTGAATACTCCCATTGTATCCTATTCGAGGGCGAATACTCCCATTGTATCCTATTCGAGGGCGAATACTCCCATTGTATCCTATTCGAGGGCGAATACTCCCATTGTATCCTATTCGAGGGCGAATACTCCCATTGTATCCTATTCGAGGGAGAATACTCCCATTGTATCCTATTCGAGGGCGAATACTCCCATTGTATCCTATTCGAGGGCGAATACTCCCATTGTATCCTATTCGAGGGCGAATACTCCCATTGTATCCTATTCGAGCGTGAATACTCCCATTGTATCCTATTCGAGGGCGAATACTCCCATTGTATCCTATTCGAGGGCGAATACTCCCATTGTATCATATTCGAGGGCGAATACTCCCATGATATCAATGTATGAAAGTGAACAAACCTGAGACGTCCTGTTTGAAGGTGGACAAACCCGAAACATCCTATTTGAAGGTGGACAAACCTGACACTTCATCTTGAATTGCCTTCCTCGTTTCTCCGAGAAAATTTTCAACAACGGCAAGAAAATTTTCTGCCCCAGTATTGGTGTTCTTCCTTGTGGCATGACTTTCTTCTATCAATAGCATTTTCTTTCCCTGTTTCAAATCAAAGAAAATTTGTTAGTTCAAAACATTGTGAGCGGTTGTGCCACTCCTATGGGGTGGCTTTTCCTTTTCCCCTTTCCCTCACTCGGGGTTCCCAGAACTTGTTGGGAATGATTTCATTTGCTGGAGATGATATTCCTGTTGGGGATGGGTTTTTCCATTTATCCCTTCCCCGTTCTGTGTTTCTCAACTTGCTAGGGGTTATTTTATTGAAGATGAGATTTCCTTTCTTCCTTTACCACTCTGTGTTGTCCGACCACCTCGAAACTTGCTGAAGATAACACTGCCGGTGGATTTTCATTTCCTCAAAATTGGTGCTTCACTCTTCTGAAGTCTGTTGAAGATGACACTGGTTCGAAGACCATTTCCCTTAAGAATTTCCTTCTTCCCCAAGTGGGTATTGACTTCCAGAAAATTTTCAAACTGAAAAGAAAATTTTCTGCCCAGTTTAATAATCTTCTTTGCACCCTACTTCTCTGCCGTCAATGGCATTTCCTTGCTTTGCATAATAATTGGAAAATTGGTGGCAAGTTTTGAAGTTATTTCTCACTTGTTCGGACTAGACAGACTTTGATGGGGAATTTTTGATAAAATGAGAAAGGTAATAAGAAACAAAATAGAAGACAAAGGAAGAAAACGACTCTCTAGCAAGAAATAACTATAAAAACTTATCAAACGCGAATACCAACTCTACTGGTCATGACATGCACATATGGCCTATCCTCTGTCGTTAATCGCCTTTCACAATTTCCTCTGACTATCACCTTTATTCGACTTGAAGTGCCCGAAGGGTTTTCACTTTCAAGCCTCTCTCATTTTGATTTTCTCTTAGCTTTCGTCGCCTTATGGTGCCTGTGAATGTTTTCACCTGTAAGACTCTCTCATTTGTATCACTTTTGATTGGGGTGTCACTGCTAAGACTCTCTCGTGTTTCCTTTCTGCTGGGAATCAGAGTCTTTTCTGATGAAAATCAGAGTGTTATATTCTGATAGGACTCTCTTACTCGCCTGATGTGGAATCTTTTGAAGACTAATCAGAAGGTCTTTCTGGACCGTAATGTGGGATTTGGATAGGGCTAGAAAGAGAGGGTATTGAAGGCTCAAAACAAAATCAATTCTGGGTTCAAATTTAGAACCTTCGGACCTAAATTTATTTATAATCAACACAATTTTTCTTTGCCCCAGTTTTTTACTTGGGGAATTTTTATTACTTTATTTACACTATGACCGAGTTGTGAAGCGCCTACGTATCCTCTTTAAGGAATCAGGTCAAACGTAGTTCCCAATTCCTTTTTTTCAATTTTTTTTTGTTTTTTTTTATCTCTTTTTGTTGTTTTCTTTTCTTTTCTTTTTTCTTTATCCCTTTCTTCTCTTGTCTTTCAAACTTGTGTTTCTAGTCATTGTAACTAATTCCGAAGGAGGGGTATAAAAGAATTTAAATTAAGGCTCAAAGGGTTGACGATGGATAAAGTGTTTGGATAGCAGAACAAAATGCCTTTGTCATTCCAATCTTCAAAACATGCCAAGTTCAAACAACATATTCACGACATCTTCTGTTTGTGCCCTGATTGATAACCATATCGTCCATTCGCCTTTTCATCTATCATTTTAAAGTATTGCTGGACGACACTTTCATTTCAGTATCACGAGCGAACCCCGTCTTAGCATGTCCAATTTTCCTTTAAGGGTTTCTTCGTGTTTTACCTGCCCTAGTCTCACATGATTCGGGCTCCAAATAATCTCAAATCGCTTTTATTTATTTTAAAATGTCCTGATTATCTTCCAATTTCTTCATGATTGACCCTTAATATTAGGCCAAAATTATGTGTGATGCCATGTCATTAGAATCGGCGTTCGAACAAATGACAAATCTAAAGATAGAAGAACTAAACAAAAAGACGACTGGGTAATAAAAGACCGAAAGTTCCATTAAACGGAGAAAAAGGTTCAAATACAAACAAGCAAACCAAAAATACAAACCTGAA
Source organism: Nicotiana noctiflora (assembly GCA_032618575.1). Taxonomy (NCBI): domain Eukaryota; kingdom Viridiplantae; phylum Streptophyta; class Magnoliopsida; order Solanales; family Solanaceae; genus Nicotiana; species Nicotiana noctiflora. Next base: position 81,675 of record JASVEL010001229.1, on the reverse strand, counting down.
AGGAGACTTGAAAAGACTAGGCAAATTGAAATGACCAAAAATGGAAAGAAAGAGGGTTTCACTACAAGACAAAATCTAGGTCACAACCCTGGAAACAACTCGGACAAAAGAAATGACAACAAAAACAAACCACCGAAAACTCCTCCCGATTACCAAGCATGACTTCTCATATACCAACTTCTGCCGATTGGTTTTGCTTTGGAATACAGATCGGGCTTCTTAATTTTCCCTTCCCTTGTGTATCAATTTGATCATATGGGTCTAAGGGTGAGTTGGCAATGGATTCTGATTAATGTTGGGTGCCTCTGGTGTCTGAACCTCGATCTTATTGGTGTCAATAAGATTTTGCACTGCATGTTTCAGTTTCCAACATTTCTCGGTATCATGTCCAAGAGCCCATGAACAATACTCACAGCTTACTGAGCGATCTACATTTGGGGGTAGGGGATTTGGCAATCTTGTCTCAACAGGACTCAACAAACCTATATGCTTCAATTTGTGGAACAGAGCAGTATAAGTTTCTCCCAACTCAGTGAATGCTCTTTGTGTCTTTTCCTTCTTGAAGGCATGATTCCCTCGGAAATGGTGGATATGTGTTTCAGGGAGGGTGATTAGGGTGATTTGGGTGGTAGGGTCTGGCTTGGTAATGAGTTGAAGGACCTTTCGATCTGGACCAAGTACCCTCCTCTACCGTTGCAATTCTTCTCTTCTCTTCTTCCCGAATGCAACCCCTGTGCCATTCTGAATGGCTTGAGTTGTTGCTTTCAACGCGGAATAGCTCAAGATTTTATTGGACTTAAGTCCCTCTTCTATCATTCCACCCATTTTGACCACCTCATTGAAAGATTTACCAACCGATGTCACCAGGTGACTAAAGTAAGTTGGCTCCAGTGTCTGCAAGAAGTAATCTACCATCTCGTTCTCTCTCATCGGGGGATCTACCCTTGCTGCTTGTTCCCTCCAGCGGAACCCAAATTCTCTAAAGCTTTCGGCGGGTTTCTTCTCTAGCTTTAGCAATGATAAGCGATCGGGGATTATTTCAAGATTATACTGGAACTGGCCGATAAATGCTTGAGCCAAGTCATCCCATGTAAACCATCTGCTGGGATCTTGCCTGGTGTACCATTCTAATGCAGACCCTCCCAAACTCTGACCGAAGTAAGCTATCAGAATTTCATCTCGCCCTCCGGCTCCTCGCATTTTGCTGCAGAAACCTCGGAGATGGGCTACTGGGTCACCATGCCCCTCGTATAGATCAAACTTGGGCATTTTGAACCCAGCGGGCAACTGGACATCTGGAAATGGGCACAGATCTTTGTAAGAAACACTGACTTGGTTGCCTAAACCATGCATATTCCTGAAGGATTGCTCCAGGCTTTTAACTTTCCCAATAACTTCCTCCTGCTCCAAACTTTTGAAGTGCTTTTCTGGCTCTGCCGGGTTATCCCAGTGAGGGGTGTGTGAATGCAGTTCAGGAGCCTTAAAGGTAGGCTCGGATCATAACAATGATTGTCATGTATTTGGAAAAGCGGTTCACCGGACGACTTCTGTAAAGTAGCAGGTGGAGGTGCCACAAAAACAGGGGTGATCGGAGGAGGAGTATTTTGTCTAGCTGGTGGAACCTGGGATGTATAAGGGTTTTCCCCTTGATAATATGGATAGATCGGTGCACTTGTCGAGGGGTCAATGGGCGGACGCTCTGGAGCTGGTGTAAGAGTAGGAAGGTTTGGTGATGACTGTCCCCTAGCCCAGGCTAGGTGCATCTCTGCTATTTGCTGTCTCAACCGGTCCACCTCCTCTTTCATAATTTGTATCTCTGTTTTCTCTCCGTCGAGACTTTTGCCGGAACTAGACATGCTTGCTAGAATTGGCCCTTTTGATCTAGTATGGTAATGGTGATTGGCCAGAATATTCTGCCAAGCCAATCGCTAAACTTTCTAGAAATGAAACAAACTTGTAAGCTCACAGAGTTTAACAGATATGTTATCGCACGTTGGATGCAATGCACCTAGTCGGTTAACCATATATGTATTCACTGCATGCATCATTCCAGCTTTTCCCTTTTCAATTATCCTTGAAAACCCTTTTTTTTCTTTTCAAATTGGAATAAAAACCTTGTTTTTACAAACATGGCCTTTCAGCGCCTCGGGGACGAAGATTATAAGGCTATGAGGGTCAATTGACTAAAAATCTACCAAATGACCCAAAAGTGGCCGTTTATGCAAAGTTAGCCTTCCGGCGTCCCTTTCGGGTACATTCGGCTGTTTTTGAAAACGGCATCACTTCGATTTATTGAAAACTAAACACACATTTTTTAAAAAAAAAAGGTGGTAAAATCAAACTTGAATTTGATGCTACGGCCTTTCAACATTTCCACATGGAATATTTCAAGGCTATTATTCAAAAAGAAAAAAAAGAAAAGACTTCAAAGTGGCCATTTTTGCAAAAACAGTCTTCCGGCGTCCTTTCGGAACATTCGGCTATTTTCAAAAATAGCGTTACTTTGATTTTATTGAAAACTAAAACTTCGACATTTTTTTATTTTTTTTTATTTTTTAAATTTTTGAAGGGGTGGTTGGACCCGATGAGGGTTGCCTACGTATCCCACCTAATGGGGAGAATCAAACCTGCGTAGTTCGGTCCGATAAAGCAAACTAATTTTGAAAACAATGACATTTCTTTTATGTATTTTTTTTTATTATATTTGTTTTTATTAGCAAGCAAGACGAACTATTTTTGAAAACAAACTATTATTTTTTTTTCAATTCATTGGCATATAAAACGAACTAATATAAATTTCATTTTATTGACAAACCATTAACTATATTTTTTATCAAGAAAATCACTTCTTTTTTTTTTTTAAATAATTTTTTTTTCGTTTAAGTAATAATAAACTATTTTAAAAATAACAATTCTCTTTTTATTCTTTTTATTCTCAAAATTCGGTAGAGTTTCGACACTACTTGGGCATTGGTTTATTTTCTAAAAATGAGTAGTTATCTCTCTATACTGTTATTTTTCTTTTCTCTTTTTTTTTTCTTCATTTTCCTCAATATTTACAAGCTGGTCGGCATGCAAGTCTAAAACAAATAATTGCGTAAAACAAACAGAATGCGACAGGATGGTTTTTCTTTTTTTATTTCAGGTTGCCTGTCCTAGACAGACCCAACCCCTGTGTTGAGTCCCCTAAGTCAAATGCAACATGATGCAAATAAGCGTTCCAATTTAGGCTCAATATCCTGATTTTTGGTGGTACTAGACTGTGTACCCGAGCGAACAACTCGGATCGAGGAGGGGGCTACGTACCGGGGACCCGCGGGATCGTCCGGCTTTGTAACTTATCCGGCCTCTCTTTCTTATTTTTGGTATTGACACTAACAGAAAGGGGAGTCTCAACCAGTAAGCACATCCCCGGAGGTAAAGAAGAGAAGGGTTTTCGGCACAACTTATATATATACAGTTCACGCAATATCAAAGCAGTAAATATGTACCACATTAATCAAAACATATAATGAAATCAGATATAAGCAAAAATAGCAATTTAACTGAGCTCGAATTCTTAAATCCTGAACCGAAGTTTTGGGTTATTGTCCCCAGCAGAGTCGCCAGAGCTGTCACACCTCCTTTTTTTATATACATATATGTAAACGTAAATGTGCCACTGTTTAATACTACACCCCGAAAAAGGATATAATAATAATCAGGGAAGGAGTTTTTCCACTTAAAGGACAGTCGGAACGGGATCAATTTATTTAATTTTTCGGAGTCGCCACTTGGGAAAATAATGGTGTCCCAAGTCACCGGTTTAATCCCGAACCGAGGAAATTTATGACTCTGTATTATAGTCTGCGAAACTAGAAACCTGGATAAGGAATTTTGTTAACCCGGGAGAAGGTGTTAGGCACTCCCGGATTCCGTGGTTCTAGCACGGTCGCTCAACTGCGATTTTTTTGCTTTTATCTGATTTCTTTATATATTTTAACTAATGTGCTACTAATGCTTCGCTTTTAATTTAGAAGAATTGCGACGTTACGAAAACACATTTTTTGAGTCACACCGCAACCAGTACGCCTATGACTTTAATGTATTTCAATTTCGTCGAGAGTAAGATTTGGGTCACATAAATGCGCACTCGTATTTAGAAAGGTAATGTTATTAAAATAACGCGCCTAAAGCAACTACGCATTTTTAACTTTGCGAGGGCCATGGAAATTTGCTAAATGGCACGCCTCTAATTCTGAAAAAAAACTTTAATTAATTAAATGAGGGCCACACATTTGAGATTCTTATTTGACATGGCACGCCTCAAATTATTCCAAAATCTTTACTCAACTAAAACGCACTATGAATATTCATGAATTATATTTCTAGACTATTTTGAAATTATTGTAAGAATAAAGAGTTATGGGTGAAACCAAAATATTGTGCATCATCTGCATTGTCATGTGACAACAGAACCCAAATAGCAATACATTAACTTTCTACAGGTAAAAGCAACTTTAACAATTTTTTGATAGTTCTGGAATTAGAAGCAAAACCGTGCGTTAACAAATTCACGCAGTACGTACACAAGATTGCAAAACGCGGAGCTGTCTCTTCCAAAGCAGTAATTTTAGCTAATTAGCTAATTATTTTTGGTCAATTGGCTTCACACTTTTCTACTCCATTACTTAAAAAATAAATAAACAAAGACAAAATACATAAAATAGATTGCAAATCTCTTCAATTGAGACGAATTTCATCCAAACAAATGTATGGCTTCTGGAAATTTCAACAGAGAGATAGGAACCCAAACTTATTAAAATTTAGTCTACCTTAATCATGGAAATCTGCATCGTCATAATCAAACCAACAAGGGAAAACTAACTAATGTAGATTAAACACACAATGATGAAGTATATATCTCCCCAAGAACACAAATGAATTCAACAAGGAAAATGGAGATGATCAATAATAGATGGACCCGAACCAGCAGCGAGGCTCGAACTGAAATAAGCCTCGATCTAACTCTATCTAACCATCAGTTTCCAACAAAATAAAAGGCAGCAGGAATTTCTTTAAGAAATACTACTGTTATATCAAGATAACATGAAACTGAATACTGTTATACTACATCACTAGCTTCAGGAATTCTAAGTAAATAATTGACATTGAGGATTAAAGAAAGCAGTAATTTACTCATGAAATCTTTAAGTAAATACAACTATCATACTTGTATCTCATCTCTTATGGAATCAGGGAATACCTGGAAATTGAACAAGAAATGAAGAAATGTGAAGTCAGGAACCAAAAGTAGAAGATCAACAACAGAACAGCAACAGCTAACATCAACAAGGAAGCAGCCCAGCCAAATCGAGTTCAAAAATAACAGGAGGCCAAATCACTCGAACAAATAACAGAACATAACTTCTGAACTAAACCTCCAAACCCAAATTCAAATCGTTTTCTTTAACATAAAACTCTTCAGAGAGCAAGAACTTAAAAAGACTACAAAGATTGACAGTAGAACAGTGAGCTTCTTTCCAATTTCAGTTGTTTCTTTTTCTGTGATTCTCTCAAACTCTCTTCTCCTCTCAATACTCAATTTCAGTATGTTTGTTTTTCAATCTCCCTCAAGTCTTCCCTATTTTTAAACTCTCTCTCTCAGTGTTTCTCTCTTACTCACAGGCTCTCCTGTTTCAAAATACTCTTAAATGTATGTCCCTACTGTGTGTGTTCCCCCCTGTATTTCTCTTAAACTCCCACTATTTTTCCATATTCTATTCTATGTACTTTTTCCCTTCTTCTTAAACTCACAGGCTCTTAAGTGTATCTCTCTGTCCCTCTGATTCTTTAGTATCTTCCAGTGTTTTTCTCTATTCTCTTTTATAGGCCAAAACCAGAATCTTTACCAGCCTGTTTTCTCTTCCTATGTGCATCCCTTTCACCTTTTAATCACACACCCATGTTCTCTCTGATTCACAGCCAATAAAAGCACTAGGCCAACCCAGTAGTTCCCTTTTTCCTTTTAAAATTCACCCCTTTTCTTTTATATGCTTAGCAGTGTGCTCTTTAATCTTTACAACATATTCTTAAATAAATACACCTTTGCACTGAGTTCATACATGTATTTAAACATGTATTTAACTAGATTCACTTAATCTTTGACTACGACTGCCTAAACGAGGTATGAATTTCAGCCTTACTATCAACCAGCATTCAAAACCAATACCAATTACACAAAAACATCCAATGAATTCAACAACATGAAAAAACAGAACTCCTATTAAATGATTGATCAAACAACGATATTCGTTTAAACAACTACGACCTATATAATCGATATTGATTAATCAACATCCAAACTATAACATACGGTCAGGCTTAGAGGGGCAACAAACCTAATCAACAATTCGACGACCTTAAACGAAGTAAACATACAATGCTATCACAACAAACATAATAAATCGGACAGAAAAGAACAAGAAATGCTTTCGACCGAATAAAGGGGTCATTTGAGAAGAAGCGAATGAAAATTTGAAACACACAAATACTAATACTAAACAACAAATATAACAATAAATAAAACAAAAAGAAGAAGAACAAATACCTTATAAATGTAGGCGACCCAGGCTCGAACTCGGACTCGAAATTATTGAAGCCAAACGGGTCTTAATTGAGGTGTTCTCGGTTGAGAACACCTAAATTAAGGTCCATGGGGCCTCAATTTCTATTCAATTTTAACCCTATAAAATTAGGGTTCTTGAGGCTCGATTTGTGGTTCGAGTAGTTCGGCTTTGATTCGAAGGGAACCAATGTTCGTTTGGCCATGAGGGCGGTCAAGAGGTGATAGAGGGTGAATTTGGACTTGATTAGAGTAGGTTCACACTTTGCTCGAATCTCCAAACAGAAATTCGAGGCGGCCCAAGGTGATTCGAGGGTCAAAAGTTATGGTTTTGGGAAGAGGAGATGGAGAGGGTTCCATTGGTGTAAGTTTGGTGGTGAATTGTGGCGCCACCGCCGGGTTTTGGGTGTGGAAGAAAGGGTGGCGGCTAGGGTTTATTTTAGGGAAATATCGTCTGAAGGAGACGATGGTGAAGGGGTTTTTGGGAGAATGAAAGGGGTCAGCCGGGTTTGGGGGGTATTGAATGTATTAAAGTGATATAATTAATCTCGGTCGTTGGATGATGAGAATCCAACGGCCCAGATCAGTTGTCTAATAACACTGGGTCATTTGGGATCGGGTGGATCGGGTAGGGTATGGGTTGGACCGGGTAAAGCAGTGTTTTGGGCCTGGTTTCGTCCAGATTCAACTTGGCCCAGTCCGTTTTTCCTTTTATTATATCCATCTTTTTTTCTTGTTTTATTTAAATAATTAAAACTAAAAACCATAATTTTAATTATGAAAACAAATTAGGCTACCACAAATACCAATTAACTCTAAATGGTAATTTTTACAAAAATTAAACAAAAAATATTAAAACACGAAACACACATTTTGATTTTAATTTTCTTATAAAGCAAATTACTTAATTGAATTCTAAATTCAAAAATGCAACATATATATATATATATATATATATATATATCTTAAGCAGAGAAAGTCTGAGTGCACTGTCACACCTCCTTTTTACGCACCCGCGAGGGCACAAGGGAGTTTTTCCAGTTAAAGGACAATCGGAACGGGATCAATTTATTTAATTATTCAGAGTCGCCACTTGGGAAAATAATGGTGTCCCAAGTCACCGGTTTAATCCCGAACCGAGGAAATTTATGACTCCGTAATACAATCTGCGAAACTAGAAACCTGGATAAGGAATTCTGTTAACCCGGGAGAAGGTGTTAGGCACTTCCGGATTCCGTGGTTCTAGCATGGTTGCTCAACTGCAATTTTTGTTTTTATCTGATTTCTTCATATATTTTAATTAGGTGTTACTAATGTTCCGCTTTTCGATTTCAAAAGAATTGCGACGTCACGAAAACACACTTCGAGTCACACCGCAACCGGTACGCCTGTGACTTTAATGTGTTTCAGTTTCGCCAAGAGTAGGATTTGGGTCACATAAATGCGCACCCGTATTTAGGAAAATAATTTATTTACAAATCGTGCCTACAGAGTCTATCGTCTTTATTAACTTTGGGAAAGACCGTGAAATTCGCTAAACGATCTTCCCGAGTCTATGCTTTTTATAATAATTTTATTTGAGGGCCCCGCAATTGTGTATTTAGTGTGGCGAGGCTCATCTCACTTTTATTAAAGGCCAACCTAAAGTGACTATGGATTTTCTATTCATTATTTGTCTCAAAAGGGCAAATTAATTTCATTTATAAATTCGGGCCTCGAATTCAAACAAAAGGGGAGACCTTATTAGCTTGAACACGCTACCTAATTCGAAACCCAATTTTATATTTTTCGAATAAGTTCTCTATACTCCTAATATAATTTTTAACAAAAGAGTTATTGATTTACAGCAGTTTCAAACCTTGGATCATTGGTCCAAGCCTGTAAATGTTGGTGTTCAGCCATTGGGCTTCAGTGAGGCCCAACCACGGATCTCTTCTAGCCTAAGAATTGAGCTGGCTGATTAAATAATTGAACAAGCAATGGGCTTATTTTGTTACAGCCTAGTTATCAAGAGCTCGGGTGTTTAACAGTAAAATTTTCAGTTTTCACCCAAATTAAACTAACAAGCAGACATAACCTATGGATGCATAATCTTATGTTAGCGAGAGCATGACCAATACTATTTCTAATTTTATACCATGTACTCACAGTTTGAAACTCCAGTTTGAGGTGATGATTTCAAAGTCGGATGCCTAATATGACTATTCTCTTTGGTTTTTGAAAATGAGACTATCACACATATCCCTGCTACATTATCTACTGGAAACAATTTGAACATGATAACGCACAAAAGTACAACCTGCTATCACTGAGCATGGCATCTTTATTACTGAAATTAATATAGTCCTAGGCGGTTTCCAATAGCAATACTGCAGCTAATTAGCAAATATATGTAACTACTAACATAAATTAACTAAGTTAACATGTGGTATTCTCTTTTCCTAGCATGAAATTGCTCTTTTACTGAAGAGCTCGAACAAACCTAAAGAATAGCAGTTCAATAGTCCTATACAATTACAAGGTGAAAATCTATTTGAATGAAACTACCTCTACATATTACAATCAGCAAATAAAAGCAAAAGCAAGCTCTAAAAAATGCCTCCTCGGATTCATTTCACAAAGGTTCAGGTACATTGATTGAAACTTCACACCACTAGAGATAAAATGTACCTGGAAATCACAATGAGGAGAAATCAGTTGCAGCAGCAGATGTCACAACAACAACAACACCAGGACCAACAACAACAGAAGCAGCAACAGAAGAAAAGCAGTAGCCAAAACACAGCAACAAACAGCAACCAGACACAACCCACAGCAGTAGCCAAACACAACACTAGCAGTGGCCAAACACAACACTAGCAGTAGCCAAACACAACCACAGCAGTAGCCAAACACAGCACTAGCAGTGGCCAAACACAGCACTAGCAGTGGCCAAACACAACACTCAGCAAACCAGTGACACAACCTCGACCAACAGAAACAAACGACCCAAAATATATGCAAGGGATCTGTGTGAACTTCAAACAGGAATCCAATGAAACAGTAACCAGGAATCAAATGGCAACTAAAGAAGAATCAAAACTCTCACTATGTTTTCTCTCGAAGAAATGATTCCCATTCTCTGTCTAAGAGCTATTTTTCTTCAATCTCCTTGTTTAAGGTCTGTGTCTATCTATCTATATGCTTCAGAATGCTCTCCAAAGTCTCCCCTCACTGTATTTTTCCACTGTCTATATAGCTTTTTCAATCCAGCTCCTAATGGTGCCCCCCATTTTAAATTAAACCCCTTGCCCATTATATTCTCTGCCTAGCCCATTATCCCCTCTGTTTTCCACTTAAACTTGTCTAAGCATGGGGTTTTTATGTTTAAAATTCCCTAAGTGCAAAGCCCAGGTGGATACCTGCTGTCCAGCAGGTTCCACTGACCTAAGGCATGTGCACTACACTGTTAATTTGCTCAAAACTCTTATCAGCTATGACAAACAAGAACAACTAGTACACAGAACCAAACAACAGATATAAAAATCCAATTCAGGCAAAACAAACCACTTCCCGGGATTTCACACAAACAAATTCTACGAGATTAGACGACGACATTCAATTAACTATAACACATAACATCGATAACAAATTAATCGATAAAACAGTGATTCTAAAATCTCGGCCAAAATGAAACTAGGTATTCGACGACGCTAATCGAAACGAATACGCATTTGACCACATACGTAATCAAACAAACAATATAGAAGAGTAATTGACCAAATAAAAGGTCCTTGAGAAGAAGTGACAAATAGGGACGGCCAAAGGAATGAGAAGAAAATCAAACGAGTTGAACTAAACAAATACACAAAACAACAAATACCTAATTGAAATAAATAGGAAAAAGGAGATTACCTCGAAAGAAATCGAAATCAAAGCAGAAACCGGGCCTTTTGAGCTTGGACTTGAATTCGGAGTCTAACGGACTTTAATTGAGATGTTTTCAAACGAAAACATCCCAATTAAATTCTATTAGACTTCAATTTCTCTCGAATTTAAACGAAGACCCTAATTTTGAAATCTAGGGTTCATATGGCCGCTTTGGGATTTTTGGGTTTCCGGTCGGATTCGAACAAAACCAAAGGTGGTTTGGGTGTGAGGGTGGTCCGGAGGTGCTAGGGTAAGATTTTGGGCTTGATCGGAGTGAGTTCAAGTTTTGCTCGAATCTTCAAATGAAGATTCGAGATGAAGGGGAAGGATTTGAACCAAACTGTTAATGGATTTGGAAAGAGGAAGGTTAAAGGGTTTTGGGGTGTTAATTTGGGACGGGTTGGACCACCGGAACCGCCGTGAGGCGATTTCCGGTGGGGCGGGACACGGTGGGTGGCGGCGGCGTTTTATCGTCTCTGAGAGAGACGAGAAAGGGTCTGGGAGAGAATGAAAATGGGTATGGGGGTATTGGGGGGTATCTGAGTCATAGATTGATTCATTTCGGCCGTTGGATGATGAGAATCCAACGGCCAAGATCAAACAATGGGGCAATTAATGTGATCCATCAGATCAACGCCGATCGACGGCTTGGATCTCTTTACTTAAAACAGAACGACGTCGTTTGGTCTTAGTAAGAGTGGGTCGAACCGGGTGAGATGGTATTGATTGGATTGGGTAAGGGTTTTGGGCTGGTTGTTTTGTTTGGGTTCCGGATTTAGGGGCCCAAGTCCTTTTCTTTTCCTTCTTTATAATCAACACAAACTTCTAATTAATTTGTAACCATTAAAATAAAACTATAGGAATATTAATGCTTAACATCAATCAATACACAATTAACAAATAAACATAAAATCATATAATGACAAAAATCGAATGAAAATATGTATATTATTATATATTTTTGATTTTTCCATTTCGTAAAAATAGGTATTTTACCAATCAACTCAAAATATTTTATAATTAAGTTTTAAATGCTATTACATATATTTTTTGTATTTTTATTAATTTAATCACATAAGCATGCGCACACAAATACAAATAACAAGAAAATTAATATCAAAGCCCGCAAATATTGCAAACAAACACAAAACTCTTTTATTTTTGACATTTTGGGAGTAATTCTCGTATAGGGCAAAAATCACGTGCTCACAGTACTTATATATGCATGTACATGATATTTTGAGAATATTTTAAGTATGAAAATAAGTAGGGAAAAATTAGGTATCAGTAGCTGCCCTATGAAGCATTTTTTGGAAAAGTTTGACCGAACCTTGCCTCAAAGGTCTCCTACATATCCCTGGCTAAAAGGGAATCAGGTCAATGTAGTTCGGGAAGTTTTGGTAGCTGGGACTACCATGACTGTTGTGATCTTGCTGTTACTGCTGTTGCTGTTGTTGCCACTGCTTAACCGATCTCCTTATTACACCGTGCTAAACAAAAATAAGAAGCTAGACTAAGTTACAGTACTGCAAATGCTTATCTATCTTTTCCACTTGATCTTGCCATGCTCCTCGCCATCCTGCTGGCTTTGATGTTTCTTCACATACTTCTTCTCTTCTAACAATTGTTATTTCGGCCTATCTTCATTGCCGAACTCCGACCCTTGGTCACTTCTTTATGATCTTCGAACTATTCTCCTTCGAAGTCTGAACCATCTTTCTGATCCTCGTTGCCTTCCTTTTGATTATAATCTCGGACTCGTGCTGGGGATTTCCGTTATACTCAACTGCTTTCCTCAACCGAATTCAAAATAAATCGCCATTCCATTCTTCAGGCGGGCTCCCTGACTTCAACTACATCTTCAAAACTAAATCGCCACTCCATTCTTCAGGCGGGCTTCCTGACTTTAACTACAACTTCAAAACTAAATTGCCACTCCATTCTTCAGGCGGGCACCCTGACTTCAACTACAACTTCAAAATAAATCGCCACTCCATTCTTCGGGCGGGCTCCCTGACTTCAACTACAACTTCAAAACTAAATCGCCACTCCATTCTTCAGGCGGGCACCCTGACTTCAACTACAACTCATTAACTCCATCCCATCCTTTCTTCTGAATTACCTTGTTTCGAAATTGCTTTCCTCCTAGGTCGTGTTATTTTTCCCTTAACTTCAAAATAAATCGCCACTCCATTCTTCAGGCGGGCTCCCTGACTTCAACTACAACTTCAAAATAAATCGTCACTCCATTCTTCAGGCGGGCTCCCTGACTTCAACTACAACTTCAAAATAAATCGCCTTCCTTCGTTTCCTGTACCATTTCCTTCTTCCTGCATCGTCTCTTGGGCTACCCTTTTCTTCTGAATTACCTCGTCTTGGAACTGCTTTCCCCCTGGGTCGTGATACTTTTCCTTTGGCTGCTGGAGATATCTTTGAAACTGTTTACTCACCCGCTGGTGATGATGCTGCTGGGGAAGTATTCTTTATTTCCTTCACCCCTCATTCTCTCTCGGACTCGCCGGGGTTGAAACGTCATTAACTGAGGATTACCCCGGCGGGGGACCCCTTTTCTTCTTCCTTCTTCTCAGACCTCCTCTGGGACTCACGCTTTGGCCTCCTTGAACTTATGGGATATAATGCTGCTGGGGGAATCTCAGAGTTAGTGTTTCATTTTCCAACAACTGCTGGGGATGATACCAGGCTCAAAGATCGCCCCCTTGTGTTGTCTGGCCTTTCTCAAAACCATTCTACTCGGAACTGGTATTTCCCGAAATCTCGTTACCCTTATCCACTGGGTATTTGTTTTCAAGAAAATTTTCGCAATGGGAGAAAATTTTCTGCCCCAGTTTGATGACCTTCTACGCGGCATGCTTTTCCGCCGATGAACCCTCTTTTCCTGCTTTAAATCAAAGAAAAATTGTTAGTTCTCAAAACGCACTGAGTGATCGTGCCACTCTTGTTGGGGGCCATTTTCCTCCTCTCTTTCAGCTGCTCGGCCTCCCTCGAACCTTTGGGGACGACGTTGACACTTGCTGGGGATGATGCTCTTTCCACCGATGGTCTCTCATCTCTCGTTTTATTCCAACCTTCGGTCCGGTCCGACCCTTTTAGCCGGTGATCTGTTGTGAGAAATCATCTTCCGGACGTGCCATATGTGTCCATCATACTCCATAATTCCTGTGAACCTTCTAATCAACCTGTCGTTCCAATCCTAATATCGGAACGACTTTTGCCTTATTGCCTCGTTCCACGCCTATTCATTTTCATTGTACCGCTTTGGGAGACTTGGTAGTAAGCTTTGAAAAATCAATTTTCGAAAACGAAAGAAAAGAAAAAGAATGTTGACCGCGAATGACAAAAGAAAGGAAAAAAACTTTTCTGAACTCAAAAATGGGAAAAACTTATCTGAATGTGTGACTGATCCCATGGTTATGCCGCGCCTTTGAGATTAATCTACCCAGTCTATTCATGTCAATCACTTTCTGATGGCCGCGTTTTGCTAGGAGTAAACGAATGTCCAAACCTTGTCTCATGCAGACATCTTGTAACCATCTCGCCTTGTCACCTCATAGTGCCCTTCAAAGGGTTTTCACTAATGAGATTCTCTCATTTCTCTCTATCTCCCGTCGCCTTAGGGTGCCCGTAAAGGTTTTCACCGTAAGACTCTCTCATTTTATTTCTCTCAACTTCTTCGCCTTAAGGTGCCCGCGAGGGTTTTCACCGTTAAGACTCTCTCATTTCGCTTTCTTTCCCTGGCTGGGGAATCGTCCGCGAGATTCCTTCTAAAGCATTATCCCTTTTCGGCTTGTGCATCCTGGATTCAATCGAGGGTCGGAGTGTCACTTTTGGCTTTCATTCGCATGACTTGGCATTTCTCAAATACTGATTGAGAGGTCTTTTTCGGTCATTAATGTGGTTTTTGTGCGTGAGGCTAAAGAAAAAGGGGTTTAACCTCAACGGTTAGCTCATTACAACTTTCGGAATCCACACCATCTTTTCAAATGAAACAATGACTTCTACCCCAGTTTTGTTGCTTGGGGAATCTTTGATTTTTATTTTATTATGACCGAGCCGTGTGGCGCCTGCGTATCATTCTTGAGGAATCAGGTCGAACGTAGTTCACTTTTCTTGTATCCTTTCTTTATTTCTTTTTCTATTTTTGTTACACATTTTCCTTGATGATTCCGAAAGAGGGTATATGAAGGGATAGTTAAGGCTCAAAAGGGGGAAACAAGGGTTAAAGTGTTTGGGTAGTAGAAAAATTGCCTCTGTCATTTCATTCTCCGAAAAACGCCAAAATACACACAAACGAAACCAAACGTCGACAACTACATTAAAGAATTACACATAATATCTCTTGACTGCATCAAAATTGATAGCCATATCAGTGAATCTTCCCTCAATATCAGTTTGACATAGCGCAGCGTTGGATAATACCCTAGTCACAACAAATGGTCCCTGCCAATTTGGAGCGAACTTGCCTTTCGCTTCTGCCTGATGTGGTAGAACTCTCTTCAACACATGTTGCCCCACTTCAAATTTCCTGGGACGTACCTTCTTGTTATATGCTCTTGCCATTCTCTTTTGATACAATTGGCCATGACATACTGCTGTCAATCTCTTTTCATCGATCAAGCTCAATTGCTCTAATCGGGTTTTGACCCACTCATCATCGTCGATCTCGGCTTCAGCAACAATTCGGAGGGATGGAATTTCAACTTCTGCGGGTATTACTGCTTCAGTCCTGTACACCAACAAGTAAGGAGTTGCACCTACCGAAGTCCGGACGGTAGTGCGATAACCCAACAGTGCAAATGGTAACTTTTCATGCCATTGCTTAGACCCTTCTACCATCTTCCTCAATATCTTCTTTATATTCTTGTTTGCTGCCTCAACCGCACCATTTGCTTTGGGACGATATGGTGTGGAATTTCGGTGTGTAATCTTGAACTGTTGACATACCTCTTTCATCAATCCGCTGTTAAGATTTGCACCGTTATCTGTGATGATTATCTTTGGAATTCCAAACCTACAGATGATGTGGGAATGTACGAAGTCCACCACTGCCTTCTTAGTCACGGATTTGAAGGTTTTGGCCTCCACCCACTTGGTAAAGTAATCGATCGTCACCAGAATGAACCTATGACCATTGGAAGCCGCAGGTTCTATAGGTCCGATAACATCCATACCCCACGCGACAAACGGCCATGGTGCTGACATTGTATGCAATTCAGTCGGTGGAGAATGAATCAAATCTCCGTGTATCTGACATTGATGACATCTTCGCACGAAACTTATACAATCCCGCTCCATAGTGAGCCAATAATATCCTGCTCGAAGAATCTTCTTTGCCAATACATATCCGCTCATGTGTGGTCCACAAACTCCGGAGTGTATATCTGTCATCACTGTCGTGGCTTGACTCGCGTCTATACATCTCAACAGTCCCAAATCTGGGGTTCTTTTGTACAGCACCCCTCCACTAAGGAAGAATCCGTTTGCCAATCGCCGAATAGCTCTCCTTTGATCTCCAGTCGCTTGCTCTGGGTATATTCCTAACCTGAGGTATTCTTTGACATCATGAAACCATGGCTCACCATCCATCTCTTCCTCTATCATATTGCAATAGGCATGCTGATTCCGGAACTGAATATGTAACGGATCGACACGAACCTTGTCCGGGTGATGTAGCATTGACGCTAAAGTAGCTAGAGCGTCGGCAACCTCATTATGCATCCTTGGGATGTGCTTGAATTCTACTGATCGAAAGCGCTTGGTCAGATCATGCAAACACTGACGATACGGGATAAGCTTTAAATCCCTGGTTTCCCATTCTCCCTGAATCTGATGTACCAGAAGGTCCGAGTCCCCCATGACCAAGATGTCCCGTACATCCATGTCCACCGCTAATCGCAAACCCAAGATACATGCCTCGTACTCGGCCATATTATTGGTACAATGAAAACGCAGTTGAGCAGTGACATGGTAATGATGTCCTATTTCAGAGTTGAGCACAGCCCCTACTCCGACTCCTTTTGCGTTCGCCGCTCCGTCGAAGAAAAGCTTCCACCCTGGATCCTCGGTTAATTCCAACCCGTCAATTTGCAGTACTTCTTCGTCAGGAAAATACGTCCTCAGAGGTTCGTATCCGTCATCAACAGGATTCTCAGCTAAGTGATCGGCTAGGGCTTGAGCTTTCATAGCCGTCCTTGTCACGTATATGATGTCGAACTCTGTAAGTAATATTTGCCATTTTGCTAACCTCCCTGTAGGCATAGGTTTCTGGAAAATATACTTCAATGGATCCAAACGCGAAATGAGGTAGGTGGTGTAAGAAGACAAATAATGTTTCAGCTTTTGGGCTACCCAGGTCAAGGCACAACATGTCTTTTCCAAATGAGTGTACTTAACCTCGTGGACCGTGAACTTCTTACCGACGTAGTAAATGGCCCGTTCCTTTCTGCCAGTAAGATCGTGCTGCCCCAGCACGCAGCCGAACGAATTCTCCAAGACCGTTAGATAGAGAATCGAGGGTCTACCCGGTTCAGGCGGAACTAGTACGGGTGGGTTTGACAGATACCCTTTGATTTGGTCAAATGCTTCCTGACATTCTATCGTCCATTCTATCGCAGCGTCTTTCTTCAACAGAACGGAATATGGGTTCACAGGTTGCTGTAAGTTGAGCAATAAACCTACTGATGTAATTTAACCTTCCCAACAGACTCATCACCTCTGTTTTATTCTTTGGCGGGGGTAGCTCTTGAATGGACTTGATTTTGGATGGGTCCAACTCAATGCCCCGTCGGCTGACGATGAATCCTAGCAACTTTCCTGATGGAACTCCGAATGCGCATTTGGCCGGATTGAGCTTGATATCATATCTTCGAAGCCTTTGAAAGAACTTCCTGAGGTCGGCAACGTGGTCTTCTTGACGTCTAGATTTTACGATCACATCATCCACGTACACTTCAATTTCCTTGTGTATCATGTCATGGAATACCGTAGTCATCGCTCTCATGTATGTTGCCCTTGCGTTCTTCAAACCGAACGGCATCACCCGGTAGCAATAAGTTCCCCACGGTGTGATAAAAGCCGTCTTTTCTGCGTCCTCTTCATCCATCAAGATCTGATGATATCCCGCGTAGCAATCCACAAAGGATCCGATTTCACGTCCGGCTGTTATCAATCAGGATATGGATATTGGGAAGCGAGAAATTATCTTTAGGACTCGCCTTGTTGAGATTGCGGTAGTCCACGCATACTCTGATCTTTCCGTCTTTCTTTGGCACCGGTACTACGTTAGCCAACCATTCAGGGTATCGAGTGACACGAATGACTTTCGCCTGCAACTGCTTGGTTACTTCCTCCTTAATCTTCACACTCATCTCCGTCTTGAATTTCCGCAGTTTTTGCTTGACGGGAGGATATGCCGGATCGGTGGGTAATTTATGAACCACTAGATCAGTGCTGAGTCCTGGCATGTCGTCGTACGACCATGCGAAAATGTCTTTAAACTCCATGAGTGTTTTGATCAACTTTTCTCTCAGGTTTGGTTCAATATGGACACTTATCCTGGTTTCTTTGACGTCATCTGTGTTCCCCAGATTAACGGCCTCAGTATCATTTAGATTTGGTTTGGGTTTTTCCTCGAAGTGACTTAATTCTTCACCGATTTCTTCTACGGCTTCATCATCGCCGTATTCCGATTCACTCTCGTCACTTCTTATTTCATGCGTGATTATTTCCAAACCCGATTGACTTTCTAGACTGGGTTGATTAATCTTTAAGCACGTCATATCATTAAGATCAGTTGAAAGAAAGCTGTTCAGAAAAGTAACAGAAGAAAAAATAAACAAAATTAGACACGAAGGGAACAAAATTTCATTAATGGGAACAGTACAAGGAAGAACAAACTTGCAAACTCAAATCAAAATGAACTAAGACAAACGGATTTTACTCCGGGGACAACCCCAACACAAAATTTCGAAAGAAAACAATCCAAAACCAACTACCAAGACTACTTCCGGACAGGGAGAGGAGTAGCCTTCCAATTATTCAATTTTGCTTTCGATCCCACAAACTGTATCTCGGCATGGCTGGATCCTTCGCCATCCTCTAGCATGCATACATCTGCGAATAGGCCCTCGAATTTTCTTAAGAACTCTTCGTCTGGCCTAACCATAGGACTGGGAATCTTTGTCGTCGGATGTCCTTTTACTCCCGACCCGACAAAAGATCGGGAAAGGCGTGGAACACGCTTCGGGAGCACCCATGTCTTCAGCTTGTTCTTCCTGGCTTGCTGGATGTCCTCTGATGTCGGCTTGAATCCCAAACCGAAGGTTCCCACGTTTTCGACCACTGATACCGGTTGTATGATTCCTTGCAGAGATGCACCTAGACCTTTGCCGGGTATGAAACCGTGTCTCAACATTTCATGAGCCACCATGACGTCTGCAGTAATTATTCTGTCATTGGGAATGCATTCCCTTCTGGAACTCGGTTGGCGGATACCACATCGCAGATCTGGTATACCCATGGCCCAACATCTTCTTCCGTCTCAACAAAGGGGACGATGGTGCCTGGTTGTAGATCATTCTCTCCATGGACGACGATCTCCTGTTGGTCCCACTCAAACTTGACGAGTTGGTGTAGGCTGGATGGAACTGCTCTTGCGGCATGGATCCACGGTCGCCCTATCAGAAGGTTATATGAAACTACCATGTCCAGCACCTGGAATTCCATGGTGAACTCCACTGGTCCGATTGTCAAGATTAACACTATGTCCCCGACCGACGCCTTGCCTCCTCCATCAAACCCTCGAACACATATGTTGTTCTTGCGTATCCTGCCGATGTCCACTTTCAGCTTGTTCAGTGTAGAGAGGGGACATATGTTAGCACTGGACCCATTATCGACAAGGACTTTGGTAACCACCGACTCCTCACACTTTACCGTAAGATACAAAGCCTTGTTGTGCTCAGTGCCTTCCTCAGGCAACTCATCATCGGTGAAGGTGATCCGATTCGCTTCGAAGATCCTATTGGTGATCTTTTCCAAATGACTCACAGAGATTTTATCAGGTACATGGGCCTCATTCAAAACTTTCATCAAAGCTTGCCGATGTTCTTCGAATGTATCAGCAAGGACATCAATGAGATTTGCGTAGGGGTTTTCTTCAGCTGTTCTAAAACAGAATAATCATGCAGCTTCATCTTTTTCAGGAATTCTTCTGCCTCTTCGTCAGGTTACCGGCTTTTTCAATGTTGCCGGAGTGATCTTCCTCAATTCCGCAGGGGCAAAACATCTCCCCGAACGGGTCAACCCTTGCGCTTCGCAGACTTCCTCTTTCACTTCCTTTCCTTTGTAGGTCGTTGTAATCCGAGCATAATTCCATGGAACAGCTCTGCTATCAACTATTGGCAACTGTATTGCTGGCTTGATGATGAAAGGATCCATTCGAACACCTGCTACCGTCAAGACGGGTTTGGTTGCTACCCATGGTACAGTTATTTTTACTTCCCCCGACCTCACCGGCACTTTGTTCACGCTTCCCTTTTCTGCTTCCGATCCCTCTTGTACGTCCTTCTTGCAAATGGGTGACTCATCAAGGCTTGGCCCCTTTCTCATTCCTACCCCACTAGACTTGATCATCATTACAGTCTGAGAGGTTTTCTCCTTTTCTTCTTCTACCCGTACCAACTCGATCATGTTGGTCTCATGATGAGTTGGAAGTGGATTTTGGTTGATGTTGGGCTCTGTTGGAGTCTGGACCTCAATCCTGCGAGTGTCGATGAGCTCCTGGATGGTCGTTTTCAACCTCCAACACTTTTCCGTGTCGTGTCCTGGACATCCTGAGCAGTATGCACAATTTACTGAATGGTCCAGATTCTTTGGAAGAGGGTTTGGTAGCTTAGCCTCAACCGGATTTAGCAACCCTACTTGCTTCAAACGGTGGAACAGACTGGTGTAGGACTCCCCCAAGGGAGTGAAAGTCTTTGGCCTCGGCGCCCTGTCGCTCTTGAATGCTTGGTTCGGCCGAAAGCCCGCACCCATGGGATTTCTGTAGGCTCTTGGGGGTGGGTAATTGTTCTGTGGATTTGGCGCACGCCATGGTGCCTGGACAGGAGGTGCGGAATATGACTGAGCGTGATGGACAGTAAAATGGGGATCAGGTGCTGGATAGTAATGTTGCGGGTGGTTATATGGATTGTGGAAGTAATTTTGGTGGTGAGGCTGTGGCGGGTTATACTGGGGTGCGGGGCCTCTGTTTCTGAACCATGTTCCGGACTCGACTGCCGTGACTTCTTCTTTCCTCTTTTTCCCAAGCACTCCTCCGGTACCACTTTGAATAGCTTGGGTGGTGGCTTTCAACGCTGAATAGCTCATGATCTTGTTGGCTTTCAAGCCTTCCTCGATCATAGCTCCCATCTTTATCACCTCAGTGAATGACTTACCCACGGACGTCACCAGATATCCGAAATAGGTTGGCTCTAGTGTCTGCAAGAAGTAATCCACCATCTCGTTCTCTCTCGTAGGCGGATCTACCCTTGCTGCCTGTTCCCTCCAGCGGAAACCAAATTCCCTGAAACTTTCGGCGGGTTTCTTTTCTAACTTTAGCAATGATAAGCGGTCTGGGACTATTTCAAGATTGTACTGGAACTGGCCAATGAATGCTTGAGCCAAGTCATCCCAAGTAAACCATCTGCTGGGATCCTGCCTAGTGTACCACTCTAGTGCAGATCCCCCCAAACTCTGACCGAAGTAAGCTATCAGAATCTCGTCTCGTCCTCCGACTCCTCGCATTTTACTACAAAACCCTCGAAGATGGGCTACTGGATCACCATGCCCCTCGTATAAGTCAAACTTGGGCATTTTGAACCCGGTTGGCAACTGGACATCTGGGAATGGACACAGATCCTTGTAAGCGACACCGACCTGGTTGCCCAAACCGTGCATATTCCTGAAGGACTGCTCCAGGCTTTTTAACTTTTCTAATAACTTCCTCATGTTCTGAACTTTGGAAGTGCTTTTCCGGTTATGCCGGGTTATCCCAGTGAGGGGTGTGTGTATGCGGTTCAGGAGCCCTAAAAGTAGGCTCGGGGGGATAGTAAGAATTGTCATGGATTTGAACATGCGGCTCACCGGACGACTTTTGTAGAGTAGCGGGTGGGGGTGCCACAAAAACAGGGGTGACCGGAGGAGGATTTTGTTTGGCTGGTGGAATTTGGGTGGCATAAGGGTTTTCCCCTTGATAGTATGGATAGAGTGGGGCGCTTGTCGAAGGATCAAGGGGCGGATGTTCTGGAGCTGATGCGAGAGTAGGGAGGTTTGGTGAAGACTGTCCCCTAGCCCAGCTAGGTGCATCTCTGTTATCTGTTGTTTCAACCGATCTACCTCTTCTTTCATGATCTGTATCTCTGATTTCTCTTCCTCGAGACTTTTACCGGAACTAGACATGCTTGCTGGAATTGGCCCTTTAGATCTAGTACGGTAATGGTGGTTGGCCAGTATATTCTGTCAAACCAACTGCTAAACTTTTCTGGAGATGCAACAAACTTGTTAGTTTACCGAATTTAACAGATATGTTATAGCACGTTGGATGCAATGCACCTAACCAAATAACCCTTTCTACATGTACTCATCACATACGTCATTCCAAGCTTCTCTCTTTTTCTCTTTTTTTTTTCTTTTTCAATTATCCTTGAAAGCCTTATTGTTATTAACCTTCGTATTCTTTTCCTATCTTTCTAATGGTGGTCGAATCTTATGTGGATTGCCTACGTATCACGTCCCTACGTGAATCAGACTGAGCGTAGTTCTAATAATAAGATTGTGGAAAAATTCAATAACTTTATATCAAATAAAACTTTAAAGTTACAAAACATGTCTTACAATAATCAACAAAATAAGAGAAATGCTTGACTCGAAAAAAGAAAATAAAATGCCAACCACCTTGACCCAATATTTCAAAATACATTTTTTAATCAAAAGTCTAATGCTCTAAAATTCCTGGGGGCCCGCGAGGCATCATTCGGCCTTGCCGCGGGCCTAGGTGTGAGGTCCTTGTGTAGTCCCCTTAACTCTCTCATGATCTGATGAACATAGCCCATAACTGAAGCAAAAAGGGCGGTGCGGGGCATTTGTTCACAAGCTAAGCATTTCATGGTGACATAATGCCCGATTTCTCCAATTCTGTCCTTGATCATGTCCCTTTCTCTGAGTAGGTGTTCTATCTGCTGGTTTTTCGCCCCCAATCTTCGAGCATTGTTGGTGACTTGGTCTAGGAGCCTATTCACTTGTTCTTGCAGTCGGGCCATCAAATTGTGGCAGCGGTCGAGGTCTGCTCTGGCATCTCGGGCTTGCTTGAAAACCCGCTCTCTGAGGATAACATTTGCTTCCCTTAGACTAGTGATGATCTCAGTGTAATCTTCTTCCACCCGTTGTAGGTGAAGTGCATGTTGATGTGCCTCCTTTCTCCAGCTAGCACGGATCCTCATTGTTTGGGTCTTCGACTCTTCCAATTCTCTTTGGACATCGGCAACTTGGTTTCTCAAACCCTTTATCAATTTTTCGTCCGCTCGACTCCTCAACTGTCTGTCAGCATCCCTTTTCATTTGCTGGATTTGAGCTCTCAAAAAGTCATTTTCTTGTGCCAACTTCTTTTTATCTCCCTCGTCGGCGGCAGCTTGCATATCCTTTTCAAATTGGAGATCTTGGACCCGTTGCTCTATCTTGCCAATCCTTGTTCTGTAAACCTCTTCCTTGGCTAACCAGTCCCATTGTTCTTGTGACGCTTCAGCAAATTCCCTGAGGTGAGGTCTCTTGGCTGGTCTTTCACCCGATGTTTCTCCTTTGTACCAAGTAAGATATCTGGGTACAACCTCTCCTCTAGCTCGATCCTGCACACAAGTGTTTGCCTCCAGATATTGGCATTTGCTCCAGATCTGGCAGACCCTTTCTTCTGGGAATTGACCATCGGGACCAATTTCAATAACCTAGGTACTCAGGTCTTCTTCTTTGGGTACTATCTGGCACCTCCCAAGCTGTCTCAGCACCCGATGGGGTGCATAAGGTTGAATGCTCTTAAGTCCCATTAAGAGAAAGTGGGACCTAACCGCTGGTATGTACACGATTCTGTCTATCTGTAACCAACCCAACGTCCACTGTATTTGACTTGCGCTGAGAGCCTAAAAGTATGCCCTCCACGCCAAGGTTCCTTCAGGCAAGACGGTCCTATCAATCCTTGTATAGAATTCGCTTATGCAAGTTTTCTCAACCAACCCATATCTCGAGAATTGGGTGCGGCGACACAGGTGCTCGATCATCCACATCTGTAGCAGTAAATTACAGCCTTCAAAAAAATCTCCTCCGGCTTTACAGGTTGTGAGAGCTCGATATATGTCTGATAGTATCATGGGAGCAAGAGTACTTTCGCTTTGGTCAAGCAAAGTACTGACGACTCCGGCTACCTTTATATCAATGTTCCCGTCTTTCCTCGGGAATACCACGAGTCCTAAGAAGGCTATCATGAAGGCAACTCGTCTGTGCTCCTCCCATTTCTGGCGATTGCCCTTGCTGCATAATTTGTTCTCTGGCTTGTCAAAACCTCCCACATGACCGTACATTTGATAGATGAAGTTTAAAGTACAAAACCTTTGTGCTAGATCTGGGTTACGTACCGTTCTGGCTGTCTTCAGTGAGTCTAAAAACCGGTGTATGGCTACAACCCTGGGAGCGATTAGATATTGATGCCCCAATGGTGTATCGGTGTTTCCAATGTATCCGGTCATCTCCTCCAAAGTTGGGGTGAGCTCGAAGTCCGAGAAGTGAAAGACATTGTGCGCGGAGTCCCAATATGTGACTAATGCTCTTATGATATCCCCCGAGGCTTTATTTCAAGCAAACCTGTGAGACCTTTCAAATATTTCTTAACTTCATCCTGCCCTTCTTTGCCTAGATCATCCCACCATAGTCGTATTTGTACCGGGATTTTAGTCATGAGTTAAAAGGGTTCATTTCGAATCGTGCTCATCCTGCACATTTATTTAAAGAAGAAGATCATTTTGGCTGGCAATGATTGGACTATTTTTCAAAATTTTAAGATTTTGGTATTTTTTTTTGAAAAGGGCAAGTTGGACCCGGCGGGGGTTGCCTACGTATCTCACATCCGGTGAGAATCAAACCCGCGTAGTTCGGTCCGTCAAAACAAACTATTTTTCTTTTATTGACCGACAAAGAAAACACACTTGTTTAAAAAAACATTTTGTTGGCAGAGTCAACCTTCCGTCGTCTTTTATTAGCAAACTAAATTATTGATTTGTTGGTAAAGCGCATTTTGTATTTTCTGAAAAATATCTATTTCTCCATACTGTTTCCTTTTGTTTTTCGTTTTTCTTCGGTATTTAAAAGCCGGTCAGCATGCAAGTTCGAATAAATGCTTAAAACAAACATGGTATAGCAGGATGGTCTTTTCATTTCAGGTTGCTTGTCCTAGACGGACCCAACCCCTGTGTTGAGTCCCCTAAGTCAAATGCAACGTGATGCAAATAAGCGTTTCCTACTAGGGATCCGGTATGCGGTTATGTTATTCTAAGTTCAAAACCTCGGTGCATGATCTAGACTGTGTACCCAAGCGGACAACTCGGGCTGAGGAAGGAGCTCCTTTCCGGGAACCAAAAGGCCAACCGGCTTAGAAACTTTCCGAGCCTCTTTATTATTTCGGGGTATGACACTAACAGAATAAGGAGTCTCAACCAGTGAGCACATCCCCGGGGGTAAGAAGAGAAGGGTTTTCGGCACAGTTTTATATACAGTTCATGCAATATCAAAGCGGTAAACATATAGCAGTTTGTATATACAGTGCAACTAGTATCAAAGCGGTAGACATGTAGCACATTAATTAAACGTATAATAAAATCAGATATAGACAAAAACAACAATTTAACTGAGCTCGAATTCTTAAACCCTGAACCGAAGTTCTGGGTGAAAATGTTTATCCCCAGCAGAGTCGCCAGAGCTGTCACACCTCCTTTTCACGCTTACCCGCGGGAGCGCGAGGGAGTTTTTCCAATTAAAGGACAATCGAAACGGGATTTATTTATTTAGTTCAGAGTCGCCACTTGGAAAAATAATGGTGTCCCAAGTCACCGGTTTAATCCCGAACCGAGGATATTTATGACTCCGTAATACAGTCTGCGAAACTAGAAACCTGGATAAGGAATTTTGTTAACCCGGGAGAAGGTGTTAGGCACTCCCGGATTCCGTGGTTCTAGCATGGTCGCTCAACTGCAATTTTTGTTTTTATCTGATTTCTTCATATATTTTAATTAGGTGCTACTAATGTTCCGCTTTTCGATTTCAAAAGAATTGCGACGTCACGAAAACACACTTCGAGTCACACCGCAACCGGTACGCCTGTGACTTTAATGTGTTTCAGTTTTGCCAAAAGTAGGATTTGGGTCACATAAATGCGCACCCGTATTTAGGAAAATAATTTATTTACAAATCGTGCCTACAGAGTCTATCATCTTTATTAACTTTGGGAAAGACCGTGAAATTCGCTAAACGATCTTCCCGAGTCTATGCTTTTTATAATAATTTTATTTGAGGGCCCCGCAATTGTGTATTTAGTGTGGCGAGGCTCATCTCACTTTTATTAAAGGCCAACCTAAAGTGACTATGGATTTTCTATTCATTATTTGTCTCAAAAGGGCAAATTAATCTCATTTATAAATTCGGGCCTCGAATTCAAACAAAAGGGGAGACCTTATTAGCTTGAACACACTACCTAATTCGAAACCCAATTTTATATTTTTCGAATAAGTTCTCTATACTCCTAATATAATTTTTAACAAAAGAGTTATTGATTTACAGCAGTTTCAAACCTTGGATCATTGGTCCAAGCCTGTAAATGTTGGTGTTCAGCCATTGGGCTTCAGTGAGGCCCAACCACGGATCTCTTCTAGCCTAAGAATTGAGCTGGCTGATTAAATAATTGAACAAGCAATGGGCTTATTTTGTTACAGCCTAGTTATCAAGAGCTCGGGTGTTTAACAGTAAAATTTTCAGTTTTCACCCAAATTAAACTAACAAGCAGACATAACCTATGGATGCATAATCTTATGTTAGCGAGAGCATGACCAATACTATTTCTAATTTTATACCATGTACTCACAGTTTGAAACTCCAGTTTGAGGTGATGATTTCAAAGTCGGATGCCTAATATGACTATTCTCTTTGGTTTTTGAAAATGAGAATATCACACATATCCCTGCTACATTATCTACTGGAAACAATTTGAACATGATAACGCACAAAAGTACAACCTCCTATCACTGAGCATGGCATCTTTATTACTGAAATTAATATAGTCCTAGGCGGTTTCCAATAGCAATACTGCAGCTAATTAGCAAATATATGTAACTACTAACATAAATTAACTAAGTTAACATGTGGTATTCTCTTTTCCTAGCATGAAATTGCTCTTTTACTGAAGAGCTCGAACAAACCTAAAGAATAGCAGTTCAATAGTCCTATACAATTACAAGGTGAAAATCTATTTGAATGAAACTACCTCTACATATTACAATCAGCAAATAAAAGCAAAAGCAGGCTCTAAAAAATGCCTCCTCGGATTCATTTCACAAAGGTTCAGGTACATTGATTGAAACTTCACACCACTAGAGATAAAATATACCTGGAAATCACAATGAGGAGAAATTAGTTGCAGCAGCAGATGGCACAACAACAACAACACCAGGACCAACAACAACAGAAGCAGCAACAGAAGAAAAGCAGTAGCCAAAACACAGCAACAAACAGCAACCAGACACAACCCACAGCAGTAGCCAAACACAGCACTAGCAGTGGCCAAACACAACACTAGCAGTAGCCAAACACAACCACAGCAGTAGCCAAACACAGCACTAGCAGTGGCCAAACACAGCACTAGCAGTCGCCAAACACAACACTCAGCAAACCAGTGACACAACCTCGACCAACAGAAACAAACGACCCAAAATATATGCAAGGGATCTGTGTGAACTTCAAACAGGAATCCAATGAAACAGTAACCAGGAATCAAATGGCAACTCAAGAAGAATCAAAACTCTCACTATGTTTTCTCTCGAAGAAATGATTCCTATTCTCTGTCTAAGAGCTATTTTTCTTCAATCTCCTTGTTTAAGGTCTGTGTCTATCTATCTATATGCTTCAGAATGCTCTCCAAAGTCTCCCCTCACTGTATTTTTCCACTGTCTATATAGCTTTTTCAATCCAGCTCCTAATAGTGCCCCCCATCTTAAATTAAACCCCTTGCCCATTATATTCTCTGCCTAGCCCATTATCCCCTCTGTTTTCCACTTAAACTTGTCTAAGCATGGGGTTTTTATGTTTAAAATTCCCTAAGTGCAAAGCCCAGGTGGATACCTGTTGTCCAGCAGGTTCCACTGACCTAAGGCATGTGCACTACACTGTTAATTTGCTCAAAACTCTTATCAGCTATGACAAACAAGAACAGCTAGTACACAGAACCAAACAACAGATATAAAAATCCAATTCAGACAAAACAAACCACTTCCCTGGATTTCACACAAACAAATTCTACGAGATTAGACGACGACATTAAATTAACTATAACACATAACATCGATAACAAATTAATCGATAAAACAGTGATTCTAAAATCTCGTCCAAAATGAAACTAGGTATTCGACGACGCTAATCGAAACGAATATGCATTTGACCACATACGTAATCCAACAAACAATATAGAAGAGTAATTGACCAAATAAAAGGTCCTTGAGAAGAAGTGACAAATAGGGACGGCCAAAGGAATGAGAAGAAAATCAAATGAGTTGAACTAAACAAATACACAAAACAACAAATACCTAATTGAAATAAATAGGAAAAAGAAGATTACCTCGAAAGAAATCGAAATCAAAGCAGAAATCGGGCCTTTTGAGCTTGGACTTGAATTCGAAGTCTAACGGACTTTAATTGAGATGTTTTTCAAACGAAAAATCCCAATTAAATTCTATTAGACTTCAATTTCTCTCGGATTTAAATGAAGACCCTAATTTTGAAATCTAGGGTTCATATGGCCGCTTTGGGATTTTTGGGTTTCCGGTCGGATTCGAACAAAACCAAAGGTGGTTTGGGTGTGAGGGTGGTCTGGAGGTGCTAGGGTATGAGTTTGGGCTCGATTGGAGTGGATGTTCAACTTCTGGCGAGTTTCAAACGATTATTCGAAGCGTTCAGGCCATATTCGAGCCTAACGATTGGTAGATCCGTGTAGAGGGGGTTTAGGGGGTTTTATGGTGTAAACTTGGGAGCCATTGGCTTACCGGAACCGCCGTGAGGCGATTTCCGGGAGGCGGCGCACGGTGGTGGACGGCGGGGTTTTTTTTGTGTGTCTCTTGAGAGACGAACGGTTTTGGCAAAAATGGAAAATGGGCTGGGGCATGAGGGTTTGGGTATCTGAGTCATAGATTGATTCATTTCGGCCGTTGGATGATGAGAATCCAACGGCCAGGATCAAACAATGGGGCGATTAATGTGATCCATCAGATCAACGCCGATCGACGGCTTGGATCTCTTTACTTAAAACAGAACGACGTCGTTTGGTCTTAGTAAGAGTGGGTCGAATCGGGTGAGATGGTATTGATTGGATTGGGTAAGGGTTTTGGGCTGGTTGTTTTGTTTGGGTTCCGGATTTAGGGGCCCAAGTCCTTTTCTTTTCCTTCTTTATAATCAACACAAACTTCTAATTAATTTGTAACCATTAAAATAAAACTATAGGAATATTAATGCTTAACATCAATCAATACACAATTAACAAATAAACATAAAATCATATAATGACAAAAATCGAATGAAAATATGTATATTATTATATATTTTTGATTTTTCCATTTCGTAAAAATAAGTATTTTACCAATCAACTCAAAAAAATTTATAATTAAGTTTTAAATGCTATTACATATATTTTTTGTATTTTTATTAATTTAATCACATAAGCATGCGCACACAAATACAAATAACAAGAAAATTAATATCAAAGCCCGCAAATATTGCAAACAAACACAAAACTCTTTTATTTTTGACATTTTGGGAGTAATTCTCGTATAGGGCAAAAATCACGTGCTCACAGTACTTATATATGCATGTACATGATATTTTGAGAATATTTTAAGTATGAAAATAAGTAGGGAAAAATTAGGTATCAGTAGCTGCCCCTCTTTACCCGAATAATACACAAAATTCACAACAATTGCAAACAACACAAAAATTATTTTATTTTGAATTTTTGGGAGTAATTCTCATGTAGGGCAAAAATCACGTGCTCACAACTCTCAGTTGCCTCGATGTGCGTGCACAGTCCGGGCGTGAAGTCAAAAATTTTTTGTGTTAAGATATATGAATTTTATGGAAAATTTGAAGAATTATGATATAGTTGACTTTGGTCAATATTTTTGGTAAACGAGACCGGACCGGTAATGTGACGGTCCGGGGAGGTTCGTAGACAAATATGGAACTCGAGCATGTGCCCGGAGTCAAAATTCGAGGTCCAAAATCCCAGTAAAAGAATTTTTCCGTTAAATTATTTTTTGAAATTAACAAGGAATAATAGAAATTAAAATGAGTTACAAAATATAGGTATCGTGCTCGTATTTTGTTTCTGACGCCCGGTACAGGTCTTAAATATTGGTTAAGCGCTTCCTGTGAAGTTTGGTCAAAATCGGACGTCGTTTGACATCTTTCAGACCTAAATAGCTAAAGTTAGAGAACTATGAAGTTTGAAATGAAATCTTGAGTTTTGGGGGTTGATTCCTTGTTTTTGATGTTATTTTAGTGATTTGATCGCTCGAGCAAGTTCGTATGATGTTGTTGAGTTAGTGTGTGCATTTGGTTAGGAGCCCCGGGGGCTCGGGAGTGTTCCGGAGATGGTTCGGGTTGTTTTTGGACTTATGAAACTAGTAAATTTTCTGCAATTTTTACACAGAGGTTTTCCTCTACGCGATTGCGGCTTCCTTCACGCGATCGCACTGCCTTAGCTATTTCTTCAACGTGATCGTATCCCTTTTTTCACGCGATCGCATAGCTTCCCGACCTTCCTCTCCGCGGTCGCAGGCCATCTCATGCGATCGCGTAGAGCAACTGACTACCCAGCAAAAAATCCTCCTACGCGATCGCAACCTCTCTCACGCAATCGCATAGGCCACAAAAATTCCCCTTCGCTATCGCATCACTGTTCATACGATCTCATAGGGCATTTCTGCCTAGTATTTTTCATAAAACCAGAACAGAATATACGGGAATTTTCACACAAAACACATACGGGCTCATCTTCTTCACCCTCCATTTTTAAGCTACAAGCTCACATTCCTCCATAGCTCATTGGGTAAGTTTCCTAACACCATTTCTTCAATATTTCTTCATTAAATCATAGTTAATCCTAGTCTAATTCATGAATTCAAGGTAGAAATTGGGGGTTTTGGGTAGAACTAGGGCTTGTGGGATTTTGGGTGTTTCAACCTCAATTTGAGGTCGGATTGTGAAACAAATCATATATTCTAACTCGTTGGGTCATGGGTGATTGGAATTGGTCCGAGCCTCGAGTTTGGACCATGTGGGCCCGGTGTCAGATTTTGCTACTTTTGGAAAAATGATGGGAATTTCATTTTTAGGCTATGGGGTTGTATTATTGATCCCTAATTGATGTTATTGAATTGGAATGACTAGATACCATTGTTTCGAAGTCGGATTCTAGAGGCAGGGTGGTGCTAGTGGATTGATTGTTATTTTCGGGCCGAGGTAAGTGTTTGATCTAATCTTGGCTTGAGGGAATAGGACTAGAGTATTATTGTTTGCTATTTGCTAAATGATCGAGTGCGGTGTATAGGCATGGTGACGAGTATCTATACACCAGGTATCTAGCATGACCGTGAGTCTTATTTGTACTTGCCTTGGGGTATATTTTGAGAATCATTCCTGGTAAAAGATGAATTCGACATGATGAGTTAGTTGAGGAATTATTTATGAAACATGAGATTTCTTGGAGCTTTGGCTCAAATGGTAGTGACTTTTATGAAGTCAAAATTGTAAGTATTGTAAAGAAATGTGGTTGGATCCCTTGCCGGGACACGTAGATGATGATTGTTGTTGCTCCCTTATTCGGTTGAGCATTATGTGTAATCTCCATTATTGAGATGATTGGGCTGCTAGTGGTACCCTTATTTTGTAAAGCGTTATATTGCCGAGATTTTCCTAAAAGGGGAACTCCTTGAGAGAGGCTATATCAATCATTTATTATGATTATTGGGATCGTGTGGCACACCGTCCACCTTTGTTATATTTATTGGGATCGTGTGGCACGCCATCCACTTATATTAATATTTATTGGGATCGAGTGGCACGCGGTCCATTTATATTATATTTATTGGGATCGTGTGGCACGGCGTCCACCTATATTATGATTATTGGGATCGTGTGGCACGCCGTCCACTTATATTTTATTTATTGGGATCGTGTGGCATGCCGTCCACTTATATTATATTTATTAGGATTGTGTGGCACGCCGTCCACTTATATAATATTTATTGGGATCGTGTGGCACACCGTCCACCTATGTTATATTTATTGGGATCGTGTGGCACGCCGTCAACTTATATTATATTTATTGGGACCGTGTGGCGTGCCGACCACTTATTAAAGTAAAGGATTTGATTTTGGTTTATATGTTGTCACATATGACCTGTTCTCATTTCCGTTGTATTTCCTTCATATATAATCCGGTAGTTCTTCTATTATCGGTATATATATATATATATATATATATATATATATATATATATATATATATATATATATATATATATATATATATATATATATATATATATATATATATATGTACACAGGTTGATTTTAGTAAGTCCTGTCTAGCCTCATCACTACTTCGTCGGGGTTAGGCAAGGCACTTACCAACACTTGGGGTCGGTTGTGTTGAAGCTACACTTCTCTGTACTTTTTGCACAGATCACAGCGTTGGAGCAGCTTTCGGACAGCAGCAGCAGTAGGATATTTTTGGGAGTTGTCTTCAACTTCAGGGACTCTCGAGGTAGTCTAGCCGGCGTTTGCAGGCCGAAGTCCCTATCCCCTATCTCAGTTTGTTTTATTGTATCAGAACAGACTTATGTATTTTACTTTTATTCTAACTTGGTTGTAGTATTCTTTAGTAGTCTGTGAGATAGCGACACTAGGTTTTGTGGTAGTATTTTGTTTGGTATTTTTCTGCATTTGATTCTTCTTTACTGAATTTCTAAAAAGTTTTTCCGCAATATTTAATTACTTTTATGTATATTCTGTTGTTAAGGATTGGCTGGCCTAGCTTCGATAGTAGGCGCCATCACGACTCCCGATGGTGGAAAATACAGGTCGTGACAAGTTGGTATCAGAGCTCTAGGTTGCATAGGTCTCGCTACTCACGGACAAACTAGGTAGAGTCTGAGGGATCGGTACGGAGACGTTTGTATTTATCCCTCAGAGGCTAAAGAGTTAGGAAATTTTTTACTTTTGTTCTTTCTTGTCGTGCGATTATGTTTCTCAAACACTGATTGTCCTTCTATTCTGTTCTTTCGCAGATGGCAAGAACACGTGCATCATCTTCCACCGCACGGCAGCCCGAGCCCACAACTGCACCCATGAGGGGTAGAGGCCGAGGTCGTGCCAGAGGCCGAGGCCGGGGTACTAGCCCCAGGTAGCCATTCCAGAGGTGGAGCCTCATGTTGACTATGATGAGGAGGTTCCAGCCCAGTAGTACAGGTGGGCCCAACTCATGTCCTAGGAGGAGTTGTGATCACCCCAGAGTTTCAGGATGCTATAGTCAGACTAGCAGGCTTTATGGAGAGTGTTTCTAGAGCGGGGTTGTTACCAGCTGCACCAGCCACTTCTCAGGCTAGAGGAGGGGTTAATACTCCTGTTACACGTACCCCGGAGTAGGCATCTCCTCAGGCCTATGCCCGAGTGATTTAGCCAGCTTTGGCAGTTCAGCCAGGTTTTCCAGCTCAGGCCGGTGATGGAGCAGCCATGACTTCTGATGCTTTATGGAGACTTGATCGGTTCTCTAATCTATTTACTACCACCTTCAGCGGTTTTTCGTCCGAGGATCCCTAGGATTTCTTATTCAGTTGTCATGAGATTCTCAGGACCATGGGCATAGTAGAGACAATGGGGTCGATTTCTGCACTTTCAGGATCCCCAAGACTTGGTGGAGGGATTTCTGTCTATCTAGACCGGCAGGGTCTCCGGCTCTTTCATGGGATCAGTTCGCGGATTTATTCTTGGAGAAGTTTCTCCCCGACACTCAGTAGGAGGCACTTCGTAGACAGTTTGAGCGCCTTCACCAGGGCACCATGATAGTTAGTTAGTTACTCAGTACGAGACCAGATTCATTGACTTGGCACGCCATGCGGTGGTGATACTCCCTACAAAGCGGGAGAGGGTCCGGAGATTTATTGATGGGCTGATTCAGCCAATTCGCCTACATATGGCCATGGGAGTTGGAAGTGA
Source organism: Nicotiana noctiflora (assembly GCA_032618575.1). Classification (NCBI taxonomy): domain Eukaryota; kingdom Viridiplantae; phylum Streptophyta; class Magnoliopsida; order Solanales; family Solanaceae; genus Nicotiana; species Nicotiana noctiflora. The sequence goes on along the minus strand of JASVEL010001229.1, from coordinate 47,591 downwards.
TATTTTCTTCCAGGAGGCAGCCAATACGGCCCGCACAGCTGCGGTGGCCCTCGCACGGTGAGGTAGTCAGATGTCAGATAAGAGACCTCGCCATTCTGGTAGATTCAGCGGTACCTCGTCTGGAGGTAGGGATTTCTATGGTAGGGGTCAGGCACCGAGGCCCTTTCAGTCAGGTCTTCAGACTTCTTATGGTAGGGTAGTGGTGGTCACTAGGAGTATTAGTCAGATCAGCAGCCTATCAGTGCACCCCCACTCTGTTATTCTCACCAGTAGATGACTTGTTATACATGTGGTGATCCGAGGCATATTGCCAGGTTTTGTCCTTGACCTTCAGGCAATTTTCTGTAGCAGGGTCCTCGCCCCATGATTCAGGCAGTGGGTGATTCACAGCCCGCCCAGCTAGCTAGAGGCGGGGATATAGATCCTAGAGGTGGAGGTAGGGACCGTAAAGGTGGAGCTTGGACCGGTAGAGGTAGAGGTCAGCTAGCGGTTGATCTCCCTAGAGATACAGCTCATGGGGATGGGGCCCAGCGCTGTTTCTATGCTTTGCCACCCAGGCCAGAGGCTGAGTCTTCTAATGCTATTATTACAAGTACTGTTCTGGTCTGTGATAGGGGTGCTTAAGTGCTATTTGACCCTAGGTCTACATTTTCATATGTGTCATCTTATTTTGCAGCCTACCTGCCTATACCTAGTGATGCTTTGGGTATTCCTGTATATGTATATACACTAGTGAGTGATCCTATAGTGGTTGATCGGGTCCATCATTCTTGTATAGTGGTGTTTGAGGGTCTTGAGACTCGTGTTGACATATTGCTTCTAGACATGGTGGATTTTGATGTTATATTGGGGATGGATTGGCTGTCCCCGTATCATACGATCTTGGATTGTCATGCCAAGACCGTGACTTTGGCTTTACTGAATATGCCTTGATTGGAGTGGAGAGGGACTCTAGGTCATGCCACTCGCAGTGTTATTTCTTATGTTAAGGCTCGACATATGGTCGAGAAGGGGTGTCTGTCTTATTTGGCTAACGTTGGCGACCCCAGCTCAGAGGTTCCTTCTATTGACTCAGTCCCTATTGTTCGGGAGTTTCCAAAGGTTTTTCCTTCAGACCTACCGGGTATGCCGCCCGACAGGGATATTGATTTTTGCATAGATCTGGCCCCAAGCACGCTGCCCATTTCCATTCCAACGTACCGTATGGCCCCGCCAGAGCTGAAAGAGCTCAAGGATCAGTTGCAAGATTTATTGGAGAAGGGTTTCACCAAGCCTAGTGTTTCTCCTTGGGGTGCGCCAGTTCTGTTCGTGAAAAAAAAGGATGGTTCCATGCGGATGTGTATCGACTATCGACAGTGAACAATGTAACAATTAAGAACAAGTATCCACTGCTGAGGATTGACGATTTGTTCGACCAGTTGCAGGGTGCAAAGGTATTTTCCATGATAAATTTGAGATCAGGTTATCACCATCTGAGGATTAGGACGTCTGATGTCCCTAAGACAGCATTTCGCATTCGGTACGGGCATTATGAGTTCTTGGTCATGTCATTTGGGTTGACCAATGCCCCAACAGCATTTATGGAGTTGATGAACCGAGTGTTCAGGCCTTATTTGGACTTGTTCGTGATTGTCTTCATTGATGATATTCTTGTGTACTTCCGCAATCAGGAGGAACATGAGCAGCACCTCAGAGTGGTTCTTCAGACTGTGAAGGATAGCCAGTTGTATGCCAAGTTTTCAAAATGTGAGTTTTGGTTGAGTTCAGTGATGTTTCTGGGTCATGTCATATCAACTGAGGGTATTCAGGTAGATTCAAAGAAGATTGAGGCAGTTAAGAATTGGCCACGACCAGCTTCAGCGACAAAGATTCGTAGTTTCCTGTGGTTACCTAGTTATTATCGATGTTTCGTGGAGGAATTTTCATCTATAACTACCCTGATGACCAGGTTAACCTAGAAGGGTGCCCAGTTCAGGTGGTCAGATGAGTGCGAGGAGAGCTTTCAGAAGCTCAAGACAGCTCTGGCTACAGCACCGATATTGGTTTTGCCCATAGATCCAGGACCTTAAACTGTCTATTGTGATGCTTCCCATGTTGGTCTTGGTACGGTATTGATGCAGGATGGCAGGATTATTGCTAATGCTTCGAGGCAGTTGAAGATCCACGAGAAGAACTACCCAGTCCATGATCTAGAGTTGGCCGCCATTTTTCATGCCTTGAAGATTTGGAGACATTATTTATATGGTGTGACGTGTGAGGTGTACACGGATCACAAGAGTTTGCAATACTTGTTCAAGTAGAAAGATTTGAATTTGAGGTAGCAGAGGTGGTTGGACCTATTGAAGGATTATGATATTACTATCTTATACCACCCGGGTAATGCCAATGTAGTGGCCGACGGATTGAGCAGGAAGTCAGCCAGCATGGGTAGTCTTGCATATGTTCCGGTCAGCCAAAGACCAGTTGCCTCAGATATCCAGGCCTTGGCCAATCGGTTAGTGGGGTTGGACATTTTGGAGCCTAGCCGAGTATTAGCTTGCACGGTCACTCGTTCTTTATTATTGGAGCGAATCCGTGATCGATAGTTTGATGATCCTTATTTGTGTGACTTGAGAGACACTGTGCAGCGTGGAGGTGCCATGAAGGTGACTTTGGATGCGGATGGTGTTTTGAGATTGCAGGGGTGAATATGTGTGCCCAATGTTGATGGCATTCAGGAGTTGATCTTAGCGGAGGCCCATAGTTCTCGGTATTCTATTCACCCGGGCACCGCGAAGATGTATCAGGACTTGCGGCAGTATTACTGGTGGCGTAGGATGAAGAAAGACATTGTTGCACATGTGGCTCGGTGTTTAAATTGTCATCAGGTCAAGTATGAACATCAGAGACCTGGTGGTATGTTTTATAGGATTGAGCTTCCCGAGTGGATGTGGGAACGGATTACCATGGATTTCATTACTGGACTTTCGGTGACCCGGAAGAAGTTTGATGCTATATGGTTCATTGTTGATAGGCTGACTAAGTCAGCGCATTTCATTCCTATTGCTACTACTTATTCTTCGGAGAGACTAGCTGAGATTTACATCTGAGAGATTGTTCGTCTTCATGGGGTACTGACATCTATCATTTCGGATCGGGGTACGCATTTCACCTCGCGCTCTTGGAGAGCAGTTCAGCAGGAGCTAGTTACCCAGGTTCAGTTGAGTACATCATTCCATTCTCAGATAGACGGTCAATCCGAGAGGACTATTCAGATATTGGAGGATATGCTCCGAGCCTGTGTTATTGATTTTGGAGGCTCTTGGGACCAGTTTTTTCCTTTAGCAGAGTTTGCCTACAACAATAGCTACCAATCCAGTATTCATATGGCACCTTTTGAGGCGTTGTATGGTAGGCGGTGTCGGTCTCCAGTCGGATAGTTCGAGCCGGAAGAGGCTCGGTTGTTGGGTACCGATTTAGTCTAGGAGTCCTTGGACAAGGTCAAGATTATCAAGGAGAGATTGCATTCAGCTCAGTCTAGGAAAAAGAGTTATGCGGATCGTAAGGTTCGAGATGTGGCTTTCATGGTTGGTGAGCGAGTATTACTCTGTGTATCGCCTATGAAAGGCGTGATGAGATTTGGGAAGAAGGGCATTAGCCCTAGATATATTGGCCCATTTGAGATACTTGATCGAGTGGGAGGGGTGTCTTATAGGCTTGCCTTGCCACCTAGCTTGTCAGCTGTGCAACCAGTGTTTCATGTGTCTATGCTCAGGAGGTATCACGGTGATTCTACCTACGTGTTAGATTTCAGTACTGTCCAATTGGACAAGGATCTATCTTGCGAGGAGGATCCAGTAGCTATTCTAGACCGGCAGGTTCGACAGTTGAGGTCAAAGAGTTTTCCTTCAGTACGTGTGCAGTGGAGAGGTCGGCCTCCTAAGACTTCGACCTGGGAGTCCGAGTCTGATATGTGGAACCATTACCCTCATCTATTTTCTGACTCAGGTACTTCTTTCTTTTGTCCGTTCGAGGACGAACGGTTGTTTTAGAGGTGGAGAATGTGACGACCCAAAGGATCATCACCGTATTTCTCCCTTTTTTGTGCTTTTGAGGTCTTGGAAACCTCACTCTTAGTTGCCTAGATGTGCGTGCACTATCCGGGTGTGAAACCGAAAAATATTTGTGTTAAGATATATGAATTTTATGGAAAATTTGAAGAATTATGATATTATTAATGATATAGTTGACTTTAGTCAACATTTTTGGTAAACGGGCTCGGACCGGTGATGTGACGGTTCCGGGAGGTCCGTAGAAAAATATGAGACTCGGGCATGTGCCCGGAGTCGAAATCCGAGGTCCAGAGCCCCGGTAAAAGAATTTTTCCATTAAATTATTTTCTAAAATCAACAAGGAAAAATAGAAATGAAAATGAGTTAGAAAATATAAGTATCGGTCTTGTATTTTGGTTTCGATGCCCGGTACAAGTCTTAAATATTGGTTAAGTGCTTCCTGTGAAGTTTGATCGAAATCGGATGTCGTTTGACGTGTTTCAGAACTAAATAGCTAAAGTTAGAGAACTATGAATTTTGAAATGAAATCTTGAGTTTTGGGGGTTGATTCCTTGTTTTTTATGTTATTTTAGCGATTTTATCGCTCGACCAAGTTCGTATGATGTTGTTGAGTTAGTGTGTGCATTTGGTTAGGAGCCCCGGGGGCTCAGGAGTGTTTCGGAGGTGGTTCGGGATGTTTTTGGACTTAAGAAACTGGCAGATTTTCTGCAATTTTTACACAGAGGTTTTCCTCTATGGGATCGCGACTTCCTTCATGCGATCGCACTGCCTTAGCTATTTCTTCAACGCGATCGCATCCCTTTTTCACGCGATCGCATAGCTTCCCGACCTTCCTCTCCGCGATGGCTGGCCATCTCACGCGATCGTGTAGAGCAACTGACCACCCAGCAAAAAATCCTCCTACGCGATCGCAACCTCTCTCACGCAATCGCGTAGGCCACAGAAATTCCCCTCCGCGATCGCATCACTGTTCATGCGATTGCATAGGGCCTTTTTTGCTCAGTGATTTTTCATAAAACCATAACAGAATGCACGAGAAATTTCACACAAAACACATACGGGTTCATCTCCTTCACCCTCAATTATTAAGCTACAAGCTCCCATTCCTCCATAGCTCCTTGGGTAAGTTTCCTAACATAATTTCCTTATTATTTCTTCATTAAATCATAGTTAATCCTAGTCTAATTCATGAATTCAAGGAAGAAATTGGGGATTTTGGGTAGAACTAGGGCTTGTGGGATTTTGGGTGTTTCAACCTCAATTTGAGGTCAGATTGTGAAACAAATCATATATTCTAACTCGTAGGGTCATGGGTGATTGGAGTTTGGTCTGAGCCTCGAGTTTGGACCATGTGGGACCGGTGTCGGATTTTGCTATTTTTGGAAGAATGATGGAAATTTCATTTTTAAGCTATGGGATTGTATTATTGAGCCCTAATTAATGTTATTTAATTGGAAATGACTAGATACCATTGTTTCGGAGTCAGATTCTAGAGGCAAGGCGGTGCTAGTAGATTGATTGCTATTTTCGTATCGAGGTAAGAGTTTGATCTAATCCTGGCTTGAAGGAATTAGGACTGGAGTATTAATTTTTGCTATTTGCTAAATGATCGAGTGCGGTGTATAGGCATGGTGACAAGTATCTATACACTGGCGTCTAGCATGACCGTGAATCATATTTGTACTTGCCTTGGGGTATATTTTGAGAGTCATTCCTGGTAAAAGATGAATTCGACATGATGAGTTAGTTGAGGAATTATTTATGAAACGTGAGATTTCTTGGAGCTTTGGCTCAAATGGTAGTGACTTTTATGAAGTCAAAATTGTAAGTATTGTAAAGAAATGTGGTTGGATCCCTTGCCGGGACACATAGATGATGATTGTTGTTGCTCCCTTATTCGGTTGAGCGTTATGTGTAATCTTCATTATTGAGATGATTGGGCTTCTAGGGGTACCCTTATTGGGTAAAGAATTATATTGCCGAGTTTTCCCTAAAAGGGGAACTCCTTGAAAGAGGCTATATGAATCATTTATTATGATTATTGGGATCGTGTGGCATGCCGTACACCTATGTTATATTTTTTGGGATCGTGTAGCACGTCGTCCACTTATATTATATTTATTGGGATCGTGTGGCACGCCGTCTACTTATAATATATTTATTGGGATCGTGTGGCACGCCGTCCACCTATATTATGATTATTGGGATCATGTGGCACGTCGTCCACTTATACTATATTTATTGGGATCGTGTGGCATGTCGTCCACTTATATTATATTTATTGGGATCGTGTGGCACGCCGTCCACCTATATTATGATTATTGGGTTAGTGTGGCACGTCGTCCACTTATATTATTTTTATTTGGATCGTCTGGCATGTCGTCCACTTATATTATATTTATTGGAATCATGTGGCACGCCGTCCACTTATATTATATTTATTGGGATAGTGTGGCACGCCGTCCAGCTATGTTATATTTATTGGGATCGTGTGGCACGCCGTCTACTTATATAATATTTATTGGGACCGTATGGTGCGCCGACCACTTATGAAATTAAAGGATTTGATTTTGGTTTAAATGTTGTTAGAGATGACCTGTTCTCCTTTCCGTTGTATTTCCTTCATATATAATCTGGTTGTTCTTCTGTTAGCATTATATATATATATATATATATATATATATATATATATATATATATATATATATATATATATAAAAGTTGATTTTAGTAAGTCTATTCTAGCCTCGTCACTACTTCGCCGGGGTTAGGCCAGACACTTACCAGCACATGGAGTCGGTTGTGCTGATGCTACACTTTCTGTGTTTTTTGCACAGATCGCAACGTTGGAGCAGCTTTCGGACAGCGGCAGCAGTAGGATATTTTTGGGATTTGTCTTCAGCTTCAGGGACTCTCGAGGTAGCCTAGCCGACATTCGCAGACCGAAGTCCCTATCCCCTATCTCAGTTTATTTTATTGTATCAGAACAGACTTATGTATTTTTCTTTCATTCTAAGTTGGTTGTAGTATTCTTTAGTAGTCAGTGAGATAGCGACACCAGGTTTTGGGGTATTGTTTTGTTTATTATTTTTCCGCATTTGATTCTTCTTTATTGAATTTCTAAAAAGTTATTCTGCAATATTTAATTACTTTTATGTATGTCATGTTGTTAAGGATTGGCTGGCCTAGCTTCGATAGTAGGCGTCATCACGACTCCCGATGGTGGGTAATCCGGGTCGTGACAATCTCCTTTATTCTTTTTTAACTGACTACTACCATCATAAGGAGTGCTTACATGTACCACATCAAAATTATCAAATTTTTTAAGAATTCTTTCTACATAATGTTCTTGAGTCGACATCAAACTATTGCCATCTCTTATAATTTTCATGCATAAAATAACATTAGCTTCTCCCGTGTCTTTCATCTCAAAATTAGAAGATACGAAAAGTTTGGTTTTACGTACCAAATCAAGGCTAAAACTAAAAATAAGCATGCCATCCATATAAAGGCAAATAATAACACATGTACCATCCACGCATTTTTTATAAACACATTTATCCACTTCAATTGATGAAAAACCCTCATTAATCAATATTTGATCAAATTTTTCATGCCACTGTTTAGGCGCTTGTTTTAGACCATATAAAGATTTTAGCAATTTACACACTTTATTTTCTTGGCCAGACACTATACAACCCTCGGGTTGCTCCATGTAAATTTCCTCTTCCAAATCATCATTTAAAAATGTAGTTTTAACATCCATTTGGTGAATAAAAACTTTATAAATAGAAGCCAAAGCTAATAAAATACGAATTGAGGAATTCTAGTTACATGGCCGTAAGTATCAAAATAATCAATATTTTGCTTTTGGGTAAACCCTTTTGTGACAAGTCTAGCTTTGTATTTATCAATGGAACCATCCAGATTAAGTTTCTTCTTAAAAATTCATTTACAACCAATGGGTTTAGCTCCCGGAGGTAAATCAACTAAAATTCAAGATTTATTTTGTAAAATTTAATTTAATTCTACATCAATAGCTTCTTTCCAAAACGATGCATCGGAAGAAGAAATAGCTTCAGAATATGTTAAAGGATCATTATCCACAAGATAAGTATAAAAGTAATTACTAAAAAAAAATTCTTTCCTTGGTCTTTTGCTTCTTCTTACATCCTCACTTTCAAAATTATTTTGAATAATTGGAACATGTGAAATATTATCACTTGGAATAATAGGAGCATCATTATTTTTCTCAAATTTTAAAGGAAAAGTATTTTCAAAAAATTCAGCATTTTTTGTTTCAACAATAGTATTATTTTCAAGTACATCACTTTTAACTACTAAAAATCTATATGCGGCATTGTTTTCAGCATACCCAATAAACATACAATCAGATGTTTTAGATCCTATTTTTCTTTTCTTAGGATCAGGCAACATAACTTTAGCAAGGCACCCCCACACTTTCAAATATTTCAAATTAGGTGGATATCCTTTTTCACAAATCATAAGGAGTTTTACCCGTTTTCTTATAAGGAATTCTATTTTGTAAATGACAAGCAGATAAAATGGCTTCACCCCAAAGGTTATTCGGAGCACCAGAACTAACAACCATGCTATTCATCATTTTCTTTAAAGTCCTATTTTTCCTTTCCGCTACACTATTTGATTGTGGAGAATATGGCGGAGTTATCTCGTGAATTATACCTTCTTTCTCAAAATAATCATGTAGTAAAATAAATTTACCACCTCTATCGGATCTAACTCTTTTGATTTTCTTATCCAATTGATTTTCTACTTCAGCTTTATAAATTAAAAACTTATCAAAAGCTTCATCTTTATTTCTCAACAAAGAAACTTTTGTATATCTAGAAATATCGTCTATAAATGTCACATAATATTTTTTCCCTCCTCTAGTCATAGTTTGTTTCAAGTCACCTAAATCAGTATGTATTAAACTTAACAATTCAGATTCTCTAAATACTGAAGCACATAATTTCTTAGTTTGTTTAGCTTCTGCACAAACTTCACACTTATCAATATTCAAAAAATTAATATTTGAAATAAGACGTTCAGAATGCATTTTTTTAATATAAGATAAACTAACATGTCCTAATCTAGCATTCCACAAATTAAAAGAATCAACCAAGAAAGCAGAAGTGCTAGCATTTTCATTGATAACATTGAGTGCAAACAAGCCATGGTTATAATATGTAACGACCCGGCCCGTCGTTACGGGAGTTACCACCCCGTTACCTTGCAATTACATATCTTATGCTTTTATAACAGTATTAGAGTATATCGGGTGAGTTAGGAGTGATTTGGATTGGAAATGAAGCAAATAGTATGTTTGAAGGAAGCTTGAATATGGGAAGTCAATCAAGAGTTGACTATTGAGTTAGAGTACTCGGAACCGGATTCTGATGATTCGACTAGTTTCGGGGGATAATTTATGACTTAGGAGAGCAATCGGAATTGAATTCGGAGGTCCGGTGTAGTTTTAGGCTTGAATTGGCGAAGGTTGAATTTTGGCGAAAACCGGATGGTAGGTGATATTTTGATCCGGGGGTCGGAATAGAATTCCGACAATTTCTGTAGCTTCGTTATGTGATTTTGGATATGTCTGCAAATTTTCAGGTCATTCGGACATCGTTTGATCGGGTTTTGTATTGAATGTTAGTTTTGAAAGTTTTGAAGAAACTTAGGCTTGAATTCGTGAGTAAATGGTGATTTTGATGTTTAGTATGGTGTTTTTATGACTGGAACAAGTCTATATCATGTTTTGGAGTACGTTGGTGATTTTCGTTGGGGTCCCGGGGGCTTCGGGATGATTTCGGACCATCAACCGGGCATTTGGACTTGGCAAAAATCTGCAAAAAAACTGCAGGTTCTGTCCACGCATTTAAGCCTTCGCGTTCGCGTGGCATGGGCCGCGTTCGCGAAGGTCAGACGGATCAAGCATCGCATTCACGATCAGGTGCGTCGCGTTCGCGTAGGCCAGGAACCTTATGCTTCGCGATCGCGTTCCTGAGGTCGCGTTCGCGTAGGTCAGCTGGAGTGGACTATCGTGTTCGCGTGACTGGGAGTCGCGAACGCGTAGAAGGAATTTGGGCGGCTGGGAGTTTGAGCATCGCGAATGCGTGGTAGGCATCACGTTCGCGAAGAGTAACTGGAAAATGAGCATCGCGAACGCGTAGAGCAAATTACTCTGGCAGTGAATAAAATCACAGAACAGAGGGGTCGCGGGTTTATACCCCAAAAACACAATTTTGAGCCCTAGAGAGAAGAAAACTTGAGGAAATCACTGAGAAATCATCGGGTATTCGTCGGAGGTAAGATTCTTGACTCAAAAACATCATTTTATGGTGGAATTAACATCAATCTTCATGAATTTGGGTAGAATTTTGAAGAATTGTGGCCTAAGTATTGAAAATGGGATTTTTAGATTTGGAAGGCCATTTGAACTCCGATTTCGATAAATTTTATATGCACGGACTCGTGGCGAGACGAGGGTCGCGTTGATACTAATTTCGGAATTTTCCGAGCAGTGGGCCCGGGGTCGGGTTTTACCAACTTAGTGTATTTATGCGAATTTCATATAAATTGAAATGGGTTATGGTTCTTTGACCCGTATTTGATATAATTATTGTGGTTTGACTAGATTCTACGCACGAGGGAGCTAAATTCAAAAGAAAAGGCATCGCGGACGAGTCTACGACCGGCTAGAGGTGAGTAGTTTGTGTATATGGTAGCCTGAGGGTTCGAAACCCCAGCTTAGCACATTGTGACGCTAGTAGGCGTGGCTCGCACACCGTGGCAGGTGCGGGATTGATTGTGACTAGGGATTGAGACTTGGTCCATCCCAAAAAGGAATAATATGTTATTAGTGTTGGAAATCATTGTATTTGATATAATTGTGGGCTGTAAGCCTTGTTTGGGGCCTTGTGCCGATCTGTAGCGTCCTTAGAGGACAATATTTATGCGATAGCTATAATTGCTTAAATCACTGATCTCAGTCCTGAAAATTGAAATCACCTTTTTGAAATGCTAAGTCACCGGCTTTTGCAAATTTAATAAAGTTAAAGTATTTTTCATAAATTATGAACTGGAATTAAGAAAAATGAACTGTTTTGTGACTTAATTGTTTATTGTGGACTGAGCATGGGATCGGGCTGCACGCCGCAGTGGTTGATATGAGGATCGGGCTGCACGCCGCAGCAGTATTGCGCTTGGGCTGCAGGAGCCCCTCCGGAGTCTGTACACACCCCCAGTGAGCGCCGTCGACGTTAAATTGGATCGGGCTACACGCCGTAGCGCGGTTATGTGCATTGCATTGCATCTTTATTTGTTAAATTACTCTGTGGTAGCTGAATTGTACTGTTGATGCTAGTTCGTAGGAGATTCGGACTGTAGTGTAGCTTCATATTGTGGTATTCTGTGAATTTCTTATTTTCAGCTACTTGTATATATTTATTACTCACCGAGTACTTAGTACTCACCCCTACTCCCTGCACCTTTGGTGTGCAGACTCAGGTACTCAGGAGCAGTAGACAGCACTCCAGCTTATATCAAAGTTATTTCGAGTTGTTGAGGTAGCTGCCTGCGTTCGCAGAACCTAGCTTCTCCTCTCCTTTCCCGTTGTTATTTGTATTTTGTATTCGGATTTGAGTATTTCTATACAGTACTCTCTATTCCTGTTGGGTTTTGCTAGAGGCTCTAGACTTGTGACTCCAGATCTTTGGGAGTGTCGGTATTTCGTTCATTATTATTATTATTGGAGTTCTTAAACTCATATATTCTTCTTGGGTTGTCCATTTGGGACTAGTATTAGATGAAATTAGTAATTGTTGGTCTGGCTGGCCTAACTTGATTGTTGGGCGCCATCACGACCGGATTTGGGTCGTGACATAATATCCCTTGCCAACAAAATTATTATTCTTGGTCAACACGACCTTATCAGATTCAAAAGCAACCTTCATCCCCACTTTTCCTAATAATCCCACATAGACCAAGTTGGCTCGGATACTAGGAACATGTAACACGTCATTCAATGCCAAAGTTTCGCCATATGTGAGTTTGAGAAGAACTTTGTATTTTCCAAGAACTGGAGCAGTTCTTGAGTCATCAAGATAGACAACTTCTTCTCCCTCCTCAACTTGGGTATAAGACACACAGTCTTTTTTGTTAGCACATACGTGCCTAGTGGCACCAGAATCTAACACCCAATCTTTCACATTGACCACAAAATTCACTTGGAAAACAACCGCAACAATTATATCATCCACTTTGGCTTCAGTCAAATTTACTTTATCCTTAGTGGGATTGTCATTTCCAACTCTTTTCTGGCATTGAGCAACATAGTGGATAAGTTGATTGTTGGTTTTGGGCTTATAACCATTTCTTTTATCATACCCGTTAATTGATTTTCTCTGATGGTTGTTCTCCTCCACAAGGCTGCTTCTACTAGCAATTTCTTTTTCTTCGTCAACAACAATGTGTTTGCGGTTAAAATTATCTCCACAAAAAATATCAACAGAAACAGTTGGTGCAGCAGCAGTAGTAGCATCAACAACAACACTAGCATCGTTATTCTCCATAATAACAATGTGAAATATCCTTAAGATTGTCGTAAAAATTTGATGAATATGGAGAATAAAAGGTTTAGCTTGAGGCGTGGAAAAGACACTATCCTTAAGTATATTTTGCCCACACCGAGATAATTAATTTTAGGCGTATCCCCCAGGGTTTAACAAGTTCTTCTAGTATAACAAGGAGCAGAAACAACAAAGTTTAAAGAGAAGAAAACCCACCACAAAAAATAAAAAAGAAAGATTTTTAGCTTTTTTTATTTTCAATACTCTATTACCTAAAAGATGAAAACACATCCGTATTTATAATCAAAACAAATTGCACTATCTGACAACAAGCTTTCAAGCCATAACGTCAGTTGAAACGTTAACATACAAAAAGTAACGTATAAGACAATATCAAACGTTAGCTGTTACAAACATTGTGATTATTCAAATAATTAGAGTAATAAAGATCCATTAATCAAATATTGAAAAAATGAACCTAGACATGATTTTATATAATTTTTTTTGAGATACTAAAACTATTTTTTTTCGATAATTAATAGGAGGTCACGGGATCAAACTATAAACTGCGTACAATAGACTTTTATGATCAAATCATTCTCCGAACTACGTACATGACAAGAGTTTTTTCATCAGCCTACCCCTTTTTGTATCAACAATTGAAAACAAAGAGGTATGAATAATTATATATAAAACACAGCGTTATGTTAGCAGAAGAAAAAGAGATACCAATGTCTAGTGAGTCATAGGATTAGATAGTGTTTACATAATAGATATCAAATGGGGACCCTATTGCCCCTTCATAAATAACCAGTATAGAAAACTCCAGATTGAGTTGGTGTCTATGAGTCACCATCCTTTGTATTATCCGAAACAGAAAAATACAAAAATTAACACCCACCCCATCCCCAGACCCCTTACACCCCCCACCCCCACCCCCACCCAAAAAAAAAAACCTATAATGTGTGACAGGAAGGCAAAAGAGTTCTTTTCTTATATTTTGTTTACAAAATACAGTATGTGTGTATAATATGTTTTTTTGGTAAAATCGAATTTCCAACAACAATAACATATAACTAGTGTATTTTCACAAAGAATTTGAGAAAATTAATGTTTATGGAGATCTTACCTTTTTTTGAAGTAAAGATGATGTTTCAGAATGAAAAAAAAAATATTTAACTAATCTTATTCTAAAAAAAGAATATAACTTTGATTATGTTTTGTTTTCTAGTTTCTTTTGGTTTGTTTATTTCTCAACTGTTTCTTCACCCCATTTCAATTTATGTGGGATAGATTATTTGACTATGCATTAAGAAAAAAAAAAACAGAAAGGCGCATTGCAGTATTAACCATTTTATAAAAAATTTATAGTTGTAAAAGCATATCATTAAAAATAAAATGAGATGTTTGAATTTATCATTTCCTAATAAAGAAAGTACAATTTCGTAATGAACTAATAGAAAAATAATGTCGCTTAAAATAAAATGAGAAAAATGTAAATGCACACGATAACTGAAAAGTCTAATCCAATGAGTTCTGAGTGAATATGATCTTATCATATGTAAACCTACATCTTTCTTTTTCTTTTTTTTTTAAATATTCGAAGTCTATATAATTACTACATATTTTGTACTGTTATTATTTGCTATTAATATTTTTAAGTATCCTATATTATTATTACTTGCTATCCGTGCTTCTTTCATTTTTTCTTTAACCTAGAATCTACCAAAAACAGTTTCTCTGTCCTTCTAGTAAGGGTGTTCATGGTTCGGTTTGGATCGATTATTTTCCAAAAAGAAACCAAACCAAGTAAGTCGATTTTTCAAATATTAGAACCAAACCAAACCAATTAAGTCGATTTTTCTCGATTCGGTTTATGTCGGTTTTTTATTTTTTTCAATTTTTTATCGATTTTTTCTTAAATGTAAGACATACACTACCAAACACATATTTCGGCGACCACATTTTCAATGTAATACTATCAAATCAATTGCCCTTTAAGAAATCTATTATATACCAATATATATTGATGATAATTGAATCAAATATTGATGAATAATTTAAGGCCTCAACTAAAAATATACTCCCTCCGTTTCAATTTTATGTGAACTCATTTGACTGGGCACGAAGTTTAAGAAAAGAGAGAAGACTTTTGATCTTGTGGTGTAAAATGATGCACCTTCATTTTGTGTGGCTATAAATCATTGCATAAAGGTAAATGGTTTCCAAATAAGGAAAGAGGTCATTCTTTTTGGCACGGACTAAAAAGGAAATAGGTTCACATAAATTGAAACGAAGGGAGTATTATTTTTAACACGAAATGAATTATTACACTAAACAAAAAAAAACTACCAATCAAACTATAATGTAAAGGTAAAGAACTATATTAAAAGTGCAAACTATTGAAATTTACCATAATTTTTTGGAAACTATATATATATATATATATATATATATATATATATATACATACACACACACACAACAACAACAACAACAACTAAAATGAATTGAGTTAATAAATGAATGTAATTTTTCCACCCCTAATATATATATATATATATATATATATATATATATATATATATATATATATATATATATGTGTGTGTGTGTGTGTGTGTAATAATAAATTTGAAATAGCTACTCCTATAGTTGGTTTGGTTCGATTTTTTTTAATTAAAACCAAAACCAAACCAAATTTGTTCGGTTTTTAAAATTCAAAACCAAAACCAAACCAAACTAAAAAGTATCAATTTTTTAATCGATTTAATTTAATTTTTGGTTTGATTCGATTTTTCGGATTTTTATGAACACCCCAACCTTCTAAGATAGGGAAAAGACTAGATACACCTTACCCTTCCCATAACCTTCTAGCAAGAACACACTAGTATCTTATTGTTAAAGTCTAAATACACATAATTCAAGCTAATATATAGGGAGAGATAGAGTAAAAAAAATAGAATTACATAGGTGAGTGAACAAGGTTGATGGGAAGAATAATGAAGAATCCCTCCATGTGGAGATCTCGTGATACATTGTCAGCACAAACAGTACTCCAAACCTTACATTTCCCAATGCCAATTAGTTCAACATTACTAGTACTCTACTACTTATTTTGTCTTCTTACTCCTTTTTCTTATTCTCCACACTTTATTACCTAAGCAAATTCATTCCTTTTCTTCTTTTCTTTGATTTTGTGACTTCTCTCTTCATCTTTAAATCCAAATATGTTCGAATTTAGAGTGAGAAGGTTTTTTTATTTTTTATTTTTATATATAGCTTAGTTTTAATTTAGACAAGATAGTTTGATTCGATATTGAATTTAAAAAAAAATACTTTTGAAATTTATGATCTTAAAAATATAAGGAGTAAAAGCTTTATCCGGCCATGATATTTGTATAGTTATAAAAGCTTCTCATTAAAGGTAAAATGAGTAAAGTAAAGAATTTAAAATTGAATTATTTTCAAATTTAGAAATGTGTCATTTATTTTAAAAAAGACTAAAAAAAAGAAAAATAACTCATCCAACTTAAAACGAAGGAAATAATACTTTATTTTGTTTAATAGAATATATTTTAGAATGGAAAGAAAGTCACCAAGAATGATATCAGTCATTAATACTTGTATCAGGATAGTATATCTACAGTACATCACTTTGGTGCGACCTTTTTAGCACCCTACATGAACATGGATAAGTCATGCACAAGTTGCCCTTTTTAGTATATTGTGGGGTGGATATTTTATAGTATATATTAAGTAATATATTAATACAGGAAAAGAATTATAGGCGAAAGCTGCAGAATAAATTCATAACTTAACTCGAGGTTGGTCCCTGCTGATTTTAATAATACTTCTCATTTTGAATTTCTTAATTTGAATTTAGAAAGATTGTAAAATTTTGAAAAAGTGAATTGTTTAAGCCACATGGTAATCAACTGTATTTTGAATTTGATTTTTCGAATATATCATATTTGTATATACTGATAAGGTTAGTGATAAGATTTGAGATCTTTATATATATCTCCAAATATGTACATGAAAATCAAAAACCATTTATTGCACCCAAAACAACAAGATCCTTATCTTGTTTTAAAATTTTCTTAATGGATACAATAAACAAGAAGTATTAAAAAATACTTAAAAGCAAGACATTTAATAAATTTTGTATCTAAATATATTAACAATTCAAAATATGGAGAATAAAATATTTATTGGTCACAAAAGATTTAAAGCATTTTTTTATTTAATACTCTCTCCGGTCCTAAATAAGTAATTTTTTGGATATTTTCACACATATTAAGAAATTTACCTTTTAGCATTAATTAGCAATAGAATTGATCATTTTAACCTTACTATCTCACATACACACTCCTAACATATATTCCAATACTATTTACTCCAATGACAATATAGGAAAAAAATTATTAAGTTATTCTTGAAATCCGAAAAGATTACTTATTTTGGACCAAAAAAAATTAAAAAATTATTAATTTTAAACCGGAGGGAGTATCAAATTAGCCATTAGATGGAACGTCGGTATCAAAATGAGAAGAGAGTTGGACCCGAATTTCCATGAAATTAACTCATAAATAAAAAAGTAAAAAAAAAAAAATTAGCCAGTGACGATAGGGGAAAGTCAAAGTGGTCCTAATTGGTCAAATCCCTGAAGTTATCAGCAGAGGATGGTTACTGGGCTAAGGACTCTTTAGAAGATTGAGCCAATTACTTCTCCAGCTATCAGCCTAGTATAATTACTTTTGGACTGTTAAAATCAGTGTGTAATTATCTTTTTTTTTAAAAAAATTAAATCAGAATCTTATTTCATGTTAATAAATAACTTTTGATCGACTTTACTATATTGGGGAATAAAAACACCCCCAAATGGTGTATGAGCTGTAATGTTTTTAAATAGTTATACATATTTAAAAATTTATTAAATGTCTAACTATTCAATTGTGAACCTAGTAACTAAACGATCTATGAGTTTGATGGCTAATTCACAACTCAAAAACTTTACATCTTGGCTCTGTCTTTAATAAAAGACAACTCGATTTACAAAACATCTCGAATTCACACAATATCAGAGAAAGGGCAATATCTCAAAGAGTATAATATAGTCCGACTATCACAATACAAACATTAGTGACTGTTCCGTTGACTCTAGGGTGGGCATATTTCGGTTTAATCTGATTATGGATATTACTCCCTCCGGTTCAAAATAAGTGATTTTTAGCCTTTTTATTGTGGTCCAAAATAAGTAATTTTTTCGAATTTCAAGAATGATTTAATGATATTTTTCCTACATTGGAGGAATCGCATATTCTTAAGCGAGAAGATCAGACTCTTATTATTGAATTTCCATTGTTTGCACGTAATAGCTCATTATCTATATTTTTTTTATGCTCAATCTTTCTGTTTTCCTTTTTCAGTTTAAAAGGAAAGCGAAGTGACTATCATCGGATAGTCACGAGCGCTTAGAGGTATGAAGTTAAGCGAATCTTACTATCTGAAGGAGCTTAGCTTCTTAAAGGACTCTTAATAAAGAAGGTTTTTTTTGTCCTTGGAGTAAATAGCGTTGAAATATGTGTTAGAGGTGTTTACGTGAGATAGTAATGTTAAAATGGTCAATTCTATTGTTAATTAATGCTAAAATGTGACTTTCTTAATATGTATGAAAACATCCAAAAAATCACTTATTTTGGATCGGAAGGAGTATCAGTTTATAAATTTAATAAATATATATCAGTTAACGTGTATCGATTAGCGTGTATAATACTCCCTCCGGTCCAAAATAAGTGATTTTTTTGGATATTTTCACACATATTAAGAAAGTCACTTTTTAGCATTAATTAGCAATAGAATTGATCATTTTAACCTTACTATCTCACATAAACACTCCTAACACATATTCCAATACTATTTACTTCAAGGATAATGTAGAAAAAATATATCATTTTTGAAATCCGAAAAAATCACTTATTTTGGAACACAAAAAGAAAAAATTAAAAAATCACTTATTTTGGACCGGATGAAGTAATAATAATCCTTAGCTAAGCATACATAATCCACACACTGCTGCACCTGCAAAGGTATGGTTGACTGGAAATCACTTTTTAGTTTCGACCCATTACTTCAATTGTGTCAAGCTAAAAAAAAAAAAAAAAAAAAAAAAAAAAAATTGTGTCAAGCTAGCATCAAACCTCCCGAATTTTCAGAAGAAAATCCACCAAATCATGACCTATATACATTTTCTTTTAACTATTAGTCAAACATTAACAAAAATTTTATTGGATCAACTAATTTAAATTTAAAAATTTCATTCTTAAAGCTTAAACTTAGAATCTCTGCTTAAAAGTAACTTTTTAGATATATCACGTTCATTTTTTTGGAAAATTCTCCAGAAAGTCTGCAGCTCCTATTGTACAATACTCTCTTCGATTTACAATAAAAAATCAATTTATTTTTGCCATGCATAAAAGAAATACTAAAACAAATACAAAAGTAGGTAGTATAACTAAATTACTCTCAATTAAATATTTAATCTAAGTTTTGAGAAAACTTTTTAAAAATATATACATAAAAGTAATTTTATAAAAACTAAATTTTTCGTTTATTTTGAACCAAGTTAAACATATAAGTAACTCTGCAAACCAAGTTTGAAGATTATGCCTTCTGAATTTGTCACCAAAATCTGTAATTAATTTTAATTAGTGAATTCACATTAATTCACATATTTTGCAAACTTTCTAATCCGATTATAAAGTTTAAACAAAAGTTATTGGCTTCATCCAAACTCCATCCACTTCCCTACCTCCCTCCGCCGGTGAGAGTAGTGAGTACTATCTCTTTTTTACCAGTGCTTTACCGCCCAAAGTAGGATTTTCCAACACGAATTTAAATTAATCGGGTCCCAAAATAGGTATTGGTGCATCAGAACAATTGGAAAAAAAAATTCAAACAAGCAACATTAAGAAACCCTTCTCCTTAAATTTGATATTAGGATCTAAAAAATGTAAGACAAGGAGAAGATCTATTAAGATAAAAAAAAACACAAACTTGTATGTTATTTACATATATTCTCCTCCCCTATTATGTATCTTCATAATATATGTGCTTACTCTAACTTCTCTTCCTCCTCGGACGCTGTAGAAAAATCTTGAACCCCATCAAGTTATGTACAATCTCATAGAAAGAAAGAGAAAAAAAGAAATCACCATTTTTTTCTTTTTTTCAAGAATCTCCGTAATCACGCCAACAAATAAGCATAGTAACACAACGCCTCATAATGTAAAACCTTGCTCTTTGTTCTTTCACTAAAGCAGCACATTTTCTTGTAAAAGCACATCTTTTATTGTGAGATGAAGATGAATTCTTAAGGAATTTAGAGGAAGTAGTTGTTGTTGTTGTAGTAGAGCGGCAGCTACGAGCTAAGCTTTCTTTTTTGGACAGTTTCCATTTGTCATCCAAGTAAAATTGATGTGGAACAGTACCAGTAGCCATGAAAAGAGAGTAAATCAAGAAAATTTGTAGAGATCTGTTGTTGGATTTTGGAATTTTTGGTTACCCTTTTTTGGCTATTTCTGCAAAAGCTCGGAAAAGTGGAGTTTACCAGGGATTCTTGAGGATGAAGATGATGAGTTTTTGAGAGTTGAGTCAGTCAGTTGGAGGATTCGGGAGATGGCAACTAGGGTTAGTATTTATAATGGGGTTCTCGTTTTTAGGACTAACAAAGGAATTTTACACTATTTATATTGTAATTCTATGATATTATTTTTATTTCACAAAATATAAATTAATAATATTGGAATTACTAATTTGGGATAAATAAAAACAGATAATGATGTTCTTCTCAAAAGCTTTTTTTTTTCGAAAGTCCATTAAGAATAAAATTAATAACAAAATTTTTTATATAAATTTATCCGTGTAAAACAAAATTAATATTTTAATTTTAATCGAATGAATCAAATATCTAACAATAAAATATATGCATAGAATAATCATTACTCCTTCAGCCTCAATTTATACTATGCAACTTGAATTTTGAATGTCAATTTATCAATGCAGTAGATTCGAACATGAAACCTGTAAGTTTTTTTTGAATTCAAATTTATATATTTAAATACTATGTAAAAGGCATTATAAATTATAATAATTAATAACTTAAATTTTTAAAAAGATATACTATAAAGTTAAAGTTAAAGAAAAATTCGTTTAACTCGAAATTTAGAATCCCACCCCATAAATTGGGACGAGGCAACAATATGGTTATAATTCCATAGTATAATTGAAGACTAATTGTTCTCAAACTAAACGACCTTTGAGGGGAGCAATGAGGGCTCACATCGAGAGTCCCGCCGTTAAAAAATCAGCCCTATATATATACTATATTCTAATAAAAGTGATAAAAAAACAAAAAATAAGGTGGATTCCCAATGTTATACGTCATGAAGTTACTTAAATCAGTGAAAGAGAAATGAATTTGTAATTAATGAGAAGTTTTTATTGTGTGTATCACATAATTTATTGTATTAATTATATGAGTTTTTTATTTATTTTATAAATTTGTGGATCTTAATCTTATATTTATGGATTTATAAAATTTTGGGTCCGTAAAATTATAAAATAAAAAAAATATCTCATAAAATTATTATAAATTATACGAGACAAGAAATAAAAATTTCGTATTAATGCGATGATAATAACAGGCAAATCCGAGTGAACTGAGCTGTTATATAGCTAGTAGACCCTGAGACTGTCATTTTCTTAGAAGCATTTAAGTAGAGAAGTAATTGAAGTATAGAAACTTGGATTTCCTCTTTTTCTAAGGTGGTTACCACCATTAAAAACCCAGAATTATCAATAATTGATCCAACCGAAAAAAAAAAGTATATGACTTTATCTTGTAATGATCAATTTAGTGTAGGTTGTTCAAAATCGAACTGAAATCGTTAATCAAATCAAACTGATGACTTACTAGTATCAAATTATCGGGGTAATGGATGATGAACGAATTGAAATTTTATAATTAACGGCTTAACGGTTTTGGTGTACATTAATCAATTTTTTTATCAGGTAAATTGTTAACCCGTTAAGAATTTTCATATTTACACTTCTCCCTTGTGTATATAAACTTGTTGCTACACTGTTGCATGATTAGTTGTACGTAAAATGATAGAACTGTCTATATATAGCTAATGGCAATTTTTCCTAGCTTCTCATGAATTATGAGTGGACATGAATTGAATTCTGTTGGTTTTTTTTTTATGTATTTAATTAATATATTAAATACTTAAAAGATGATAAACGGGAAATGGGGAGAAATAAAAGTTTGAGTGAAATTTTAAGTTTTTCCCCTTGGCAAATAGACATTGTTCCATATTGGAAAAAGAAGATATTTTTTATGGGTATATAATCAATTATTTTTCTTCTAGCAATTGCTCTTATTCTAGCTCTTAAAGAGTTAAGAAGACGACAAGTCTCGCGTCGTCTTCTTGGGCTTCGGATTATTTGGTCAAACGAACGATTGATTGATTAACTTTTTACTCCAAATTTATTATATTAACATAAATGTTATTAAATATTTATTTTAATAATATAATATTAATATTAAAATAAATATTAATATTAAATCCTCCAATTCATTTTTTTATGTTTCGGTAATAGAAAATTAACTACCCTTCAATTTTTTCTCTTTATTATTGAGTAAATGATCATTTATGTAATGTCATTTATGTTGTGGCCGTTTTGCATAAACAATCATTCTGAAGAGTTGCACCTCTTCAGATTTTTGCTCAACTTTGGCTATAAATACAATACTATTATGCTCAGAATTTTACTACGATTTTTTGAGTTTCTTCTCCTTCTTCTGCATACTTTTAGCATCAAATAAAGCAAAAGTAAGTGCGATTTGCTACCGAACTTTGTGTTCGATGAAATATTGGGGTTTGAAGTACCACTACACCGGTGTGTAATTCGTTCTATCCTGGGAGAAAAATAATCCATAACCTTGAGTACTAGGAGGGGATTAAATTCCTTAAGGAAACATTATGAATTCAGTGGGCTCGAATTGGTTTTCTGTCATTTCTGTTTATGTTCATTTTTATTTATATTCATTTATATTTTCAGAATTATTTTATAAATACAGTGTATTAACAAGCTTAAAAAATTTAATATATTTTTTGTATTTGTACTTACTATTTCTGGAAGAGTAACACCTTTGTGGTTTTGTACTATATTAAAATCTACGTGATTTTAACGTTTGTGTCATTCTTTTACATAAATGACTAATGATAATATGAACCAAGTTGTTCCAATAGTGACTACAGTGTCTTAACAAGCCGAACGTCACCGGCAGCATTGGCACCAGCGGAGAAAGCCAGAAAGTTTTTAGGATTGATTTCAAGCGCTAGCAGCAAAATAAGTTCTTCTATTTGACTACTTTAAGTCTTCAGAAGTTTATCAAGGAATATGTTCATGTGTTGTCTGATGAAACTCCAGAAACGGAACACTTTCTCGTGATTAAGGCGTGGGAGTATTCAGAATTTTTTTGCAGTACTTATTTTCTAAGGGGCTTGAGGATGCTTTGTATAACGTCTATAGTAGCGTGAAAATGTCAAAAGAACTACAGAGTGTGCTAGAAAAGAAATACAAAACTGAAGATGTCGGGTTGAAGAAGTTCATTGCTGCAAAGTTTTTGGACTACAAAATGGTAGATAGCAAGTCTGTTGTAACGACCCGACCCGTCGTTACGGGAGTTACCGCCCCGTTTTCTTTATTTTTATACTTTAATATGCTAATTTGTATGTGTTTGGAGAGTTAGAAGTAAATCGGATGGAATCTAGTTAGAAATGAGGCAATAAACCTCATTATGAGAAGAATAGTTTGGAAAAGTCAACCAAATGTTGACCGATTAGTTAGATAACTCGGAATGGATTTATGATGGTTCGACTAGTTTCGGGGGATGATTTATGACTTAGGAGAGCAATTGGAATTGAATTTGGAGGTCCGGTGTAGATTTAGGCTTGGATTGGCTAAGGTTGAATTTTGGCGAATTTCGGACGGTAGGTAAGATTTTCATCCGAGGCTCGGAATGAAATTTTGAGAGTTGAAGTAGCTCCGTAAGGTGATTTTGGATATGCGTGCAAAATTTCAAGTCATTCGGAGGTGTTTAGGTCGGGTTTTAGATCAAATGTTAGTTTTGGAAGTTTTAATGAGACTTAGGCTTGAATCCGCGAGAAATTGGTGATTTTAATGTTTATGATGGTGTTTTTATGTTGCGAGCAACTTTGAATGAAGTAATGTGATGTATTTGTGCTTTTGGTTGAGGTCCTGAGAGCCTCGGGATGATTTCGGATGCCCAACAAGCAAGTTTTGAACATGTTAATGCAACACAAATTGCAGACAGTTTTTTTCTATGCGATCACATAGATAGGTCTGCGATCGCATAGAAGGATCTAAAGGGGTGGAAATTTACTCTATGCGATCGCGTGAAGGGGTGTGCGATCGCATAGTTTGACGAAAGTGAACAGTGCGATCACGATAAGGGTTGATGCGATCGTCTAGTGTAAGGGGGAAAAGGTATGCAATCGCATGGTGAGTGCTGCGATCGCAGAGAAGGAATTTTGGACCTGGAAAATTTACTCTATGGGATCGCAAGAGAGGCATTGCTATCGCATAGAATAAGGCGTCTGGTCAAAACAGTTTAAGTTAATTTCAGACGCGACCCTAATCATATTTTCACCATTTTTACTTCATCAAGAGAGGGTTTTGAGAGTTTTGAAGAGAGAAATCAACGGGTAATCACTGGAGTTAAGTTTCTTGACTAAAAAACACGATTTTGTACTAGAATCAACACCAAAATTCATGAAATTGGGTGGAATTTGTGAATAACTAGAGGCTAAATTTTAAAAATGAATTTTTGGGTTTTGAAAGGCCATTCGAACTCCGATTTCGATAAATTTTATATGCACTGACTCGTGGGGAGATGAGGAATCCGTTGGTATGATTTTCGAAATTTTTCAAGAAGTGGGCCCGGGGCTCGGGTTTTACCACCTTCGTGAATTGTTATACTTTTCATGTAATTTTGATTGGGTTATGTTTCTTTGACCCATATTGATGTAATTGCTGCGGTTTTGACTAGATTCGATGCACGAGACAATAAATTTGAAGGGAAAAGGTATCGCGGACGAGTCCACGACCGGTTGGAGGTGAGTAGTTAGTGTATATGGTAGCCTGAGGGTTCGAAACCCCGGCTTAGCATATTGTGACGCTATTAGGGCGTGGCTCGCACTCCATGGCAGGTGCGGGATTGATCATGACTAGGGATTGAGACTTGGTCCATCCCGAATATGAATAATATTATATTGGCGGTTGAAACGCACACTGTATTAGATATATTTATGGGCTATAAGCCATGTTTGGGGCCTTGTGCTGACCTGTAGTATCCCTAGGGGATAGATATATATGTGATAGCTTGGTTTTCATAATCACTGATCTCCGTCCTGGTTCGAAATCACTATTATGAAATGCTAAGTCACCTGTTCTTGAAAAATTAAATAAAATTAAAGTATTTTTCATTGTTAATGAAATGGAACCTGGAAATAAATAAATTGAACTGTTGTGTGACTCATATGCATGTTGTGGACTGAGTATGGATCAGGCTGCACGCCGCAGCGGATGATATGAATATTGTGCTTGGGCTGAAGGAGCTCCTCCGGAGTCTGTACACACCCCCAGTGAGCGCCGTCGACGTTAAACGGATCGGGCTACGCGCTGTAGCGGTCCTGTGCATTGCATTGCATTTTTATCTGTAAATTATCTATGCTAAATGTGATCTGCTATTGTTGTTAGTTCGTAGGAGGTATCGGACTGTAGTTTAGCTTTGCTATGTGGTATTCTGTGGATTTCCTGCTTTCAGCTATTATTATATACTTTTTACTCACTGAGTACTTAGTACTCACCCCTACTCCCTGCACCTTTGTGTGCAGATTCAGGTACACAGAAGGGTTAGACGAGCACTCCAGCCTATATCAGAGTTATTCGTGTTGCTGCGGTAGCTACCGGCGTTCGCAGAACCTAGTTTCCTCTTCATTTCAGATATTACTTTATGTTCCAGACTTGAGTATTTTATTCAGTATTCTATTACTATTCAGTTTTGCTTAGAGGCTTTAGACTCATGACCCCAGATCCTTTCGGGGTGTTATTTCGATATTTGCACTTCTCAGTATTTATTCATACTATTATTATTGGAGTATTTATTTGACTCATATATTCTTCCTGAATTTGTCCTTTTGGGACTGGTTTTCTATTTGGAAACAGTTGTTGGTCTGGCTGGCCTAGCTTTAGGGTTGGGCGCCATCACGACCGGATTTGGGTCGTGACAAGTTGGTATCAAAGCCTAGGTTACTAGGCCTCGCGAGTTATGAGCTGGTTTAGTAGGCTCTCGCGGATCGGTACGTCGACGTCTGTATCTTTCCATGGGAGGCTACAGAACTTTAGGAAACACTTCACTTTCTTGAAATTCTTATCGTGCGTATTTGGTTCAGCTTGAAAAATAACTCTTGAAAGTCCTTCCACACGTCTGTACGTGCACGCGAGCATTCAGTAATACTTCTGCATCGATGGCTGGAGATTTTCCGATCGAGGAGCAAGATGTAATCTCTGTGAGTTCATGTTGGGCCAGTCTGGAGGACTTGAGGCCGAATCTTCGCCTATGGCTTGAGCGCCGAAATGCTGATTATGCGAGCAAGTACTTTTAACTTATGTGTTCGGTAATGTCCTTATTAGCGGGGATGGCGGTCGAATATCCACGTGATGAGTAAGTTAGTGATGTGAGGTGTATCTATGTGATATTGGTAGTGACGAAGGAGTTTGTGGGATGATTGATGAACTGTTAATCGATTCATTCCTATTGCGATCTGTTGTGTAGCCCCAAGTTATGGGCGTGTGAAGAATATTATCGTATCTCCTAGTTGGAAAGTTAAGTGCAATACGTGTGGCGGTATGAGTTCAGACTCAGAAAGACTAAATTGGCAGTATTTTATATGCGTTATGATTCAAATAAGTGCAACACATGTCCCCATATCGATTTTGATAATATAATACATGTAGTATTAAGATTAATGTTGTTGATATACATTATGATATTTTGTTAAGTTGTAGCCGTATTGTAGGATAGTTTTGGTGATTCTCTGGCAGGTGGATAAGCTCAATTACAAAGGAAACTCTGCCGAAAGTTTTGGAAAATTTGGGACTTAGTGAAATATTGGTCGTTTTGAGAGTAGGCTTAGCTGTTATGTGAGTTAATGCAAGAAAATGCAGAAGAGTTAAAAATTTCTGATGATTCGTGTCTCCACAAGCTTGTGGAAGAGTGAGTTTAATCTCACCATGGTATTATGATAACAATAGAGTAGATGTGTTGTGATATATATGGCTTCGAGCTAAGTTAGGGAGGTTGTCATTGATTAGTTGAATGCACTATTATGTCTTATGTTGGTTCTGTCTTAAAGTATACTGGCGAACCAGTTCTGGTTGCAGAAATTGAGCCGAAACGGCACGAGTGAAGGAAAAGTTTTGACAAGATGTCAAGAGATCGGAGCAGGAAGGAAGTTTCGATGGTTAATATAAATGTCACGACCCGAATTTTCCCCCAATATCGGGATCGTGATGGCGCCTACTCGTGGTAGCTAGGCAAGCCTCTTTATTCACACTATCCTGTTTTTTCATATTCAATTTAACAACCAATATCATAACCTTAATTAGACAAGTGCGGAAGACTTTGTAATATAGTAATAAGCAGTTTCAAGGTAAAATAATACTGAAATCTTCTACCCAAGACATTGAGTCACCAACTCACGAACTACTACATGAATACTACACATAAAGGTCTGAAAGAAATATAACATAATTTGTTTGTCTCGGAACAAGGAGACTACGACTAATGACATAAATAAAAAGAAGAAACGCCGGGCCTGCGGACGCCTGCAAGCTACCTCGGTCTCAAGTATGATCAACTCCCACGCAAAAGATCTACTGCTGCTTCTCCTGATCTGTCACAACCCCAAATCCGGTCATGATGGCGCCCAGCACATTGCTAAGCCAGCCTGACCAATCAATAACGAGAACGGAGCTAGAAACTCGTTTTATCCCATTTAAGCATATCAAAACATGAAACAACAGTGATACATATACCAACAGCGGGGAACCAAGTCCCCAAAAGATCTACTGATGCTGCTCCTGATCTGTCACGACCCCAAATCCGGTCATGATGGCGCCCAGCACATTGCTAAGCCAGCCTGACCAATCAATAACGAGAACGGAGCTAGAAGCTCGTTTTATCCCATTTAAGCATATCAAAACATGAAACAACAGTGATACATATACCAACAACGGGGAACCAAGTCCCAAAATATACCAACTCCCCGAGACCGAAGGGTCAAGAGTCATGAGCCTCTACTGAACATAAGTGTATAAAGGTTTACAAGATACCAAGTGCGGAAAGAAAAGTCGATACAGAATCAAAAGACAATAAGAAGGAATATCGGGTCCTGCGGACTCTGCAGCTACCTCGTATATCCCACAGATGTCGCCTCGCACAGCTACTGGATCACTGCTGAGAGGTACCTGGATCCGCACACAAGGTGCAGGGAGTAAAATGAGTACTGCCAGACTCAGTGGTAATAAACAAGGGTAAGACAGCGCAGATAAGAAATCCGCAATAAAGCACTATGTAAAGCTGTAATCAAATACCCTGTCACGGAATCAATATCAACCGTACATGTACCAGCAAGTACCGGCAAAACAGTATAACAGCTAGCAGATGTAGCTAAATACAATGCAATGCATGATATGACCGCTACGGCGCGTAGCCCGATCCAATTTGGGTACCCGTGCTCACTGTGGGGGTTCGGACTCCGGAGGGGCTCCTACAGCCCAAGCACAATATTACTGCGGCGTATAGTCCGATCCATCATGAATATACGCT
Organism: Nicotiana noctiflora; assembly: GCA_032618575.1. Classification (NCBI taxonomy): domain Eukaryota; kingdom Viridiplantae; phylum Streptophyta; class Magnoliopsida; order Solanales; family Solanaceae; genus Nicotiana; species Nicotiana noctiflora. The sequence goes on along the minus strand of JASVEL010001229.1, from coordinate 18,963 downwards.
GCGGCATGCAGCCCGATCCACTACCAGTCAGCTAATATGCAAATGTAGCCTCGCAGGCTCAAAAGTTGTTTTGAAAACTCTTTTATCATTTTTCGATTGAAAACAGTATGTCAAAGTTCCAGAGATTGGAAATATCATGATAACAATAATAGCTACGGACTGGTAGTAAAACTAACATGTCAGTATCACAGGACAATGATGATGATCCTCGCGGGATCCAATAACTGGCTCACGGCCCACAAGTATACTCAACCGCCCAAGAAGGGGGTTCAAAGGCTTAAGAGTAGCCAATATCACAATATAGTATGCAACCATCCGAGAAGGAGGTTCGACGGCTCAAGAATGGCCTAATATCATAACACAGTATCAGCAAGTCGGACTAAGCCATAGTCCCCAAATCACAATCGACCCCGCACTCACATGAGAGTACGTGTCTCGCCGTTATACAGCATCACAAAGTGGTATACCGGGGTTTCGAACCCGCTGGTCATCACCCACATCTATTACTCACCTCAATATGGCGCGACGATTACTCCGCAATGCCCTTGCCACGAGAATCAAGCTCCGCACGCGTAGAATCTGATCAAATACAGTAGAAACACAACAAATTAGGCGAATGGGATGACACCCAATCAATACAACTCAATTTACATCAAAATTCCCAAAGTTGTCAAAACCCGACTTTCGGTACGCTTCTCGAAAAATTACGAAAGTCACATATTCGGAACCCTCATCTCGATACGAGTTTAAGCATATCAATTTTACCAAATTCGGACTCCATTTGCCCATTCAAAACCTTGATTTTCTAAAGTTCAAGCCTAGGGCTAAATCTTCCATGAATCACCCCAAATTCCTCCATTTTCATGATATAATTGCATAATATTATCAATACTAGTCATAGTTTACGTCCATAGTTGATTACCTGATGATTTCCCTTGAGTTTCTCTTCAAAATCGCCCAAATCGCCTCCTTAAGCCGAGACCCAAATGTGTGAAATATTTCTGAAATTTTCTAACTTCTGATACACTTAACTCACTGCGATTTTCGCTTCTACGGACCTTTTTCCGCTCCTGTGAAACCGCTTCTGCGACCAAATGGTCGCTTCTGCGAACCCAGGCCTATTTGGCCATTTCCGCACCTGCGATCTAAGGACCGCTCCTGCGGGTCCGCTCCTGCAGAATTTCTTCCGCTTCTGCGGGAACGTTCGCTTCTGCGATCAAGAGTCCGCTCCTGCGGACTCGTCTTTGCGATCGACCTTCCGCTTCTGCGGACTTCCCATCTCGCCTCTTGACTGCTTCTGTGGTCTACTCTTCGCTCCTGCGATGCCGCCTCAGCGGACATTTTTCCGCTTCTGCGAAGGCAAGCGCTCCTGCGCCCCCTCGTCCGCTTCTGCGGACTCGCTCCTGCGCCCCCATTTTCGCAGGAGCGAAAACAACAGAACTAGAACAGTCCCCTGCAATTTTCCACATTTTCTCCCATTTTGCCATCCGAAAACACCCCGAGGCCCCCGGGACCTCATCCAAACACACCAACACATCCTAATACCTTATTCGAACTTGCTCCAATCCTCAAAACATATCTAACAACATCAAAACCCATAATTCACATCGAATTCAAGCCAAAATTCCTTAAAACATTCCGAATTACACAATCAATCAAAAACCCGACTAAACAACGTCCGAATAATCTGAAAATTTGCGGACATATCCAAAATCACATAGCGAAGCTACTGCAACTGTTGGAATTCCATTCTGACCCCCGGATCAAAATCTTACCTACCGTTCGGATTTCGCCAAAATTCAACCTTAGCCAATTCATGCTTATTTCTACACCGGACCTCCAAATTAAATTCCGATTGCTCCCTAAGTCACAAATCACCTCCCGGAACTAACCAAATCATCAGAATTAGATTCCGAGCCCTCTAACCAAATAGTCAACTCCGGGTTGACTTTCCTTATTCAAGTTTTCCTTTAAAAAGGCTATATGCCTCATTTTCAATCCAAATCACTCCTAACTCACCAGATAGACTCTAACACTGATATAAAAGCATAAAACATGTAATTACAACATAACGGGGTGGTAATTTCCGTGACGACGGGCCGGGTCGTCACATGTCGAAACCTGGACCTGTGCAAAAACGCACAGAAGTGCAGTATCAGCACAACCGACCCCATGTGCTGGTAAGTTCCTGGCCTATCCCGACGAAGTAGTGACAAGCCTAGGACCAGACACCCACATAAACCTGTGCAGTTCTATATATATATATATATATATATATATATATATCACAAGATAACGAGAATTAATCAAGTAACAACGCAACAAGGAATGTCACAGAAGAACTCAACAGTTAATCAACAGTTATTAAATCACAAGGAAAACAAGTATAATGAGAAACAAGTAATGTTAAGTCAATGAAATAGCAAATAAAGTGCAAGGCATCACCCTTCGTGCTTTTACTCTCATCCTCACCAAATAGCAAATAAAGTGCACGGCATTACCCTTCGTGCTTTTACTCTAATCCTCACATCCATGGTACGGCATGATCCTTCGTACATGGTTCAATAACAAGGCACGACATGATCCTTCGTGCATAATCAATAACATGGCACAGCATTAACCTTCATGCATAATCAATAAATCAAGGCACGACATTAACCTTCGTGCATAAATAATAAATCAAGGCACGGCATCACCCTTCGTGCATTATCACTCTTCCTCACCCAAATAACAATCACAGTTAAGGGCATAGAATAAAAACAACAAATCATGAACCGTCCCGGCAAGGGACACAATAATCATTACAACAAAGTCCCGGCAAGGGCAATCAATATCTCACTTCACAACAAGTCCCGGTAAGGGAGAACGATAGCAATTCTACAACCCGGCAAGGATTCAACAATTTATCTTCAAATATGTCTCACAGCAAGTAACAACAACGACTCACGGTCATGCTAGACGCCAGTGTATGGATGCTCGTCACCACAGCCCATACACCGCACTCGATCACATAGCACATAGCACATAATCCTATTCACTCAAGCTAGGATAGAACAAACACTTACCTCTAGCCTTGAAGTCCAAACTATGCTTCAATTATAGCTCTTTCCCCGAAATTCCGCTTTCAACTAGCTCGAATCTAGTCACGATTGATTCCATCATATTAATAATCACTAATTATATTGGTTTGAATGCTTAAAGATGGTTTTCTCAAAGTTTATCCCAAAATTTCCCAAAACGCCCCTGGTCCCACGTGGTCGGAACTCGGGGTTCGGACCAAAATCCGATTACCCATTCCCCCACGAGTTTAATTATATGATTTGTTTTAAAATTGGACCTCAATTCGAGGTCCAATTGCAATTCATGAAAAACCTAGGTTCTACCCAAAAACATGGATTTTTACCATGAAAACCTTTGATTCTTATTGAAAAACATGTTTAATGTTGTTAGGAATTGAAAGAATTTAGTAAAAAGTGACTTACAATTGCTTTGGAGTGAATTTGGCCTTGAGAGCTCGTGTGTGGTGTGAGGGTTTTTGAAAAAGTGAAGAATGAACTGAAAATTTCGTTTAAGTATAGAATTACACAGCTGCGGATATCGCAATTGCGAACATGTGTTCGCAATTGCGAGTGCTACAGGTCTGGGGCCTGCTGTCCTCGCATTTGCGAGAGAAAGTTCGCATTTGCGAACTCTGGCCCAGCTCTGCCAGTCTCGCATTTGCGAGATTTCCTTCGCATTTGCGAATGTGAGGCCTCATTGCTTAGGATCGCATTTGCGACCCTTTGTTCGCATTTGCGAACAATGGCCATCTAAGGCCTTTTCGCATTTGCGACACTTTATTCGCATTTGCGAACTTGGCTTATTTCTGGCAGACATCGCATTTGTGATCAAGGGTTCGCATTTGCGAACCCAGCCTTGACCTGTCTTCTTCGCATTTGCGAGGATTTATTCGCAAATGCGAAGCCAACAGCCGGGTGAAAAACCAGCAGTGCAAAAATTCAGAAATTGATCCAACGGCCTATCACATCTTTACCCGAGCCCCCCGGGCTCCCAACCAAACATGTACACAACATCAAAAACACATTACGAACTTGTTCGTGCGATCACATTGCCAATATAACGTCGTTTTCATCAAATCAAGCCTCAAGTTCATGATTTTCATACTTTTGATTTTCAAAATTTCAAACTTGGAACTCAAGGTCCAAAACATATCAAATGACATCCGAATGTCACCAAACTTTGCAGAAAGCATATATATAATATTTAAGACTTGTACCGGCCGTCAGAACCAAAATACGAGCCCGATATCATGACCATTTAATTTATTTTCCTTTAATAATTACATCAAAAAAAATAATTTCACAGAAAAATTCATAACTTGGGCTCTAGGCCTCAGAATTCGACTCCGGACGCATGTCCAAGTCCCATATTTTCTTACGGACCTTCCGGGACCGTCCAATCTCGGGTCCGGGCCCGTTTACCACAAATGTTGACCGAAGTCAACTATATCAATATTAATATCATTTTTCTCCAAACTTTTCATAGAATTCACATTTTCTATCACAAATTATTTCCGGCTACATGCCCGAATCACGTACGTAAATCGAGGCAACATAGAATGAGGTTTTCCAAGCCTCGGAAGTGTAGAACAAATGAGGAAAATAAGTGATGACCCCATTGGGTCTTCACAATAAATTAGTACCGTCTTCAGCATCACTTAAGAGCGGTGTTGTGTCCTGGTTAATGATTCTTGATCGCTCTTCAGCATTAGTGCGACCGGTGGTTTGGAGGTACGCCCCAAATATTGTTGCGGTAGGTTGTGGGAGTGTGTCCCACTAGAAGATTATATAAGTGTGGCATGCAGTCACTTGGATGGTTAAAGATGTAAACCAAGTATGAAGGTTGTGATAGTGACGTTAAATTAAGGAATTCACGCCTAGAGGGCACTTGGCATATTGAAGTGTGAACTAGGGAGGATTACCCCGATTGCGATGGTTGTTCTTGTGTGTTATGAGAAAATGGGAGTTATTGTGGACCTTTGAAAGGTTATTAGATGAGTTCAGTATGACCAGAATCGGCTTGAAGCCGGTGGATACATTTAATGTGAATAATGTCTCTATATCAGGCCAGATGTGTGCATTGTTGTAATGCGGTTCTTGTGGAAGAGTAGTTAGGTTGACGTTTCTTTGTCAGATATTTCGCATAGTGATGCATTGTGCTGGGTGAGTCATGAGAAGGCCCGAGAAATTGCTATATGTTAAGAATCTGCGTAGGAATAACGTTATATGAGCATCTTCGCTTTTGAAATTCTAATTGTACATCACACCTTAGTTGTGCTTGAGCTTTGTAGTTTATAACGTTAAATATCCCTCGGGGATGATATCATGCACTTAGCATGCGTACGACCGATACTCGGTATTATGTTGTAATGAGCAAATTTGGCTCGAGGAGCATGTTCTTATGTGATAGTTATGTGTGAATCGGGTGGCACGCCGCCATGGGTATGCTATCTGGAGCAGGTTTCACGCCGCAACAGTGTAATATCGAGCATAATTTTCTATATGCCATCTCTGTATGCTTTACTTCCTATTTTCCAAAGAAAGTCTGTATTAATGCATAGGATTTGATAATTCCTTCTAAAGCTCGTTTTCTTTAGTACCGCATTCGAATCAGTAACCCATTGGCACATTGGGCCATGACATGAGACATTTACTTATGTTTGGAGTGGCTTATTGCCCGATCAGTTCGTACTGAGTTAGACGAGATCAGTGCAATCTGAGTATATGAAGTAAAGTAAAGAGATACGACCATTGTTTGGTTCATAATAAGGTGATAGTCCTTGCCAAGAGTATACAACTAATGAATTGTTGTCTCGACGGTGGCTAAGAATGTATACGGATCTCATCTGTCATGTCAGTATTGTAAGAATTTGCACAAGGCATGTGTATGACATGCAGAGCATAAGATGTGTAGGGATTCCTTCTAAGCGATCAGATAAGAGAGTTTCAGATGAGTAGGGAAATTCTTGTATATCTCTCTTTGAATGAATGGATACTTGATGGGTGCATGTATTCGCACGGTAGAACTGGGATCAGGTATGATGGTTTGTGTGTTATATGGAGTTCTGATGCACGGGCTAAGTGGTGAAGTGCATTAGAATATATTTTAGCAGAGTGATTTATATTTCAAAGAACCAGCGGACAACTGGGAAGGAGTACTTTCTTAATTGGGCATTTGTAATAGATACCAGTGCGGAGGTTGCTATGATTGATTCCATTTCGTTATTGAGGGACGTTTCGGATGCATTTCGTACGCCGGGTATGTAACCGGGTAAGATTGTGTATTTCAGTATTTATTTGATGCCGGGCACCATATCGTACGACTTCGACAAGAGGCAATAAAAGGGGAAGGAGCGGCTTCGGGCTTCTTGGTATTGAGTTCGTTGGCAGGCCGATATGGCTGCACATTAAGCTTGAGTTAGCTTGGTTGACCTTGAGTTGTGCTGTTGAGGAATAGGTTGAGTTTATCGTTATTGAGCTTGTTAGTGATCCGAGGAAAGCTATGAGTTGTTTTTCGATGTTGTGAGACATTGTGATTTGTTAGTTATGGGCACATGTGGTGCGGTTCCATTGAGAATTCATAGAGAAAGTCGAGCGGGGAGAGTAATTGAGTGTTGCTCGCTGTATGAAGCATTGGTTATGGTCTATCAGGTTGTGTGTTTTGTGTTCTCTGTTTCACCGTGGGTGTAATGAATTGCGTTAGTTTCAGACATCAAATGTGCGTGGTTGTTAATTTGACTATAGCAACTTGAGGTACTTCAAGTGTAACGGTGTTGGGATAGGATCGCGCATTGTAGCAAGGCTACGAGAGTTATGACCTTTTGGAGTAGATTCAGGCGTTCTACTTCTATGATGTGAGACGGGATCTCAGCCTTGTATTGTAAGGGAATTGATGAGCTTGAGGTACAACTCTTTCATTGGAGTCATTTGACATGTCTTGAGTGTGTCCAAATCATTTCTTACTGGTCCGTGTATTATGCAAGATGTGGTTTCAGGAATGATTCATCTGAGAGATAATTACGGTTATAGCGTGTTTCCTCCATCGTTGGCAATATAGGGAAGTGTTGGAATAAGGCTTTAGCTAAGAAGAGATTCTCTGCCGGAAATCGGTTGCGGGGGACAACTACTGTGAATAGAAGTTATGGTTCCAAGTGTTTGGTTTAGGCGGTACATCATATGTTTTCACATGAGGGTGCAAGAATGGGTTATTACAGATGGTCCGGGTTTACTCTCAGTTCAGGTGTGTATTTCTGATCTGGTGTATGATTTTCAGAAAGTGCGGCGTGGTTCTATAGTTAGGTTATAGATTAAATGGATTGTGAAAACTCGGTTGTAATGTGTTATCGGGTCTATGCAGGATAGGGTGACGAGGGATCACCCCTGGTATATGATTGGTAAGATCATTCAGCTACTGGATGGCTTCTATAACAACTCTCGATACGCTCACGGACGAGCGTTTGTTTAAGTTGGGGAGAATGTAACGACCCGACCCATCGTTATGGGAGTTACCGGCCCGTTTTCTTCATTTTTATACTTTAATATGCTAATTCATATGTGTTTGGAGAGTTAGACGTAAATCAGATGGAATCTAGTTAGAAATAAGGTAATAACCTCTTTATAAGAAGAATAATTCAAAAAAGTCAACCGAACATTGACCGATGAGTTAGAAAAATTGAAATGGATTTCTGATGGTTCAACTAGTGTCGGGGGATGATTTATGACTTAGGAGAGCAATCGGGATCGAATTCGGAGGTCCGGTGTAGATTTAGGCTTGAATTGGCTAAGGTTGAATTTTGGCGAATTCCGGACGGTTGGTAAGATTTTGATCCGGGGCTCGGAATGAAATTTCGAGAGTTGCAGTAGCACTGTTAGGTGATTTTGGATATACGTGCACAATTTCAGGTCATTCGGAGGTTTTTAGGTCGGGTTTTAGATCGAATGTTAGTTTCAAAAGTTTTAATGAAACTTAGGCTTGAATCCGTGAGAAATTGGTGATTTTGATGTTTATGATGGTGTTTTTATGTTGCGAGCAACTTTGAATGAAGTAATGTGATGTATTTGTGCTTTTGGTTGAGGTCCCGGGGGCCTCGGGATGATTTCGGATGCCCAACGGGCAAGTTTTGAACATGTTAATGCAGCAGAAAATTGTAGACAATTTTTGTTCTATGCGATCGCAAGAGAGGCATTGCGATCGCATAGAAGAAGGCGTCTGGGCAGAATAGTTTAAGTTAATTTCAGACGCGACCCTAATCATATTGTTACCATTTTTACTTCGTCAAGAGAGGGTTTTGAGAGCTTTGAAGAGATAAATCAATGGGTAATCACTGGAGGTAAGTTTCTTGACTCAAAAATACAATTTTATACTAGAATCAACACCAAAATTCATGAAATTAGGTGGAATTTGTGAAGAGCTAGGGCCTAAATTTTGAAAATGAATTTTTGGGTTTTGAAAGGCCATTCAAACTCCAATTTCGATAAATTTTATATGCACGGACTCGAGGAAAGATGAGGAATCCGTTGGTATGATTTTTGGAATTTTTCGAGAAGTGGGCCCAAGGCTCAGATTTTACCAACTTCGTATATTATTGCGTTTTCTAAGTAATTTTGATTGGGTTATATTTTTTTGACCCATATTGATGTAATTATTGTGGTTTTGATTCAATTCGACGCACGAGGCAACAAATTTGAAGGGAAAAGATATCGCGAATGAGTCCACGGCCGGCTAGAGGTGAGTAGTTAGTGTATATGGTAGCCTGAGTGTTCGAAACCCCGGCTTAGCACTTTGTGATGCTATTAGGGCGTGGCTAGCACCCTCTAGCTGGTGAGGGATTAATCATGACTGGGGATTGAGACTTGGTCCATCCTGAATATGAATAATATTATATTGACGGTTGAAACACACACTGTGTTGGATATATTTGTGGGCTGTAAGCCATGTTTGGGGCCTTGTGCCGACCTGTAGTATCCCTAGGGGATAGATATATATGTGATAGCTTGGTTTGAATAATCATAGATCTCAGTCCTTGTTCGAAATCACTATTATGAAGTGCTAAGTCACATATTCTTGAAAAATTAAAGAAAATTAAAGTATTTTTCATTGCTAATGAACTGGAACCTGGAAATAAATAATTTGAACTGTTGTGTCACTCGTATGCATGTTGTGAACTGAGGATGGATCGGGCTGCACGCCGCAGCAGATGATATGAATATTGCGCTTGGACTGAAGGAGCCCCTCCAGAGTCTGTACACACCCCCAGTGAGCGTCGTTGACGTTAACGGATCGGGCTACGCGATGTAGCGGTCATGTGCATTGTATTGCATTTTGATCTGTAAATTATCTGTGCTAAATGTGATCTGCTGTTGTTGTTAGCTCGTATGAGGTATCAGAATGTAGTTTAGCTTTGCTCTATGGTATTCTGTGGATTTCCTGCTTTCAGCTATCATTATATACTTTTTACTCACTGAGTACTTAGTACTCACCCCTACTTCCTGCACCTTTGTGTGCAGATTCAGGTACACATGAGGTTTAGACGAGCACTCCAGCCTATATTAGAGTTATTCGAGTTGCTGAGGTAGCTACCGGCGTTCGCAGAACCTAGCTTCTCTCTTCATTTCAGTTATTGCTTTATGTTCCAGACTTGAGTATTTTATTCAGTATTCTATCACTATTCAGTTTTGTTTAGAGGCTCTAGACTCGTGACCCCAGATCCTTTCGGAGTGTTATTTTGATATTCGCACTTCTCAGTATATATTCATACTATTATTATTGGAGTATTTATGTGACACATATATTCTTCCTGAATTTGTCCTTTTAGGACTGGTTCTCTATTTGGAAACAGTTGTTGGTCTGGCTGGCCTAGCTTTTGGGTTGGGCGCCATCACGACTGGATTTGGGTCGTGAGATCTGTTATTACCCAAGACCAGGAATTGCAAGTGACTATTCGCGATCTCCTTCCTAAAGGTGTAAATCAAATTAATATTGATGTTGAAAGTAATCTTAATATTTTTACTAACAGAAATTTCATTGAAGGTCTTGTCATTAATGAAGCATTTTAAGTAGCAGTGATGATTAAAAAGTTATCTCCTTTGTGGAAGGACTTCAAAAAACTACTTGAAACACAAAAGCAAGGAGATATCCCTTAAATATCTCATTGTTCGGTTGAGAATCGAAGAGGACAACAAAGCTGCTAAAAAGAGAGGCCGTAAAAACTCAACAATAATGCGAGCAAATATTGTTGAAGAGAACGAAAAAAAGAAAGAAGGCTTCTAGACTGAAATACAATCCAAGCAAGAAGCGGTTCAGTGGAAACTGCTACTACTGCAGAAAAACTGAACACAAATCTATGGAGTGTCTTGTTTCGAAGAAGGACAAGAAGAATGGTCATGCAAACATGGTTGAAAAGCATGATGATGTTGATGACTTATGTGCCATACTTTTCGAATGCAACTTGGTGGGCAATCCTAAAGAGTGGTGGATTGATTCTGGAGCCGTTCACCATGTTCGTGCTGTTAAAGAAGCTTTTGCTACTTATGCTCTTGTTGGACCCGATGATGCATTTTTTATGGGAAATGATGCAAAGGCCAAGATTGAAGGATGAGGGAAGATATTTCTCAAAATGACTTCCGGCAAAGTGGTAACTTTGAACAATATCCTTCATGTTCTCGAGATTAGGAAGAATTTAGTTTTTACTGGACTTCCTGTTAAGAATGGTTTTAAATGTGTTTTCATTTCCGATAAAGTTGTAATAAGTAAGAATGAAATATTTGTAGGAAAAGGTTACCCCACTGAGGGCCTTTTCAAGTTGAATGTAATGGATGTTGAAAATAATAATAATAAAATTTCAGCTTTGTCTTACTTACTTGAGTCAAATAAATTATGGCATATACGTTTGGGTCAAGTCAATTATAAAAACTCATGAGAAATGATTAATTTAAAAGTATTACCTAAGTTTGAATGTGACAAATCAAAATGTCAAGTATGTGATGAATCTAAGCATTTTAAACAACCTTATAAGTCAGTTAAAAGGAATTCAATTCCTTTAGACTTAATTCACATAGATATTTATGACATGAAGTCAATACCATCTCGCGGTGGAAAGGAGTATTTCATAACTTTTATTGATGATAGTACTCGATATTGCTATGTTTACTTACTTAATTGTAAAGATGAAATAATAGACGCATTCAAGCAATACAAAAATGAAGTTGAAACACAACTTAACAAGAAAATTAAAATAATAAGAAGTGATAGGGGTGGTGAATATGAATCTTCTTTTGAACAAATAAATTTAGAATATGGAATTATTCATTAAACAACGGCCCCTTACGTGCTCCAATCCAATTAGATTTCAAAAAGAAAGAATCATTCATTATAAGTGTTGATGAACACATTATTGATAAGTTCTGGTTTGCCACAGAACTTGTGGGGGGGGGGGGGGAGCTGTTCTTACGGCTAGCCAATACTAAATTGAGTACCGCATAGCAGAACACAATCCATCCCATATGAAAAATAGAAAGGAAGGAAGCCCAACTTGAATTATTTTAAAGTGTGGGGGTGTTTTAAAAAAGTGCTAGTTCATAAACCCAAAAGGGTAAAAATAGGACCAAAAACCGATAATTGTATTTTCATAGGATATGCGACTAATAGTAATGCATATCGATTTCTATTTCATAAATTAGAAAATTCCGACGTTCATATTAATACGTTTATAGAATTAGATAATGTTGAGTTCTTTGAAAACATATATCTGTATAAAATTAAATATGAGTCGATTAGCAAAGGATTTAAACGATCTCGGAAGAAGCAAAAAAAAGTACACTTAAATGTGAGGATCCAGAATGTAGTAAACGTAAAAAATATCTACTTCATTCGAACAAAATTTTGTGACTTTTTTAATTGGAAAATGAGCCTCTAATATTTAAAGAAGCTATGACTTCTTTGTAATCATTGTTATGGAAAGAGGCAGTAAATAGTGAAATAGAATCCATACTGAACAACCATACATGGAATTGGTTGATCTTCCTCCTGTAAATAAAACGTTGGGTTCTATATGGATCTTTAAGAGGAAAATAAAAGATAATGGCACCATTGAGAAATATAAGGCAAGACTTGTGGTCAAACGGTATAGACAACGAGAAGGTCTTGACTATTTTTATATATACTCTCCAGTTACAAGGATTACGTCCACACAAATATTAGTAGCGTTCGCTGCAGTTTGTGGTCTTGAAATTCATCAAATGGATGTTAAGACAGCTTTCTTAAATGGAGAGTTGGAGAAAAAATTATACATGGAACAACCTGAAGGGTTTGTGGTTCCAGGTAAAGAAAAGAAGGTTTGTAGACGTGTTAAGTCTCTTTACGGACTAAAACAAGCACCCAAATAATGACATGCGAAATTTGACCAAATAATATTGTCAAATAGATTTAAGATAAATGAATGTAATAAATGTGTGTCAATTAAAAATCTTCCATATCACATAGCCATTGTTTGCTTATATGTGGATGATATGCTTATAATGAGTAATGATATTGCCAACATAAATGCTACTAAGAGTATGCTAACTAGAAAATTTAATATGAAAGACTTGGGAGTTGCCGATTTAATTCTGGGAATTAAGATCCATAAGACTTCTCAAAATCTAGCGTTATCACAATATCATTATATTAAGACAATACTTGGAAAATTCAAACACTTGGGATTTAAAGTTGCAAAGACTCCAATTAACGTGAATCTTGCATTAGCAAAGAACAAAGGCCAAAGTATATCACAATTGGAGTATGCTCGTGTGTTGGGTTACTTAATGTACATTATAAATTGTACACGGCCAGATATAGCTTGTGCTATAAGTAAATTGAGTCAATATACGAGAAATCCAGGTCAATCTCATTGGATGGCCATGAAACAAATTTTGGGGTATTTAATACATACCCATGCCTTTGCTTTGCACTATAGTAAATATCATGCTGTCATTGATGGATATTGTGATGCTAATTAGATCACTGGTCAACTGATTCCAAGTCCACAAGTGGATATATATTTACTATTGGAGGAGCGGTATCTTGGAAGTCGTCCAAACAAACTTGTATTGCGTGCTCTACAATGGAGGCCGAGTTCATAGCCTTGGATAAAGCAAGTGAAGAAGCTGAATGGCTCCGAAATTTCTTCAAAGATATTCTATTTTGGCCCAAATTGTTGGCACCAATATGCATATATTGTGATAGTCAAGCGGCAATTGGAAGGGCTGGGAGTGTTATATATAACGGTAAATCTCGTCATATACGATGAGGTCATAAAACTGTTAGATAATTACTCCCTAGAGGAGTTATCACGATTGACTATATAAAGTGAAGTGATAATGTGTCGGATCCACTTACAAAAGGCTTAACTAGAGAGATAGTTAAAAAATCATCAAATGGAATGGGATTGTGGCTAAAAATAAGTCATAGTGGGGGTAACTCTACCTAGAAGACTAGAGATCCCATGATCTAGGTTCAAGGAGATCAAACAAAGTCACTAATGATGGTTAAACATTGTCAACTAAACTTTTGATCTATTCTCGCGATGAGACAATGTTCAGTACCAAGGATAAAGCATTAAGACTTTTTAATGATGTCTAAATATGATACGTGGTATATCAAATAGTCAATCTGCAAGAGGACACATTTAGGAATCACATTTGTATGTGTGAAGTGTTATCCACTTCAAGGAGAACTTTGTAAGGCCAGTTCTCTATGTACTTATGAAACCAGGCGGTGTTCACGGCTGGAATGAGCATAACAATGAGAACCAAAGACAGTTATGAGTTGGTTGTGTGACTTGTGGTTGTCTAGGTATACACCAAAGTTCGACGGTTCAAAGATAACAAATCTACCGATTGATCGAGTATATCCGACATAAGTTTACTACGGAAAGGTCAAATGGAAACCTACTAATCCAGATGCAATTAATCCTTGCTTGCGAATCACACAGTTTTTCATGCATAATTCTGTGATATAGTCATTCCTCATTCATGTGAGGGATTGTTGGGTTTTTTTATGTATTTAATTAATATATTTAAAAGAGGTTGAATGAAAAATATAGGAAAATAAAATTCTGAGAGAAATTTTAAGTTTTCCCTTTGGCAAATAGACATTGTCCCATATTGGAAGAGGAAGATATTTTTATGGGTATATAAGCAGTTGCTCTTCTTCTAGCTCTTAAAGATTTGAGAAGAAGGCAAGCCTCGCCCCATCATCGTCGTCGCTCACTCGGCTCGGCTTCGGCTCGGCTTCGGATTTGGATTTGGATTTGGTCAAAAATATTATTAAATATTTATTTTAATAACAGAGTATTAATATTAATATTAGATACTCCAATCTGTTTTTTCTATTTTGGTAACAAAAAATTAACTACATTTCAAATTTCCTCTTAATTATTGAGTAAATGGCCATTTATGTAATGATATTTATGCTGCGGTCGTTTTACATAAACATTCATTCTGAAGACCTCTTCAAATTTTAGCCTAACTTTGGCTATAAATACTACACTATTCTGCTCAGAATTTTATTACGATTTTCTGAGTTTCTTCTACTTCTTCTGCATATTTTTAGCATCAAACAAAGCAAAAGTAAGTATGATTTGCTACCAAACTTTGTGTTCGCTGAAATACTGGGGTTTGAAGTAACACTACACCAGTATGTAATTCGTTTTATCGTGGAAGAAAATAATCCATAAACTTGGGTAGTAGGAGGGGATTAAATTTTTTACGGAAACATTGTGAATTCAATGAGCTCGAATTGATTTTCTGTAATTTCTATTTATATTTATTTTTGTTTATATTCATTTATATTTGCAAAATTATTTTTCAAATACAGTGGACTAACAAATTCCTCTTTGGGTCATTTTTGCTTAAGTGGAGTTTGTTTCATTACTTCACGTACAAGCAGAGTTTGAAATTTGTATGTAAGTGGGGTTTTCTAATTATTTTGTGGATAACAATGCCAATGGTATTGATTGTTAAAAAATTAACGGAGATAGTTTGATCAATGCATTTGACCATTTGGTAAAAAAAATTCTATTTGATTTAGCTAATAAACCGCCTGATAATTTTTCATCCGATAATTAGTCTAGTGAATTATTACATTTATAATCCGATAATTGATAAGTCGAATCGTTAAATGTAATTATCCGTCCGATAAGCATCCTACTTTAGTATATACATTTTATATAATTTTTTTTATTAAAATTTACAATCTCAATTTATATAACGCGTTTAACTATATTATTAAAATAGAGCTTGGCATATCAATTAAATATATTGATGTATTGCTCATATATAGGAATGACAAAATAATTCAAAGAAAATAGTTAACCATTTATATTGTTTACTAAAAAATAGATTGGATAGTTTTGAAAACAGATCAAATATAGATAAGAACGATATTATCCATTTAGAAAATGGATAACCAATTTGTAACCAATGGATAACCAATGAGTCTAACTTTTACATGTGTAAAGCCTCAAATTGGGGGTTCCTCAAGTTAGGGAGACTAAATATTCTCCCAAAAGTAAACATATACAAGAAGTCATGGATAATAACGGTTACCCATATTATCTGCAGATTAACCCATCTTTTATCCATATTAAATATGGATCGAATCAGATAATTAATACATTTTTTTCATCGTACATTTTCGATCTGAACCATATCCAGCTTGACTCAATCGTTTACCACTCATACTCATATATATCTATAGGAAGGCTAATCCGATAATTAATGGATTAACCAATTTAACCTTTATTCAGGAGTCTCATTTTGAATAACACGTGCTTGTATAACATTTCTTTGCGTATTGCAAGAAATGTTACCGGAGTCTCGCGTGGGAAAATTTTATTTTGTGTGATCACGTTCAAT
This sequence comes from Nicotiana noctiflora, assembly GCA_032618575.1. Classification (NCBI taxonomy): domain Eukaryota; kingdom Viridiplantae; phylum Streptophyta; class Magnoliopsida; order Solanales; family Solanaceae; genus Nicotiana; species Nicotiana noctiflora. Next base: position 3,010 of record JASVEL010001229.1, on the reverse strand, counting down.
CTAGTCCTAAAAAAGATAAGTGATTGCCGCAAGTATAATATGGTTTAAAAGTACGGAGATGAAACCCACAGAGAACTAAGACTTAGTTGTATCTGTAAGAAGACAAGATTGAAAATAAATAAACAACTGAAAACTAACTGTGCTTGAATCGTAAACAATTGGAATAAAGATCTAAGGTAATGGTTTCCCCCATTGTTGATTTCCTGGTTGTATATTTTTTATATTTGTGTCTTAGTTGCCTCTATCAATCATGAACTCTCCATCTATCATAAATCTATCTCAAACAATTATGATAATTTACTAGATGCACTCTCTCAAGCTACGCTAGCTAGATTCACATTACAGTTCACTTAGATTGCACCCGATGTATCGTTATCTGTAATACAACCTCTAAACTCTAGGTTATGACTCTCGCCTATTCTCCGAGAGTGATGTTGTTCAAACAACTACCTAAATATGCATTCTCTTTCAAGCAGATTCATAATAAATAGGAACGACTAATTGAGGATCCTTTCAATTAATCAAAATCAAAATGTAGTTGAACAAATAGAGATTAACAACCAACTCAAAACTACACTAATATAACAACCAATTCATCCCCAACGGGTTTCACCAAAATCTTAGATAACAAATTAGCTATTCATGAAAATAACAAAATCACTAAAAATTCATATTCAAAGGTAAAAGAACAAAGAAGAAGATTAAAGATTAATGTCCAATGATATTCCTCGCCTCTTGCCCCTCTTTATGATGTTTTTCACTTCCAAAATTTATTCTCCCCTCTCTTGGCCAGCTTCCCTCATTTAATAAAGGGCTTAGGGCTTAAAACCCCGTATTTTGCACTTTGGTCCCCTGAAGTTTACGCGTCCAGCCGCGGTCCTACCGCGGTTATGCCAGGACTGCTGCCATAGCGACCTTCAGAATCTGCAACAGTGTTCTACCGCAGTCCTACCATGGTTACGCTCTGGTCCGTTTGGAATTTGGATAAACATAAAACATGAAGTTGTAGCTCTTCGAGTTAGATTTCCAACATTATATTGTGGGGCCCAAATGGAGTTCTGAAAAAAAAGTTATATTTATTTTACTAGACAGTGCACAATATGCCTCCTTAAGTCTTCGTTCGAACTTAATTATCAAAATTGATCCTCGAACCCGACCCCGGCTTAATTCCTTGAGCTCTTACTCAGACTTCAGAGCTCCAAATCACTTAATTTCATTATATATCATCTATATAGCTCGTAATCACTCCTACAAGGCATAAAATACATTATTAGGCAACACACTAGCGATTAAAGAGCAAACCCAACTAAAATACAGTAAATTAGAGTGTAATAAGCGACTAAAATATTTAATTATAGCCTATCATAAACACCCCACACTTAAATTATTGCTCGTTCTCGAGCAATCAAACTATACTTTTTCTTATGGACACGACCTTTTTAAACAATTCTCCTAACGCAGCACACCAAGAGTATTTAAAATAGACTAAGCACAAAAGCGTAATATCTTTACCTCAAGATTTGACTCACAAGTGCCACGCATTATTCACAGTTCACCTAATTACTCTTACATAGAGGTCACTAACATTACCTTTCCTTCATGAATCAAGTGCCCTCACACAACACAAGTGTGACGACCCGGCTCATCGTCACGGGAATTTCCACCCCGTTATGTTGTAATTACATGTTTTATGCTTTTATAACAGTGTTAGAGTCTGTCGGGTGAGTTAGGAGTGAATTGGATTGAAAATGAGGCATATAGCCTTTTTGAAGGAAACTTGAATAAGGAAAGTCAACCCGGAGTAGACTATTTGGTTAGAAGGCTCGGAATTGGATTTTGATGATTCGGTTAGTTCCGGGAGGTGATTTGTGACTTAGGGGAGCAATCGAAATTGAATTTGGAGGCACGGTGTAGAAATAGGCTTGAATTGGCTAAGGTTGAATTTTGGCGAAATCCGAACGGTAGGTGAGATTTTGATCCGGGGGTCAGAATAGAATTACGACAGTTGCAGTAGTTCCGTTAGGTGATTTTGGATGTGCCTGCAAAATTTCAGGTCATTCGGGCGTCGTTTGGTCGGGTTTTTGATGGAATGTGTAATTCGGAAAGTTTTAAGAAATATAGGCTTGAATCCGTGGGTAATTGGTGATTTTGATGTTTAGGATGATGTTTTTATGATTGGAACAAGTTCGTATCGTGTTTTGGGGTATGTTGGTGGTTTTCGTTGGGGTCCCGGGGGCCTCGGGGTGAATCCGGACCATTATCCGGCACTTTGAAACAAGAAAGGGTCTGCTGTAAATTGCAGATCACTGGGCAGTGATTTGGCCTTTCGTTCGCGAGGGCAAGTCCCGCGTTCGCGTAGGCCAGGTTCAGCATGCATCGCGTTCGCGAGGGAGGTATCACGTTCGCGTATTGGAAAGGCTGTGAAACATCGTGAACGCATGGGTGAAGGTCGCATTCGCGTAGAGGGAAGTCATTAGGCATCGCGTTCGCGTGGGTCGTGGCCGCGTTCGCGTAGAGGGATCTCCGGATGGCTGAGGAAAATGTGCATCGCGAACGCGTATGGCATGTCGCGTTCGCGAAGGTTATTTTGGGCGGAGCTTCGCGAACGCGTGAGAGGCGTCGCGAACGCGATGAAGAAAATAGGCTGGCAGTGAAGTTAAAACCAGAACTGGTCAGTCTCGGGTCTAGTACCCAAAACCTCCATTTTTGAGTTCCATGCTTAGACTCGTATTGAGATGAGGATTCCGAAAATGTGACTTTTGTAATTTTTTGACAAGCGTATCGAAAGTCGGGTTTTGACAACTTTGGGAATTTTGATGTAAATTGAGTTGTATTGATTGGGTGTCGTCCCATTGGCCTAATTTGTTGTATTTCTACTGTATTTGATCAGATTCTACGCGTGCGGAGCTTGATTCTCGTGGCAAGGGCATTGCGGAGTAGTCGTCGCGCCGTATTGAGGTGAGTAATAGATGTGGTGATGACCAGCGGGTTCGAAACCCCGGTATACCAT